>NC_069430.1:36106213-36153713 GCF_026875155.1 Cherax quadricarinatus | reverse complement strand
GGCCCCCCCCCCAATCCTTACTTTCCCTTTTGGGGGGTTTGAACCCTAGACCCAAATTTGCTGGCCGGGTCTGCAGCCTTCCAACCCCCTTTTATTTCGCCGGGTCTTCCGAATAAATTCTTCCACAACTTCACTCATCGCAAACAGGGACACCTCGGAGTTTTTTCCCTTTCCCCGTCAGCGTTCAAAAATACCAAAAAAACACACTGGTCCTGGGGAGACCCCGGGGGGACCCCTGGTCACAGGTGCCCCCTCTGACACCTCCCCCACGTACCATTACCGCTGCTGTTTTTCCTGACAATATTCCCTGATTCTTGCATGCCTTCCCTTTTACCCCGTTTGGCCCTCCAGTTTTTTGCACTAATCTCTTGATTTTGTGTCAAAGCCTTAATGCAGCCCAAAAAATGCAATCCCCCCACCCTGGGTTTTGTCTTATGCTGTCACCATGCATAGAACTCCAGAGGTTTGTGACAAGGATTTCCCGTCTCTGAAACCATGTTGGCTGCTGGTATGGATATTCCTTTCTAGATGCCCACCACCTTCTCCTACAATTTTTTCCATGACTTTGCATGCTATACATGTCAGTGACACGGGTCTTATAAGTGCTTCATGTCTGTCTCCTTTTTTAAAAGTTTGGGGACCACATTTGCTGTTTCCCACCCCTCAGGCAATCTCAGTTTCGATAGATTATTGAATTTGTTTGTGGGGGTACAAAAACCCCTTTGCCCCCTCTCTCGGGCCCCAGGAGAGATTTATCTGCCCCATGCCTTTTGAGGTACTATTTTCACCAGAAGCCTCTTCACTTCTTCCTCTTGTGTGTACTGTGGCCAGCACAGGGGGTACCCCACCTCCCTCTTTCGGAGCCCCTCTTCTCCTCTGTGAACACTTCTTTGAATCCTTGTTGATTCCCCACATACTTCACTGTCATTTCTTGTTGTTTCTCCTCCTCCCTTTCCCTTAGCCGATTACCGGCCTTGATGGTTTTTTTTTTCCCTGATGTGGCTGTAAACAGCTTCGGGTCAGTTTTTGGCTTTTGCTGCTATTCTTTTTTTCATACTGACGTTGGGCCCCCCTTTTTATCTGTGCATATTCGTTTCTGGCTCAAAATGACCTCTCCTTATTCTCCGGGGTCCTTTGCCTTCACATTTCTTCCATTCCCTAGCACACTTGGTTTTTCCTCCTTGCATTTTTGGGGTGAACCAGGGGTATCCTGGCTTTTTCATTATTCCTGTTCCCTTGGGTAAAACCTTCCTCAGCCTCCTTGCACATTTTGCTACATTTTCCTCATCCATTAACGGTTTCCCCCTAGTTCTCTGTCCCACTGACCTCATTCAGGAAGTTCCTCATTCCTTGTAGTCCCCTTTCCATTAGTTTGGTTTCTTTTGCCCTGGCTTCCTGCTTTCCCCTCCATTGTAGCTCTACTTGTATTTGAAGCTCAAAACCCCCATGACGCTGGCCCCAAGGGGGTCTTTCATATGTGATGCCCTCAATATTGCCACCAAGGTGAATACAAGCCCAGTCTTGCTGGTTATCCTCTCCTCTCTCTCTCTTGAGTGTCCCTTACGTGTTGGTTTTAAAAAGTTTTCCAGCCCCACCTCCACTCTTAGCCCTCCATGTATCTTGGCCCCCCTTTTTTTTTGGCCCCAATTTCTCCCATTCGATCTCCTTGTGGAAAAGTCCCCCATATCAGGAGTTTTCCCCTGCAGCAGAGCTCCTTCGGGCCACGGCAGCCAGTGTGTCAACCATCGCCATTGCTCCCCTCATCTCTTGCCTTTGGCTCCTGCTTTTCTGTGGTGGTTATACTCCTGCAATTCTCACCTTGGCCCTCCAGAGTGAAGGTTCCCGCATGAAATCATTTTCTTCCCCCTGTCTCCTCTCCACTCATAAAAATTCCATGGGTGTTTGGATCACAATCCCACTTCTCCCCCCCCCCCCTGTTCCTCTGTCTTTCCTTCGGATCTGGTATCCCGTTGGAAAGAGGGCATTGTTATTATCCTGTAATTTGGGTTTCTGTGAGCTATGATGTCGGGTGATCCCTTTGACTCTTTCGTGCCATTCCTCCCCTTGTTTTTTATTCCATCACGTTTGATACCATCCTTCTTTTTCCTTTCCAACACTGGGGGTTTGGGGGGCATGTGGGGGGGGAACCTGGTGCATCTGTGGGTTTCTATTTTTGGGGGTTTGGGTGGAACTGGGGGTATGGATTTATGTGTTTTGGGGATGGGTGATAGGTTTGGGGTTCGGGGATAGTTTGTGTGTGTGCTTCCCTTCTGCCTGTTCTGCTCTGACTAAAATTTGCGGTTCCATCTGTCTCCTTTTCCCAGCTCCTTTAGCTTTTCTCCCCTCCCCCCAGGCTGCTGTCTCTCCTTGTTGTCTCTGTCAGGGAAAACCCCTTCTTTACTCTTCCGAATTTTTAAACCGTGGTTTTTTCTTGGAGATCCTGTTCCGCACGTTTCTGTCCCGAGAATCACTTGATCGGGCGGTTTCTCCCCCTTTAAATACCCCCCATTCTCTGAAAATTTACAATCCATCCATGTCTTCTCCCCTATTTCCTGATGATTTTTCTCAAACTCCTTTCTTTCTTCTGCCCTTTCATGTGTGCCTTTTCCCCTTTTCTCTCCCCAAGCCCCCGGGTAAACACTGATTTGCCCCCTTTCCTCCCCCCATTGCCTCTCCCTGTGCTCTGGGTTTCCCGTCTGTAGGGCATTTTCTCCCTTGATTTTTCCGGGGCTCTTGGTGCATGGTTTTTGCCTCACATTCGACCTATCTCCCCCTGCATCTGCACCCATCTGCTCTTCCATTCCCCCTCCCCGGCCCCTTTTTTGCAGGGTGATATGGGGGCCTTAGCATAATTCATATCTCCTTCCCTTTTGTTTAGCCTCTCACTTCGTTGGGGTGTTTCCTGGGCATACCCCCGAACTTGTTTCAAGCCTGTTTTCCTCAAAATTTTAGGACCTTTACCCTGCTACCGTTTCGACTTGTGCCCCCCCCAGTTTTTCGTCTCTTCTCCAACCTTTTTTTTCCCCCTTTCACAGAGACCTTCTCCATTTTTTTAGAAAACCTCCTAACTTTCTCTCCCATTCTTGCTCTATCCTTTTCCACTGCCCCCCATCCTTCCTCCCTACCGTCCCTTGTCATCATCCCTGATTCCCGCGAGTCCCAACCATTTTTATTTATTTATTTTTTTTTAGTGAAAGAGAGAAGGAGAACGAGAAAAAGAAAAAGGGGAGAGTGAGAGAAGGGAGAAAAAGAGAGAAAGGGGGGGGTAAAGGGGGGAGGGGAAAAGGGGGGGGAAAAATTGGGGGGGGGGGGGGGGGGTTTTCCCAAAAAAAAAAAAAAAAAAAAAAAAAGGGGGGGGGGGGGGGGGGGGAAAAAAAAAAAAAAAAAAAAAAAAAAAAAAAAAACTTGGGGGGGGGGGGGGGGGGGGGGGGGGGGGGGGGGGGGAAAAAAAAAAAAAAAAAAAAAAAAAAAAAAATTTTTTTTAATCCTTCCCTTTCCTTTTTTTTTTTTTCTTTTTTTTCTTTGTTTTTTTTTTTTTTTGTTCCTTCCTTTTCGGCCAACAAAATCCTCTCCGGTTGGTTTTCTTTTTGTTTAAATTTTTTTTTTTCTTGGCTCATCTATTCCAAGTGCCTAACACCCATCCTTGTACTCACCTAGTGTGTGTGTGCATGTGTGTGTATGTTGTGTGTGTGTGTTGTGCTCAGATTCCAAATGCCTTACAGCAGTCCCGACTCACCAGTTGGGGTGTGTGTTGTGTGGGTGCCCCGGGACGGGTTATTCAATGCCTAACGCAGATCCAAAACACCCGTGTTGTTGTTTGGTGTGTGTGTGTGTGTGTTGGTGTGAGAGTGTATGTGTGGTTGGTTGTGTAGTGTGTGTTTGTGTGTGTGTGTTTGTGTGTGTGTGTTGGGTGTGTGTGTGGGTGTGTTGCATGTGTCTTGTGTGGTGTTGTGCCCTGCTAACTATTCAATCCTAACAGCAGATCCTGACTCACCCAGTGTGTGTGTGTGTGTTGGGGTGCATTGGGGTTTTGTGTGTGTGATTTTGGTGTGTGTGCGTGTGTATGTGTTTGGTTTCATGCTACACTATTCAAGTGCCTAACACAGAGCCTGTTCTCACCTAGTGTGTGTTTATATGTTTATGTAAACGTCCTTATTTCCCACGTATGTATACTATGTATTGCATATTACCCGATCCTTGGTTTCCACTGTACTGCTAATGCGTTAAAATTACGTTCAAAAATAAATCACTAGGCTTTGCCTGTATCCGTACCCTAAATTCTATTAAATCCAGTAAATGCGCTTAATCAATTCGATAGCTCGAGGAGAGGACCCCCCCCCAAATTTCCCCAGAGACAGGTATTATTGACCCCCATGCAACTCAAACTAGGTGAATATTACTTGCGGTGGGGGGAGTAAAGTTGCGGCCTCCTGCGTCCCAATGTTAAGAGCTTTTTTCTTCGGGGAATTTTTTACAACTTCCCGTATGCACTATGCCCTAGCCACAAAATTTTTTTTCATCACTGTTTTAAATGACCATCTATATAAACTCTTATCTCCTGGCTTCATCCATTTTTCTTCCCAAAACCCCCCTGTGTTATAGGCAAACTATTTAGGCCTGAAAAAACCCTTCACCTTCCTTTCCCAAAGGCCCCCACTAAACCTTAGTCACTTTTTCCTTTGTTTTTTCCCCTTTTTGTGATCACTTTATTCCTTTTTTCGAGGCTTAAGGATTAAGCCTCTTATGCTGCACAAACCATATCCCAACTCTATTCCTTATAGAAAAGTCAGAAATTCCACCCCAAAAACGAGCCCAAAAAACCATACCCTCCACGAGGTGTGTGTGTGTTGGTTGTTGTGGTTTTTGTGGTTGTCCCCTCCACAGGGGGTTAGTGGGCCCCCTGGTTGACGTAGCCACAGAAATTCAGGCTCCGGGGAGCACACATGGGTGGGGAGGAAAGTTTCTGTTGTATACTGTGTGTGATCCAACCGCTGAAGGTTTTGCGCGCTGTGGCCCACTTCCTCACAACACACACACACACACAAACACACACACACCCCACACACAAACACACATACACACACCTCCCCCCCCTAACGTCCTCCCCCTCAAATCTCTCCCCCTCTCATTATCTGTCCCCTCTCCCATTTCCCATCTCTCTCCTCTCCCTCTCTTCTCTTCCATCTCCCCCTCTCTCCCCCTTCTCCCCTGTCTCTCCCCTCTCCTTCCCCCTCTTTGTCCCCTTCCTTTCTCTCTCTCTCCTCTTCTCTCTCTTCTCTCCTCTCTCTCTTTCTCTCTCTCTCCTCCCTTTTCCCTTCTCACTCTCCCCTCTCTCATACCCTTCCATTTTCTCTCTCTTTCCCTCTCTTTCTCTCTCTCTTTTCCTCTCTTTTTCTCTCTCACTTTTCTCTTTAAAAAAATGGTGGGGACTCGCAGGACCCAGGGATCAGATGAGATTGGTTCTGGCAGGGAGGAGTGGATGGAGGGGCAGTGGGAAAAGGATGGAACAAGAGTGAGAGAGAAAATTAGGAAAGCTTTCTGAAAAAATGGAGACAGAGCTTTCTGTGATATTAGAAAAGAGGTTGGAGAAGGAGAAGAGTAATTGGTAGGCACAAGTCGAAACTGCAATAACCAGGATAAGGGTCCTATAAGATGAGGTAAACAGGCTGAAGCAAGTTACAGGGGCACTGACCAGAGAAGACACAGCATACTACTACCCCACACACTGTGCAATGAAGCTTACTACTGCCACACACTGTGTCAATAAAGCTTACTACTACCCACACACTGTGCAATAAAGCTACTACTGACCCCACACACTGTGCAATAAAGCTTACTACTACCCCACACACTGTGCAATAAAGCTTACTAACTCCCCACACACTGTGCAATAAAGCTTACTGCTACTGCCCACACACTGTGCATAAAGCTTACTACTACCCACAACTGTGCAAAAAAGCTTACTACTGCCCCCCACATGTGCAATAAAGCTTACTACTGCCCACACACTGTGCAATTAAAGCTTACTATGCCCCACACACTGTGAAATAAAGCTTACTACTGCCCACACACCTGTGCAATAAAGTTACACTGCCCCAACACTGTGCAATAAAGCTTACTACTGCCCCACACTGTGCAATAAAGCTTATACTGCCCAAAACACTGTGCAATAAAGCTTATACTGCCCCACACACTGTGCAATAAAGCTTACTACTGCCCACACACTGTGCAATAAGCTTACTACTCCCCACACACTGTGCAATAAAGCTTACTACGCCCAACATGTGCAAAAAAAGTTACTATGCCCCACACACTGTGCAATAAAGCTTACTACGCCCCACACACTGTGAAATTTAAAGCTTATACTGCCCCACACCTGTGAAATTAAAGTACTACTGCCCCAAACACTGTGCAATAAAGTTCTATGCCCACCACTGTGCAATAAGCTTACTACTGCCCCACACTGTGCAATAAAGCTTACTACTCCCCCAACAACTGTGCAATAAAGCTTACTACTGCCCCACACCTGTGCATAAAGCTTACTACTGCCCCCACACTGTGCAATAAAGCTTACTACTGCCCCAACACACTGTGCAATAAAGCTTACTTCTGCCCCACACACTGTGCAATAAAGTTTAAACTACTGCCCCACACACATGTGCAATAAAGCTTACTACTGCCCCACACACTGTGCAATAAAGCTTACTACGCCCCACACCTGTCAAATAAACTTACTACTGCCCCACACACTGTGCAATAAAGCTTACTACTGCCCCACACTGTGCAATAAAGCTTACTACTGCCCCACACACTGTGCAATAAGCTTACTACTGCCCCACACACTGTGCAATAAAAGCTTACTACTCCCCACACACGTGCAATAAAGCTTATACTGCCCCACACACTGTGCAAAAAAAGCTTACTACTGCCCCACACACTGTGCAATAAAGCTTACTACTGCCCCACACTGTGCAATAAAGCTTACTACTGCCCCACACACTGTGCAATAAAGCTTACTACTGCCCCACACTGTGCAATAAAGCTTACTACTGCCCCACACACTGTGCAATAAAGCTTACTACTGCCCCACACACTGTGCAATATAAAGCTTCACTGCCGCCCACACACTGTGCAATAAAGCTTACTACTGCCCCACACAACTGTGCAATAAGCTTAACTACTGCCCCACACACTGTGCAATAAAGCTTACTACTGCCCCACACACTGTGCAATAAAGCTTACTACTGCCCCACACACTGTGCAATAAAGCTTACTACTGCCCCACACACTGTGCAATGAAGCTTACTATGCCCCCACACACGTGCATAAAGCTTACTACTGCCCCACACTGTGCAATAAAGCTTACTACTGCCCCACACACTGTGCAATGAAGCTTACTACTGCCCCACACACTGGCAATAAAGCTTACTACTGCCCCACACTGTGCAATAAAGCTTACTACTGCCCCACACACTGTGCAATAAAGCTTACTACTGCCCCACACTGTGCAATAAAGCTTACTACTGCCCCACACACTGTGCAATGAAGCTTACTACTGCCCCACACACTGTGCAATAAGCTTACTACTGCCCACACACTGTGCAATAAAGTTATACTACTGCCCCACACACTGTGCAATAAAGCTTACTACTGCCCCACACACTGTGCAATAAAGCTTACTACTGCCCCACACACTGTGCAATAAAGCTTACTACTGCCCCACACAACACATGTGCAATAAAGCTTACTACTGCCCCACACACTGTGCAATAAAGCTTACTACTGCCCCACACACTGTGCAATAAAGCTTACTACATCCCCACACACTGTGCAATAAAGCTTACTACTGCCCCAACACATGTGCAATAAAGCTTACTACTGCCCACACACTGTTGCAATGAAGCTTACTACTGCCCACACACTGTGCAATAAAATTACTATACCCAACACATGTGCAATAAAGCTTACTACTGCCCCACACACTGTGCAATGAAGCTTACTACTGCCCCACAACACTGTGCAATAAAGCTTACTACTGCCCACACTGTCAATAAAGCTTACTACTGCCCCACACAACTGTGCAATGAAGCTTCTACTGTCCCCACACACAGTGCAATAAAGCTTACTACTACCCACACACACTGTGCAATAAGCTTACTACTAGCCCCCACACACTGTGCAATAAGCTTACTACCCCCACACACTGTGCATAAGCTTACTACTGCCCCACACCAGTGCAATAAAGCTTACTACTACCCCACACACCTGTGCAATAAGCTTACTACTGCCCCACACCAGTGCAATAAAGCTTATACTACCCCACACACTGTGCTAATAAAGCTTACTAACTACCCACACACTGTGCAATAAGCTTACTACTGCCCCACACACAGTGCAATAAAGCTTACACTACCCCACACACTGTGCAATACAAGCTACTACTGCCCACACACTGTGCAATAAAGCTTACTACTGCCCCACACACTGTGCAATAAAGCTTACTACTACCCACACACTGTGCAATAAGCTTACTACTGCCCACAACACGTGCAATAAAGCTTACTACTACCCACACAACATGGCAATGAAAGCTTACTACTGCCCCACACACGTGCAATAAAGCTTACTACTACCCCACACACTGTGCAATAAAAGCTTACTACTGCCCCACACACTGTGCAATAAGCTTACTACTGCCACACACGTCATAAGCTACTACTACCACACACTGTGCAATAAGCTTACTACTGCCAAAACTGTGCAATAAACTCTTCACTGCCCATACACACAGTGCAATAAAGCTTACTACTGCCCACACACTGTGCAATGAAGCTTACTACTGCCCACACACAGTGCAATAAAGCTTACTACTACCCCACTAATAACTACTATACAACTGTGTAGCTAACTTGACCTAGCTTACTACTCCCCACACGTGCAATAAGCTACTACTCCACAACTGGCAATAAAGCTTACTACTACCCCACACACACTGTGCAATAAAGCTTACTACTTCCCACACACTGTGCAATAAAGTTACTACTGCCCTCACACACTGTGCAATAAGCTTACTACTGCCCACACACAAGTGCAATAAACTTACTATACCCACACACTGTGCAATAAGCTTACTACTACCCACACAACTGTGCAATAAAGCTTACTACTGCCCCACACACATGGCAATAAAGCTTACTACTACCCCACACACTGTGCAATAAGCTTACTACTGCCCACACACATGTGCAATAAAGCTACTACAAGCCCCACACACTGTGCAATAAAGCTTACTACTCCCCACACACTGTGCAATAAGCTTACTACTGCCCACACACAGTGCAATAAAGCTTACTACTCCCCACACACTGTGCAATAAAGCTTACTACTGCCCCACACACTGTGCAATAAAGCTTACTACTGCCCCACACACTGTGCAATAAAGCTTACTACTGCCCCCACACACTGTGCAATAAAGCTTACTAGCCCACACACTGTGCAATAAAGCTTACTACTGCCCCACACACGTGCAATAAAGCTTACTACTGCCCCACACACGTGCAATAAAGCTTACTACTGCCCCACACACTGTGCAATAAAGCTTACTACTGCCCCACCACACTGTGCAATAAAGCTTACTACTGCCCCACACACGTGCAATAAAGCTTACTACTGCCCACACACAGTGCAATAAAGCTTACTACTACCCCCACACATGTGCAATAAAGCTTACTACTGCCCCACACCTGTGCAATAAAGCTTACTACTGCCCCACACACAGTGCAATAAAGCTTACTACTGCCCACACACACTGTGCAATAAAGCTTACTATCTTGCCCCACACACTGTGCAATAAGCTACACTGCCCCACACACGGCAATAAAGCTTACTACGCCCCACACACTGTGCAATAAAGCTTACTACTGCCCCACACACAGTGCAAAAAGCTTACTACTGCCCACCACCGTGCAATAAAGCTTACTACTGCCCCCCACACACAGTGCAATAAAGCTTACTACTGCCCCACACACAGTGCAATAAAGCTTACTACTGCCCCACACACATGTGCAATAAAGCTTACTACTGCCCCACACACTGTGCAATAAAGCTTACTACTGCCCCACACACACTGTGCAATAAAGCTTACTACTGCCCCACACACACTGTGCAATAAAGCTTACTACTGCCCCACACACTGTGCAATAAAGCTTACTACTGCCCCCACACACTGTGCAATAAAGCTTACTACTGCCCCACACACTGTGCAATAAAGCTTACTACTGCCCCACACACTGTGCAATAAAGCTTACTACTGCCCCCACACACTGTGCAATAAAGCTTACTACTGCCCCACACACTGTCCCAATAAAGCTTACTACTGCCCCACACACTGTGCAATAAAGCTTACTACTGCCCCACACACTGTGCAATAAAGCTTACTACTGCCCCACACACTGTGCAATAAAGCTTACTACTGCCCCACACTGTGCAATAAAGCTTACTACTGCCCCACACACTGTGCAATAAAGCTTACTACTGCCCCACACACTGTGCAATAAAGCTTACTACTGCCCACAACACACTGTGCAATAAAGCTTACTACTGCCCCACACACTGTGCAATAAAGCTACTATGCCCCACACTGTGCAATAAAGCTTATACTGCCAACACATGGCAATAAAGCTTACTACTGCCCCACACACACTGTGCAATAAAGCTTACTACTGCCCCACACACTGTGCAATAAAGCTTACTACTGCCCCACACACTGTGCAATAAAGCTTACTACTGCCCCACACACAGTGCAATAAAGCTTACTACTGCCCCACACACTGTGCAATAAAGCTTACTACTGCCCCACACACACAGTGCATATAAGCTTACTACTGCCCCACACACTGTGCAATAAAGCTTACTACTGCCCCACACACTGTGCAATAAAGCTTACTACTGCCCCACACACACTGTGCAATAAAGCTTACTACTGCCCCACACACTGTGCAATAAAGCTTACTACTGCCCCACACACTGTGCAATAAAGCTTACTACTGCCCCACACACATGTGCAATAAAGCTTACTACTGCCGCCACACACTGTGCAATAAGCTTACTACTGCCCCACACACTGTGCAATAAGCTTACTACTGCCCCACACACTGTGCAATAAAGCTTACTACTGCCCCACACACTGTGCAATAAAGCTTACTACTGCCCCACACCCTGTGCAATAAGCTTACTACTGCCCCACACACTGTGCAATAAAGCTTACTACTGCCCCACACACTGTGCAATAAAGCTTACTACTGCCCCACACACTGTGCAATAAAGCTTACTACTGCCCCACACACACTGTGCAATAAAGCTTACTACTGCCCCACACACTGTGCAATAAAGCTTACTACTGCCCCACACACTGTGCAATAAAGCTTACTACTACCCCACACACTGTGCAATAAAGCTTACTATGCCCCACACACTGTGCATAAAGCTTACTACTGCCCCACACACTGTGCAATAAAGCTTACTACTGCCCCACACACACTGTGCAATAAAGCTTACTACTGCCCCACACACTGTGCAATAAAGCTTACTACTGCCCCACACACTGTGCAATAAAGCTTACTACTGCCCCACACAACTGTGCAATAAAGCTTACTACTGCCCACACACATGTGCAATAAGCTTACTACTGCCCCACACATTGCAATAAGCTTACTACTGCCCCACACACTGTGCAATAAAGCTTACTACTGCCCACACACTGTGCAATAAAGCTTACTACTGCCCCACACACTGTGCAATAAAGCTTACTACTACTGCCCCACACACTGTGCAATAAAGCTTACTACCTGCCCAACCACTGTGCAATAAGCTTACTACTGCCCACACACTGTGCAATAAAGCTTACTACTGCCCACCACTGTGCAATAAAGCTTACTACTGCCCCAACACTGTGCAATAAAGCTTACTACTGCCCCACACACTGTGCATAAGCTTACTACTGCCCCAACACTGTGCAATAAAGCTTACTACTGCCCCACACACTGTGCAATAAAGCTTACTACTGCCCACACACTGTGCAATAAAGCTTACTACTACCCCACACACTGTGCAATAAAGCTTACTACTACCCCACACACTGTGCAATAAAGCTTACTACTGCCCCACACACTGTGCAATAAAGCTTACTACTGCCCCACACACTGTGCAATAAAGCTTACTACTGCCCCACACACTGTGCAATAAAGCTTACTACTGCCCCCACACATGTGCAATAAAGCTTACTACTGCCCCCACACACTGTGCAATGAAGCTTACTACTGCCCACACACAGTGCAATAAAGCTTACTACTGCCCCACACACTGTGCAATAAAGCTTACTACTGCCCCACACTGTGCAATAAAGCTTACTACTGCCCCACACACTGTGCAATAAAGCTTACTACTGCCCCACACACTGTGCAATAAAGCTTACTACTGCCCCACACACTGTGCAATGAAGCTTACTACTGCCCCACACACAGTGCAATAAAGCTTACTACCTGCCCACACAACTGTGCAATAAAGCTTACTACTGCCCCACACACTGTGCAATAAAGCTTACTACTGCCCCACACACTGTGCAATAAAGCTTACTACTGCCCACACACACTGTGCAATAAAGCTTACTACTGCCCCACACATGTGCAATAAAGCTTACTACTGCCCCACACACTGTGCAATAAGCTTACTATGCCCCACACATGTGCAATAAAGCTTACTACTGCCCCACACACTGTGCAATAAAGCTTACATACTGCCCCACACACGTGCAATGAAGCTTACTACTGCCCCACACACTGTGCAATGAAGCTTACTACTGCCCCACACACTGTGCAATAAAGCTTACTACTGCCCCACACACTGTGCAATAAAGCTTACTACTGCCCCACACACTGTGCAATAAAGCTTACTACTGCCCCACACACTGTGCAATAAAGCTTACTACTGCCCCACACACTGTGCAATAAAGCTTACTACTGCCCCACACACTGTGCATACCTCCTCCTCTACTTTTTTTACATCTGCATTTCCTGCTGCCTCCCCTCCTCCCCCTCCTCCTCCTCCTCGTCCTCCATTTCTTCCTCCTCCTGCACATGTTGCTCCTCCTGTCTCTCTTCCTCCTCTTCTTGCAGCTGGTGCCAGGTTGGCACCAACAGTGCCACAGTTGGAAATGTTATTACAAGACAGTAACTTTTTCACATTGCAAACCTGGCACTGATGATGTTACGAAGCTGAGGTTGTTAGAAGAATGGCACTGTGGGTAAGACCTGGCACTCTGGGTAAGACCTGGTACTGTGGCTAAGACCTACCACTGTGGGTAAGATCTGGCACTGTGGATAAGACCTAGCACTGTGGATAATATCCGGCACTGTGGGTAAGATCTGGCACTGTGGGTAAGATTTGACACTGGATAAGATTGGCACTGTGGGTAAGACCTGGCACTATGGGTAAGACAACACTAGGGACCACCACCAATATTCACCGCCTTATCAACCACACCAGCACAGCCATACCAGCACAGCCACACCAGCACAGTCACACCAGCACAGCCACACAACAGCCACACCACAGCCACACCAGCAAAGCCACACCACAGCCACACCAGCAAAGCCACACCACAGCCACACCAGCAAAGCCACACCAGCAGAGCCACACCAGCAAAGCCAACAGCACACCACAGAGCCACACAGCAAGCCACACGCACACAGCAGAGCCACACCAGCACAGCCACACCACAGCCACACCAGCACAGCCATACCACAGCCACAGCAGACATGTCTCCCATCTTAAGAAAACTTTTACCACTCACAGTCACCTGATTCCACAAAACATTGAAAATTAGAAGCTGACCATCCTGGGAATAACAATGAGATGTGGAGGACAAAGTAACAGTGGTGGAGGTCGTTTGGTGGTGTGGTGGTAGTTTGGTGGTGTGGTGGTAGTTTGGTGGTAGTTTGGTGGTAGTTTGGCGGTAGTTTGGTGGTGTGGTGGTAGTTTGGCGGTGTGGGCTTAGTTTGGCGGTGTGGTGGTATTTTGGTGGTGTGGTGGTAGTTTGCGTGTGGTGGGTAGTTTGGTGTGTGGTGGTAGTTTGGCGGTGTTGTGGTAGTTTGGTGGTGTGGGGGTAGTTTGGCGGTGTGGTGGTAGTTTTGGTGTGGTGGTAGTTTGGTGGTGTGGTGGTAGTTTTTGGCGAGTGGTGGTGAGTTTGGTGGGGTGGTGGTAGTTTGGTGTGTGGTTAGTTTGGTGTTGTGGTGGTAGTTTGGATATGGGTGGTAGTTTGGTGGTGTGGTGGTAGCTTGCGGTGTGGTGGTAGTTGGTGGTGTGGTGTAGTTTGCGGTGTGTGGTAGTTTGGGGTGGTGGTGGTAGTTTTGGTGGTGTGGTGGTAGTTTGGCGGTGTGGTAGTAGTTTGGGGTGTGGTGGTAGTTTGGCGGTTGTGGTGGTAGTTTTGGCGGTGTGGTGGTAGTTTGGCGGTGTGTGTGGTAGTTGGTGTTGTGTGGTGGTAGTTTGGCGGTGTGGTGGTAGTTTGGTGGTGTGGTGGTAGTTTGGGGGCGGTGTGGTGGTAGTTTTGGGTGGTGGTTGGGTGGTGGTAGTTTGGTGGTGTGGTGGGTAGTTTGGTGGTGTGGTGGTAGTTTGGGGTGTGGTGTAGTTTGGCGGTGTGGTGGTAGTTTGGTGGTATGGTGGTAGTTGGCGGTGTGGTGGTAGTTTGGTGGTGTGGTGGTAGTTTGGCGGTGTGGTGGTAGTTTGGGTGTGGTGGTAGTTTGGCGGTGTGGTGGTAGTTTGGTGTGGTGGTAGTTTGGTGGTGTGGTGGTAGTTGTGGTGTGGTGGTAGTTTGGCGGTGTGGTGGTAGTTTGGTGGTGTGGTGGTAGTTTGGCGGTGTGGTGGTAGTTTGGTGGTGTGGTGGTAGTTTGGGTGTGGTGGTAGTTTGGCGGTGTGGTGGTAGTTTGGTGAGTGGTGGTGTGTGTGGTTGTATGGCGGTGTGGAGGTAGTTTGGTGTGGTGGTTAGTTTGGCGGTGTGGTGGTAGTTTGGTGTGGTGGTAGTTTGGAGTGTGGTGGTAGTTTGGCGTGTGAGTGTAGTTTGGGGTGTGGTGGTAGTTTGGCGGTGTGGTGAAGTATTTGGTGGTGTGGGGTAGTTTGGGGTGTGGTGTAGTTTGGGTGGTGGTAGTTTGGTGGTGTGGTGGTAGTTTGGAGGTGTGGTGGTAGTTTGGTGGTGTGGTGGTAGTTTGGTGGTGTGGTGGTAGTCTGGCGGTGTTGTGGTAGTTTTGGTGTGGTGGTAGTTTGGTGGTGTGGTGGTTGTTTGGTGCTGTTAATGTTGCTTGTGGTGCAGTAATGTTGCTTGTGCTTGGAGGGCTGTAATGATGCTTGTGGTGCAGTAAAGTTGCTTGTGGTGCTGTAAGTTGCTTGTGCTGTATGTAATGTTGTTTGTGGTGCTGTAATGTTGCTGAGGGGTGCAGTAATGTTGCTTTTGTGTTGTAATGTTGCTTGTGGTGTTGTAATGTTGCTTGTCATGGTGATGTAATGGTGCTTGTGGCGGCAGTGGCTGTAATGTTGCTTATGTTGTTGTAATGTTGATTGTGGGTGTTGTAATGTGCTTGTGGTGCTGTAATGGTGCATGTGGTGCAGTATGTTGCTTGTGGTGCTGTTAATGTTGCTTGTGCTGTTATGTTGCTTGGTGGTGCATGTAATGTTGCTTGTGGTGCCTGTAATGTTGCTTTTGGTGTTGTTATGTTGCTTGTGGTGATTGTAAGGTTGATCTGTTGTGTTGTAATGTTGCTTGTGGTGTTGTAATGTTGCTGTGGTGTTGTAAATGTTTGCTTGTGGTCGCTGTAATGTTGCTTATGGTGTTGTAAATGTTGCTTGTGGTGTTTTAATGTTGCTTGTGGTGCTGTAAATGTTGCTTGAGGTGCTGTAATTGTGCTAGGTGGTGTTGTATGTTGCTTGTGGTATTGTAATGTTGTTGTGGTGCTGTAATGTTGCTTTGTGGTGCTGTAATGTTGCCTGAGGTGCTGTTAATGGTGCTAGTGGTGTTGTAAATGTTGCTTGTGGTGTTGTAATGGTGCTTGTGGTATTGTAATGTTGCTTGTTGTGTTGTTATGTTGTTTGTGGTGTTGTAATGGTGCTTGTTTGGTATTGTAATGTTGCTTGTGGTGTTGTAATGTTGCTTGTGTGTTGTACAGTTGCTTGTTGCTGTAATGTTGGTTGTGGCGTTGTTATGTTGCTTGTGGTGTTGTAATGTGCTTGTGGTGTTGTAATGTTGCTTGTGATGCTGAAATATTGCTTGCTGGTGCTGAAATGTTGCTATGTGGTGCTGTAATGTTGCTTGTGGTGTTGTAATGTTGCTTGTGGTGCTGTTAAGTTGCTTGTGGTGCTGTTATGGTGCGTGTGGTGCTGTTAATGTGCTTGTGGTGCTGAGTTGTTGCTTGTGATGCTGTAATGTTGATTGTGGTGCTGTAATGTTGCTTGTGGTGCTGTTTTGTTGCTTGTGGTGGTCTAATGTTGCTTGTGGTGTTTCTTGTGGTGCTGTAATAATGCTAAGTGGTGCTGTAATGTTGGCTTATGGTGCTGTAATGTTGGTTATGGTGCTGTATTATTCTCAGTGGTGCTAGTAATGGTGTTGGTAATGTTGCATGTGGTGATGTAGTTCTATTGTGGTGCTGGGGTGTGGCCGTAATGTGCTTGTGGTATTATATATATATTATATATTATATATATTATATTATATATATTATATATTATATATATATTAGCAGTTACTGAACCTACGTGGAAGAGGTGCACCAAATTTAAGTGGCAGTGTAGATTTTGGGGTAAAGGATATGTGGAGAATAAATTGGTTTCATGGACATATTATATGAAAGGTATAGAAGATTCCCAAATAGGCATCTTAAATTAATTAGAAGACTGGTAGATAATATTTTAAAATATATGAAGAGACATTTCTGGAGTACTCCGGGGATACTTCCAGAACCCCTGACTAAGACTTTAAATGAAACAAAGAGTACATTTATTTCTTTTCTTTTATCAATTAAGGGGCGAGGTTACAGAAGATTAATCTAAAATTTCATATGTATATTATCCACTGTGAAACGTATTTTTTATCAAGTCAATTAATCCTGTTTTGGGTGACTTAGAAGAAAGCTCGGGATATGTACTGTATTTTCTAATTTCCTTTTCCTTGACTGCTGAAACCCAGAGGTCGTTTCCTGCCCCATGTGGGGGGAAGGGGGGGGGCAAGGACGGGGAAGGTGGCTGGGTGGGTGGCACACAAACGTTGCATCAGAGAGGACTGTGGCCGGTGTCAACTCCTGCGCTGCGCTGCGCTTGCACTGTGAAAAAACTTCACCTCAATATTCAGTTGCTGCCTTGCAAGCCTTTCTGCTTCAGTTGACGCACTGAGTAGTGTGAAAGTATTGAGTAAAGATTTCCATACCTCGGGACTTGGCTTGACAATGTTAAGTCTCTGTCTGCGGCTGTTTGCTATATATATAACATACAAATATATATATATATATATTATATATATATTATATACTATATATATATATATATATATAATTATATATATCTCATATATATAGAACAAAATACATTGACAAAAATACAATACAGGGTTTAAAACAACATAGAGGATAACAAACTCAGCGCTACATTCAAATACTTTGTCCAGCCTCCCAGGCGGTGGGGCACGTGCCAAAATGATGCAGGCTATGTCCCCATGGATCGCAACACTTAGTCTCTGAATGAAGAAGCTGGCCGCCTGTGGTCCTTGGTGTCTATTAAGGAGTTTTTCACCCAGCTCTCCTGAGGAACTTAAGAGCACACTTGCCCTATGCTTCCAAGGGTCCTAGGACCCTATTAGGATGACGTTATAGTAAGGGGGAAGGGTTCTTCATATTTGGGGGTCTTCTGGGTCTCCACTGTGGTTCAGATCCACCACCTTCAGCTACAGAGTATGGCAAGTAGGTGTCTGCCAATGAGGCGGCACAAGTGTAGTAAACAGCAATGTACTTCCATCATTCCAGTAGTAGATAGTGGCTCCATTCAGGGACGCTTTTGACTTCCGTCAGACCTCTGTACTTGGGGTTCCCTTGAGTGGAACGGGACTGTGGCGAGGCCTTCTCTTTATGATGTCAATGACCTCATGTCTAGCATATTCCCCTCAGATGTGTGCACACCGAGACATGAAGTCGAATTGATCAGCATCGACCTGCCGCAAATACACCATGTTCGGTGAGAATGGGGGCAGCTAGGCAAAGTGCAACACCAATCAAATGGGCCCTGTGAGTCGAGTGGAGTTGCCCAGGGAGAAATTGGGAACAGCTAGAAGAAATCCCTGGAGTGTGGTGTCTTCACGTAGGCGACTCGCTTTGTCTTTCCTGAAGCGTTGTGAGCATTACGTCTGGCGATTTTTTTCCATGAACGGTATATCCCAGTGGGACTGTTTGTGCTCTTTGGGAGAAGCTGGTCTACTTGAGGCCTGAAGGGTGTTCCCACCGCAGGCTGCTTCAGTGAACTTTGGTATAGAGCTCCTTCCACGGTCTCCTCATGTGTCGGGGACAATCTTCTTGACTAATCCACTGGGAAGCCAAACACGAAGAACAGAAGTGCTGAAGTACAAAATACCTGCGTTCTTTGCGCACCGTATTAACTCCCACTCGCACTGGGAGTGGTTGCCTGATGCCATTACCGATCCTCTGACAGATTCAATGCCTTCTTAAGTGTCTGGGTAGTGCGTCATTATTCGTCGAGTGTGTGTTGTCAAAGACGGTGCCGCCACCTCACGGAAATGTGTCTTGCATAGTAAGACACCTTGTGAAGAGGATACTGGGCAACATGGGCCTCAAGATCCCTTATTCTTCTCCTCCATTTCTTCAGGTCATTCAATTTGTTCCATGAGGACCTTGTCGATGGTTGATGACCCAAGCAGTGCTCTCAAGAGGGTTACTGTTGGAGGAGTGGTAGTAGTGACTTCGGGTGGAGTGCTGCACAGCATTTATTTCCTGGTCGTTGCGATTTCACACTTGGAGGGACTGAGGATGAGTCCCAAGCCTTCTCCCTATATTTATGTCGAAGCCGAATAGGTTAAACTGGTCGATTAATAAAAAACTCATCTAAAATACATGTCTTTTAAAAAATTTCTTTACATTTTTAAAGACATTTTTTTTCATTTATGTTATCGAAAAATTAATAATTTTTGTACCAAAATGCACATTAGAGAAAAACTTACTAACCTAATAAACAAGCACAATTTAATTTAGCAGAATCCAAATTGAATATTATTTTTAGGTAAGTTGCAATAATTTGATATAAGCAAACAATGAAATATAATTTATTCGATAGGTTCAGAACGACCTTTGCGAAATTAGTGCATACACAGTTTTTTGTTTGCCTTATTAGCAATAGGAACGTTCCTTTTTAAGCCAAAATAACAAGTTTTACTATTCGGCATGACATTATATATATATATACTTTTAGAATATTATATATTTATATATATATATTATATAGTATAGATATATATATATATTTATATATATTATATATATATTTTTTTTTTAATATTATTTTTTATTTTATTATCACACTGGCCGATTTCCTACCAAGGCGGGTGGCCCGAAAAAGAAAAACTTTCAACATCATTCACTACATCTCGGTCTTGCCAGCAGGTGCTTTACACTACAGTTTTAAACTGCAACATTAACACCCTCCTCCTTCAGAGTGCAGGCACTGGGAGTGTTCTTCCCATCTCCAGGGACTCAAGTCCGGCCTGCAGGTTTCTGATCCCCTTCATAAAGTTACTTTGCTCACTCTCAACAGCACGTCAAGTATTAAAATCCATTGTTCTCCATCATACCTATCAAAAATAGGGTAAGCAGGAAGGTGGAGTAAGCAGGAAGGTGGGTATGCAGGAGGTAGGCAAGCGGGGGGTGGGTAAGCAGGGAGGTGGGTAAGCAGGAAGGTGGGTAAGCAGGAAGGTGGGTAAGCAGGGAGGTGGGTAAGCAGGAGGTGGGTAAGCAGGAAGGTGGGTAAGCAGGAAGGTGGGTAAGCAGGAAGGTGGGTAAGCAGGAAGGTAAGCAGGAAGGTGGGTAAGCAGGAAGGTGGGTAAGGAGGAAGGTGGGTAAGCAGGAACGTAAGCTAGGAAGGTGGGTAAGCAGAAGGTGGGTAGCAGGCAAGGTGGGTAAGCAGGAAGGAAAGCAGGAAGGTGGGTAAGCAGGATGGTAAGCAGAGAGGTGGGTAAGCAGGAAGGGAAGGTGGGTAAGCAGGAAGGGTTGGTAAGCAGGGAGGTGGGTAAGCAGGTAGGTGGGTAAGCAGGAGGTATGCAGGAAAGGTGGGTAAGAGGAAGTGTGGGTAAGCAGGCATGGTAGCAGGAAGAGTGGCGGTGGGTAGCAGGAAGGTAAGCAGGAAGGTGGGTAAGCAGGAAGGTAAGCAGGAAGGTGGGTAAGCAGGAAGGTGGGTAAGCAGGGAGGTGGGTAAGCAGGGAGGTGGGTAAGCAGGGAGGTGGGTAAGCAGGAGGTAAGCAGGAAAAGGTGGGTAAGAAGGGAAGGTAAGCGGGAAGGAAGGTGGGTAAGCAGGAAGGTGGTGTAAGCAGGGAGGTGGGTAAGCAGGGAGGTGGGGTAAGCAGGGAGGTGGGTAGGTAAGGCAGGAAGGTAATAGCAGGGGAAGGGTGGGTAAGCAGGGATGGAGGGTAAGCAGGGAGGTGGGTAAGCAGGAAGGTAAGCAGGAAGGTGGGTAAGCAGGAAGGTGGGTAAGCAGGCACACCCTGACCCCCACACTGGAAAGGTAAAAAAAAAAAGGCCGACACCAATAACGGTGGCGTCATGCAGCTCATCACAGGAAAACTGTTGTGATATTTTGTGTGTCCCTTGTTGCTTGTGGTGCTATAATGGTGCTTGTGGTGCTATAATGGTGCTTGTGGTGCTATAATGGTGCTTGTGGTGCTATAATGTTGCTTGTGGTGCTATAATGGTGCTTGTGGTGCTATAATGGTGCTTGTGGTGCTATAATGGTGCTTGTGGTGCTATAATGTTGCTTGTGGTTGCTATCATGGTGCTTGTGGTGCCTATAATGGTGCTTGTAGGTGCTATAATGGTGCTTGTGGGCTTTAATGTTGTTGTGTGTATCATGCGTGCTTGTGGTGCTATAATGGGCTTGTGGTGCTATATGTTTGCATTGTTGTGCTTAATGGTGCTTGTGGTGATATAATGGTGCTTGTGGTGCTTAATGGTGCTTGTGGTGATTAATGGTGCTTGTGGTGCTATAATGGTTGCTTGTGGGGCTATAATGGTGCTTGTGGTGCTATAATGGTGTTGTGTTTATAATGGGGTTGAGGTGTTGTAATGTTGCTTGTGGTGTTGTAAGGTTATTGCTTGTGGTTGTTGTAATGTTGCTTGTGTTGTTGTAATGTTGCTTGTGGTGCTGTAATGATGCTTGTGGTGTTTGTAATGTTGCTCGTGGTGTTGTATTAAGTGGCCTAGTGGTGTTGTAATGTTGGTTGTGGTGCTGTATTGGAGTTGTGACCCCCCCCCCCCCCCCCCCCAACACAAAACACTAGATACAATTAGCCTTGTTGTGTAATAATGGTGTTGTGGTGTTGTAATGTTGCTCGTGGTGTTGTAATGTTGCTGTGGTGCTGTATGGTGTTGTGGTGCTGTAATGTTGCTTGTAGTGGTTTATAATGGTGCTTGTGGTGCTTATATGGTGTAGTGTGCTATTAATGGTGCTTGTGGTGTATAATGGTGCTTGTGGCTGAATATTATGGTGTATAATGGTGCTTGTGGTGTTGTAATGGTGTTTGTGGTGTACTGTAATGTGTTGTGGTGCTTTAATGGTGTTGTGGTGCTAATGGTGCTTGTGGTGCTATATGGTGCTTGTGGTGTTGTAATGGCGCCATGTTGTGCTATAATGGTGCTTGTTGGTTGCTATAATGGTGATTGTAGGTGGTTGTAATGGTGCTTCGTGGATGTTGTAATGGTGCTTGTGGTGCTATAATGGTGCTTGTGCTATTATGGTGCTTGTGGTGCTATAATTGTGCTTGTGGTGTTAATGGTGCTTGTGGGTGTTGTAATGGTTGGCTTGTGGTGCAGTAATGGTGGCTTGTGGTGCTGTAATGGTGCTTGTGGTGCTATAATGGTGCTTGTGGTGCTATAATGGTGCTTTGTGGTGTTGTAATGTTTGCTTGTGGTGCTTGTGGTGTCTGTAATGTTTGCTTGTGGTGCTATAATGGTGCTTGTTGGTGCTTTAATGGTGATATGGTGTTGTAATGTTGCTTGTGGTGTTGTTATGTTGCTTGTGGTTTTTTTTTTTTTTGGCCTATTAATGGGCGCTTGTGAGTGCTATATGGTGCTTGTGAGTGTTGTAATGTTGCTGTGGTGCTATAATGTGTTGTGGGTTGTAATGTTGCTTGTGTTGTCCCTAGATTTGAATATGGTTGCTTGTTGTGGCTTTAAATGGTGCTTGTGGTGTATTAATAGGTGCTGGTGTGTTTTAATGTTGCTTGTGGTGTTTGTATTGTTGCTTGTGGTGTTGTATGTTGTTGTGTGTTTGGTATGTTGTTGTGGTTGCTGTAATGTTGCTTGTGGTGCCATAATGGTGCTTGTGGTGCATATAATGGTGCTTGTGGTGGTGTAATGTTGCTTTGTGGTGTTGTTTAATGTGCTTGTTGGTGTTTAATGTTGCTTGGTGGTGTTGTAATGTTGATTGTGGTTGCTCTGAATGTTGCTCGTGGTTGTTAATGTTGCTAGTGGTGATGTATGTGGCTTGTGGTGTTGTCATGTTTGCTTGTGGTGTTGTTGTAATGTTGTGGTGGTGTTGTAATGTTGCTTGTGGTGCTTAATGGTGCTTGTGGTGCGGTAATGTTGCTTGTGGTTTTATAATGGTGCTTGTTCGGTGTTGTATATGTTGCTGTGGTTGGTGTATGTTGTTGTGGTCGCTGTATTGGTGCTTGTGGTGCTGTAATGTTGCTTGTAGTGTCTTTTAATGGTGTTGTGGTGCTATAATGGTGCTTGTGGTGCTATAATGGTGCTTGTGGTGGCTATAATGGTTGCTTGCGGTTGCTATAATGGTGCTTGTGGTGCTATAATGGTGTTGTGGTGCTATATGGTGCTTTTGGTGTTTAATGGTGCTTGTGTGCTGTATGGTGCTTGTGGGTGCTATAATGGTGTGCTTGTGGTGCATTTAATGGTGCTTGTGGGGCTATTCCAGGTGCGTAGTGGGATGTTATGGTGCTTGTGGTGCTATAATGGTGCTTGTGGTGTTGTAATGGTGCTTGTGGTGTTGTAATGGTTGCTTGTGGTGCTATAATGGTGCTTGTGGTGCTATAATGGGGCTTGTGGTGCTATAAATGGTGTTTGTGTGCTATAATGGTGCTTGTGGTGCTTGTGGTGTTGTATGGTGCTTGTGGTGATGTAATGGTGTTGCGCTTGTGGTGCTATAATGGTGATGCTTGTGGTGCGATTATGGTGCTTGTGGTGTGGTAATGTTGCTTGTGGTGCTTTGTGGTGTTGTATGTTGCTTGTAGGTGCTATAACGGGCTTGTGGTTGCTAATAATGGTGCTTGTGGTGTTGTAATGGTTGATTAGTGCTTGTGTGGTGTTAAATGTTGCTTGTGGTGCTATAATGGTGCTTGTGTGCTATAATGGTGCTTGGGGTGTTTGTAATGTTGGCTTGTGGTGCTATAATGGGCTTTGTGGTGTTGTAATGTTGTGTGGTTGCTTATATGTGCTTGTGGGCTATAATGTTGCTTGTGGTGCTATAATGGTGCTTGTGGTGCTATAATGTTGCTTGTGGTGCTATAATGGTGCTTGTGGTGCTATAATGGTGCTTGTGGTGCTATAATGTTGCTTGTGGTGCTATAATGTTGCTTGTGGTGCTATAATGGTGCTTGTGGTGCTATAATGGTGCTTGTGGTAGTTATGGGCTTGTGGTGCTAATAATTGGTGCTTGTGGTGCTATAATGGTGCTTGTGGTGCTATAATGGTGCTTGTGGTGCTATAATGGTGCTTGTGGTGTTGTAATGTTGCTTGTGGTGTTGTAATGTTGCTTGTGGTGTTGTAATGTTGCTTGTGTTGTTGTAATGTTGCTTGTGGTGCTGTAATGTTTACTTGTGGTGTTGTAATGTTGCCGTGGTGTTGGTAATGTTGCTTGTGGTGTTGTAATGTTGCTTGTGTAGCTGTAATGGTTGCTTGTGGTGCTGTAATGTTGCTTGTGGTGTTATAAGAGTGCTTGTGGTGTTAGTTAAATGTTGCTCTTGGTGTTGTAATGTTGCTTGTGGTGCTGTAATGGTGCTTGTGGTGCTGTAATGTTGCTTGTAGTGTTATAATGGTGCTTGTGGTGCTATAATGGTGCTTGCTGGTGCTATATGGTGCTTGTGGTGCTTATAATGGTGCTGTGGTGTTGTATGGTGCTTGTGGTGCTGTAATGGTGTTGTGGTGCTATAATGGTGCTTGTGGTGCTATAATGGTGCTTGTGGTGCTATAATGGTGCTTGTGGTGTTGTAATGGTGCTTGTGGTGCTATAATGGTGCTTGTGGTGCTATAATGGTGCTTGTGGTGTTGTAATGGGTGCTTGTGGTGTTGTACTGGTGCTTGTTTGGAGCTATAATGTGCTTTGTTGGTGCTATAATGGTGCTCTTTGTGGTGCTATATGGTGTTTGTGGTGCTATTATGGTGCTTGTTGAGTGTTGTAATGGTGCTTGTGTGCTGTAATGGTGCTTGGGTGCTGTAATGGTTGATGCTTGTGGTGCTATAATGGTGCTTGTGGTGCTATTAATGGTGCTTGTGGTGTTGTATGTTGCTCGTGGTTTGGCTTGTGGTGTTGGTAATGTGGCTCGTGGTGCCTATAATTGGTGTGTTGGTGCTATAATGGTGTTGTGGGTGTTCGTAATGTTGCTTGTGGTGTTGTAATGTTGCTTGTGGTTGGCTTTTATTGGCGGCTTGTGGTTGCCTCTATATGGTGCTTGAGTTTTGTATGTTGCTTGTGGTGCTATAATGGGCGTGTGGTGTTGTAATGTTGATTGATGTGGTGATACTTATGTGCTTGTGGTGCTATAATGGTGCTTGTGGTGCTATATTGGTGCTTTGTGGTGTTGAAATGTTTGCTTGTGGTGTTGTAATGGTGCTTGTGGTGTGTTAATGTTGCTTTGGGTGATTGTTAATGTTGCTTGTGGTGCTGTAATGTTGCTTTGTTGGTGCCATAATGGTGCTTGTGGTGCTTTAATGGTGCTTGTGGTTGTTGTTAAGTTGTTGTGGTGTTGTAATGTTGCTTGTGGTGTTGTAATGTTGCTTTTGGTAGTATTGTAATGTTGCGTGTGGTAGCTGTAATTTTGCTCGTTGGTGTTGTAAATGTTGCTTGTGGTGCTGAACGGTGCTTGTTGTGTTGTAATGTTGCTTGTGGGTGTTTGTAATGTTGCTTGTGGTGTTGTAATGTTGCTTGATGTGCTTGTAATGGGTGCTTGTGGTGCTGTAATGTTGCTTGTGTGTTATAATGGTTGCTCTGTGGTGTTGTAATGTTGCTCGTGGTTTACTAGTGTTGTAATGTTGTTTGTGGTTGCTGTAATGGTGCTTGTGGTGCCCATTTGGGTAATGTTGCTTGTTGTGTTTTATGGATGTTTGTGGTGCTATAATGGTGCTTGTGGTGCTATAATGGGTGCTTGTGGTGCTATAATGGTGCTTGTGGTGCTATTATTGGTGCTTGTGTGCTATAATGGTGCTTGTGGTGTTGAATGGTGCTTATGTGGTGCTGTAATGGTGCTTGTGGTGCTATAATGGTGCTTGTTGGTGCTATAATGGTGTTGTGGTGCTATAATGGTGCTTGTGTGTTGTAATGGTGTTGTGGTGCTAAATGGTGCTTGTGGTGTTGTAATGGTGCTTGGGTGGGTGTTGTAATGGTGCTTGTGGTGCTATAATGGTGATGTGGTGCTATAATGGTGTTTGTGAGTGCTATTTGGTGCTTGTGGTGCTATAATGGTGCTTGTGGGGTTGTAAATGGTGTTGTGGTGCTGTAATGGTGCTTGTGGTGCTCTAATGGATGCTTGTGGTGCTTTAATGGTGCTTGTTGGTGTTGTAAAATGGTGCTTGTTGTGCTTGTGGTGTGTTGGTGTAATGTTGCCTTGTGGTGCTATAATGGTGCTTGTGGTGCTATAATGGTGCTAGTGGTGTTGTAATGTTGCTTGTAGTGCTTGTGGTGTTGTAATGTTGCTTGTGGTGCTATAATGGTGCTTGTGGTGCTATAATGGTGCTTGTGGTGTTGTAATGTTGCTTGTGGTGCTTATAAGGTGCTTGTGGTGTTGTAATGTTGCTTGTGGTGCTATAATGGTGCTTGTGGTGCTATAATGGTGCTTGTGGTGTTGTAATGTTGCTTGTGGTGCTGTAATGGTGCTTGTGGTGCTATAATGGTGCTTGTGGTGATTGTTAATGTTGATGTGGTGCTGTATGGTGCTTGGGGTGCTATAATGGTGTTTTGTGGTGTTGTAATGTTGCTTGTGGTGCTGTAATGTGCTTGTTGTGCTGTAAGGTGCTTGTGGTGTTGAATGTTGCTTGTGGTTGCTGTAATGGTGCTAAAATGGTGCTTGTGGTGTGTAATGTTGCTTGTGGTTCTGTAATGTGCTTGTGGTGCTATAATGGTGCTTGTGGTTTGTAATGTTGCTTGTGGTGCTGGTAATTGTGTTGTGGTTGCTATAAGGTGCTTGTGGTGTGTAATGCTTGCTTGTGGTGCTGTATGGTGGCTTGTGTGCTATAATGGTGCTTGTGGGTGTTGTAATGTTGCTTGTGGTGGCTGTAATGGGCTTGAGGTGCGATAATGGTGCTTGTGGTGTTGTAAGTTGCTTGTGTGCTGTAATGGTGACTGGTGGTGCTATAATGGTGCTTGTGGTGTTGTAATGTTAGCTTGTGGTGCTGAAATGGGATTGTGGTGTTATAATGGTGCTTGTGGTGTTGTAAAGTTGCTTGTGGTTGCTGTAATGGTGCTTGTGGTGCTATAATGGTGCTTGTGGTGTATTTGTAATGCCTGCTTTTGTGGTGATCTGATGGTGCTTGTGGTGCTATAATGGTGCTTTGTGGGGTTGTAATGTTGCTTGTGGTGTATGTTATGTGCTTTGTGGTGCTTTAATGGTACCTTGTGAGTGTTGTTTCTGTGCTTGTGGTGCGGTAATGTTGCTTATGGGTGTTATTGTTGCTTTGTGGTGCTTGTCTGTTGCTTGTGTGTTGTAATGTTGCTTGTGGTGTTGTAATGTTGCTTGTGGTGTTGTAATGTTGCTTGTGGTGCTGTAATGTTGCTTGTGGTGCTGTAATGTTGCTTGTGGTGCTGTAATGTTGCTTGTGGTGTTGTCAATGTTGCTTGTGACTCTGGTGCTGTAATGTTGCTTGTGGTGCTGTAATGTTGCTTGTGGTGATGTAATGTTGCTGTGGTGTTGAAATGTTGACTTGTGGTGCTGTATTGTTGCTTGTGGATGTGCTGCTAATGTTACTTTTGGTGTTGTAAGTTGCTTGTGGTGCTGTAATGTTGCTTGTGGTGTTGTAATGTTGCTTATGGTGTTGTATTGTTGCTTGTGAGTGCTGTAAGGTTACTTGTAGGTTGTAATGTTGCTTGGTGTGTTGTATTGTTGCTTGTGGTGCTGTAATGTTGCTTGTGGGTGGGCGAAATGTTGCTTATGGATGTTTGTAATGTTGCATGTGGTGGCTGTAATGTTGCTTGTGTGTTGTAATTTGCTTGTGGTGTTGTTATTGTTGCTTGTGAAGCTGTAATGTTGCTTTGTGTTGTATTGTGTTGTGGTGCTGTAATGTTGCTTTGTGGTGTTGTAATGTTTGCTTGTGGTGACATGTAATGTTGCTTGTGGTGCTGTAATGTTGCTTGTGGTGTTGTAATGTTGCTTGTGGTGCTGTAATGTTGCTTGTGGTGCTGTAATGTTGCTTGTGGTGCTGTAATGTTGCTTGTGCTGTAATGTTGCTTGTGGTGCTGTAATGTTGCTTGTGGTGCTGTATTTTGCTTGTGGGTGTTGTAAATGTTGCTTGTGATGCTGTACTTGCTTGTGCTGCTGTAAGGTTGCTTGTGGTGCTGTAATGTGCTTGTAGTGTTGTAATGGTTGCTTGTGGTGTGTAATGTGGCCTTGTGTGGTGCTGTAATGTTGCGGTCTGGTGTTGTAATTTTCTTGTGGTGCTGTAATTGTGCTTGCTGCTGAAATGTTGGATTGTGATGCTGTATGTTGCTTGTGGTGTTGTAATGTTGCTTGTGGTGCTGTAAAGTGCTTGTGCTGAATGTTGCTTGTGGTGCATGTAAGTTGCTTGTGCTGTAATGTTGCTTGTTGGTGTTGTAACAGTTGCTTGTGAAGCATTAATGTTGCTGTGGTGTTGTAATGTTGCTTGTGGTGCTGTAAATGTTGCTTGTGCTGTAATGTTGTTGTGGTGCTGTAATGTTGCACTTGTGCTGTTAATGTTTGCTGGTGCGTGCTGTAATGTTGCTTGTCGTGCTGTTAATATGTTGCTTGTGCTGTAATGTTGCTTGTGGTGCTGTAATGTTGCATGTGGTGTGTTATGTTGTTAGTGGTGTGTAATGTTGCTTGTGGATGTTGTAATGTTGTTGTGGTGCTGTAATGTTGATTGTGGTGCTGTATGGTGCTTGTGGTGCTGTAATGTGGCTTGTGGTGCTGTAATGTTGCTTTTATTGCTTGTGGTGCTGTAATGTTGCTTGTGTGCTGTAATGTTTGTTGTGGTGTTGTATGTTGTTGTGTTGCTGTAATGTTGATTGTCCGGTGCTGTAATGTTGTTGATGTGCTGTATGTTCGTTGTGGTGCTGTACATTGTGCTTGTGGATGCGTAAATGTTGCTTGTGGTTCAGTAATGTTGCATGTGGTGCTGTAATGTTGCTTGTGGTGTTGTAATGTTGCTTGTGGTGTTGTAATGTTGCTTGTGGTGCTGTAATGTTGCTTGTGGTGCTGTAATGTTGCTTGTGGTGCTGTAATGTTGCTTGTGGTGTTGTAATGTTGCTTGTGGTGTTGTAATGTTGCTTGTGGTGCTGTAATGTTGCTTGTGGTGATGAATTGTTGCTTGCCCTTAATGTGGCTTGTGGAGTTGTATGTTGCTTGTGGGTGCTGTAATCCTGTTGAACTTGTGGTGTCGACAAATTTGCATTGCTTGTGGTGTGTAATGATGCTTGTCTTGTGCTGTAATGTTGCTTGTGGTGTTGTATTGTTTGCAACCCTCTTGTGATGCTGTAACACAATAATGACTCGGTTGTGGTGCGTAACGTTGTTGTGGTGCTGTAATGTTACTTGTGTGTTGTAATGTTGCTTGTTGGTGCTGTAATGTTGCTTGTGGCCACTGTGGTAATGTTGCTTGTGCATGCTGTATGTTGCTGGTGGTGCTGTAATGTTATTGCTTGTGGTGTTGTAATGTTGCTTGTGTGTTGTAATGTTGCTTGTGGTGCTGAATGTGCTCTTGTGGTGATGTATATGTTGCTTGTGGGTTGTAATGTTGCTTGTGGTGCAGTAATGTTGCTTGTGATGTTGTAATGTTGCATGTGGTGCTGTAATGTTGCTTGTGGTGTTGTAATGTTGCTTGTGGTGCTGTAATGGTCCTCGTGGTGCTGTAATGTTACTTGTGGTGTTGTATGCGTGCTTGTGGTGCTGTAATATTGCTTGTGGTGCTGTAATGGTCCTTGTGGTGCTGTAATGTTACTTGTGGTGTTCTAATGTTGCTTGTGGTGCTGTAATATTGCTTGTGGTGCTGTAATGGTCCTTGTGGTGCTGTAATGTTACTTGTGGTGCCGTAATGTTGCTTGTGGTGCTGTAATGGTCCTTGTGGTGCTGTAATGTTACGTGTGGTGTTGTATGTTGCTTGTGGTGTGTAATATTGCTTTTGGTGCTGTAATGGTCCTTGTTGGTTGCTGTTATGTTACTTGTGGTGGTTCTAATGTTGCTTGTGGTGGCTGTATTGTTGCTTGTTGGGGTTGTAATGTTGCTTGTGCTGTAATGTTGCTGGTTGTGTTGAATGTTGCTTGTGGAGTTGTAATGTTGTTGTGTGGTATTGTTGCTTGAGGTGTTGTAATGTCGCTTGTGGTGCTATAATGTTCATTGTGTGTTGTTAATTTTGCTTGGTGGTGCTTGTAATGTTGCTGGTGGAGTTGTAATGTTGCTTGTGGTGCTGTAATGTTGCTTGTGGTGTTGTAATGTTGCTTGTGGTGCTATAATGTTGATTGTGGTGTTGTAATGTTGCTTGTGGTGTTAATGTTGCTTGTGAATGCTGTAATGTTGGCTTGTGGTGCTGTAATGTTGCTTGTGATGATGTAAGGTGCTTGTCGTGTTGTGTAATGTTGCTTGTGGTGCTGTAATGTTGCTTGTGGTGCTGTAATGTTGCTTGTGGTGCTGTAATGTTGCTTGTGGTGTTGTAATGTTGCTTGTGGTGCTGTAATGTTGCTTGTGATGCTGTAATGTTGCTTGTGGTGCTGTAATGTTGCTTGTGATGCTGTAATGTTGCTTGTGATGCTGTAATGTTGCTTGTGGTGCTGTTATGTTGTGTGGTGCTGTAATGTTGCTTGTGGTGTATGTTGTTGTGATTGCTGTAATGTTGCTTGTATGGTGCGTAATGTTGCTTGTGAGCTGTAATGTTGCTTGTGATGCTGTATGTTGCTTGTGAAGCTGTAATGTTGCTTGTGATGCTGTAATGTTGCTTGTGGTGCTTGTAATGTTGCTTGTGATTGCAGTAATGTGCTTGCGAGCTGTAATGTTGATTGTGGTGTTGTAATGTTGCTTGTGATGCTGTAATGTTTGCTTGGGTGTTAATGTTGCTTGTGATGCTGATGTTGGCTTAGGTGTTGTAATGTTGCTTGTGATGTAGTAATGTTGCTTTGTGATGCTGTAATGTTGCTTGTGGTGTTGTAATGTTGCTTGTGGTGTTGTAATGTTGCTTGTGATGCTGTAATGTTGCTTGTGGTGTTGTAATGTTGCTTGTGGTGTTGTAATGTTGCTTGTGGTGTTGTAATGTTGCTTGTGATGCTGTAATGTTGCTTGTGATGCTGTTGTAATGTTGCTTGTGATCTGCAATGTGCTAGAGATGCTGTAGTGTTGCTTGTGGTGCTGAATGTTGCTTGTTGTGTTGTAATGTTGTCTTGTGGTGCTGCTAATGTTGCTTGTGGTGCTGTAAAGTTGCTTTGTGGTGCTGTAATGTTGCTTGTGCGTGTTGAAATGTGTCTTGTGGTGCAGTAATGTTGCTTGTGGTGTTGTAATGTTGCTTTTGGTGTTGTAATGTTGCTTGTGGTGCTGTAATGTTGCTTGTGGTGTTGTAATGTTGCTTGTGGTGTTGTAATGTTGCTTGTGGTGCTTGTAATGTTGCTTCGTGTGGTGCTTGTATGTTGCTTGTGGTGCTGTAAGTTGCTTGTAGTGTTGTAATGTTGCTTGTGGTGCTGTAATGTTGCTTGTGGTGTTGTAATGTTGCTTGTGGTGCTCTGTAATGTTGCTTGTGGAGCTTTAATGTTGTTGTGGTGCGCTCTGATGCTTGTTGTGCTGTAATGTTGCTTGTGGTGCTGTAATGTTGCTTGTTGAGCTGTAATGTTGATTGTGGTGCCGTAATGTAGCTGTAGTGCTGTAAATTGTGCTTGTGGTGCTGTAATGTGCTTGTGGGTGTTTAATGTTGCATGTGGTGTTGTAATGTAGCTTGTGGTTTTGTAATGTTGTTTGGTGCTGTTAATGTTGCTTGTGGTGCAGTAATGTTGCTTGTGCTTGGAGGGCTGTAATGATGCTTGTGGTGCAGTAAAGTTGCTTGTGGTGCTGTAAGTTGCTTGTGCTGTATGTAATGTTGTTTGTGGTGCTGTAATGTTGCTGAGGGGTGCAGTAATGTTGCTTTTGTGTTGTAATGTTGCTTGTGGTGTTGTAATGTTGCTTGTCATGGTGATGTAATGGTGCTTGTGGCGGCAGTGGCTGTAATGTTGCTTATGTTGTTGTAATGTTGATTGTGGGTGTTGTAATGTGCTTGTGGTGCTGTAATGGTGCATGTGGTGCAGTATGTTGCTTGTGGTGCTGTTAATGTTGCTTGTGCTGTTATGTTGCTTGGTGGTGCATGTAATGTTGCTTGTGGTGCCTGTAATGTTGCTTTTGGTGTTGTTATGTTGCTTGTGGTGATTGTAAGGTTGATCTGTTGTGTTGTAATGTTGCTTGTGGTGTTGTAATGTTGCTGTGGTGTTGTAAATGTTTGCTTGTGGTCGCTGTAATGTTGCTTATGGTGTTGTAAATGTTGCTTGTGGTGTTTTAATGTTGCTTGTGGTGCTGTAAATGTTGCTTGAGGTGCTGTAATTGTGCTAGGTGGTGTTGTATGTTGCTTGTGGTATTGTAATGTTGTTGTGGTGCTGTAATGTTGCTTTGTGGTGCTGTAATGTTGCCTGAGGTGCTGTTAATGGTGCTAGTGGTGTTGTAAATGTTGCTTGTGGTGTTGTAATGGTGCTTGTGGTATTGTAATGTTGCTTGTTGTGTTGTTATGTTGTTTGTGGTGTTGTAATGGTGCTTGTTTGGTATTGTAATGTTGCTTGTGGTGTTGTAATGTTGCTTGTGTGTTGTACAGTTGCTTGTTGCTGTAATGTTGGTTGTGGCGTTGTTATGTTGCTTGTGGTGTTGTAATGTGCTTGTGGTGTTGTAATGTTGCTTGTGATGCTGAAATATTGCTTGCTGGTGCTGAAATGTTGCTATGTGGTGCTGTAATGTTGCTTGTGGTGTTGTAATGTTGCTTGTGGTGCTGTTAAGTTGCTTGTGGTGCTGTTATGGTGCGTGTGGTGCTGTTAATGTGCTTGTGGTGCTGAGTTGTTGCTTGTGATGCTGTAATGTTGATTGTGGTGCTGTAATGTTGCTTGTGGTGCTGTTTTGTTGCTTGTGGTGGTCTAATGTTGCTTGTGGTGTTTCTTGTGGTGCTGTAATAATGCTAAGTGGTGCTGTAATGTTGGCTTATGGTGCTGTAATGTTGGTTATGGTGCTGTATTATTCTCAGTGGTGCTAGTAATGGTGTTGGTAATGTTGCATGTGGTGATGTAGTTCTATTGTGGTGCTGGGGTGTGGCCGTAATGTGCTTGTGGTATTATATATATATTATATATTATATATATTATATTATATATATTATATATTATATATATATTAGCAGTTACTGAACCTACGTGGAAGAGGTGCACCAAATTTAAGTGGCAGTGTAGATTTTGGGGTAAAGGATATGTGGAGAATAAATTGGTTTCATGGACATATTATATGAAAGGTATAGAAGATTCCCAAATAGGCATCTTAAATTAATTAGAAGACTGGTAGATAATATTTTAAAAATATATGAAGAGACATTTCTGAGTACTCCGGGGAAACTTCCAGAACCCCAGACTAAGACTTTTAAAAGAACAAAGAGTACATTTATTTCTTTTCTTTTATCAATTAAGGGGTTACAGAGAATAATATAAATTCATATGTATATTATCCACTGTGAAACGTATTTTTTCAAGTCAAATAACCTGTTTTGGGTGACTTAGAAGAAGCTTCGGACTATGTACTGTATTTTCTAATTTCCTATTCCTTGACTGCTGAAAACCCAGAGGTCGTCTCCTGCCCCATGTGGGGGGAAGGGGGGGGGGAAGGACGGGGAAGGTGGCTGGGTGGGTGGCACACAAACGTTGCATCAGAGAGGACTGTGGCCGGTGTCAACTCCTGCGCTGCGCTGCGCTTGCACTGTGAAAAAACTTCACCTCAATACTTCAGTTGCTGCCTTGCAAGCTTCTGCTTCAGTTGACGCACTGAGTAGTGTGAAAGTATTGAGTAAAGATTTCCATACCTCGGGACTTGGCTTGACAATGTTAAGTCTCTGTCTGCGGCTGTTTGCTATATATATAACATACAAATATATATATATATATATTATATATATATTATATACTATATATATATATATATATATAATTATATATATCTCATATATATAGAACAAAATACATTGACAAAAATACAATACAGGGTTTAAAACAACATAGAGGATAACAAACTCAGCGCTACATTCAAATACTTTGTCCAGCCTCCCAGGCGGTGGGGCACGTGCCAAAATGATGCAGGCTATTTCCCCTTGGATCGCAACACTTAGTCTCTGAAAGAAGAAGCTGGCCGCCCTGTGGCCCTTTGGGTTTGTCTATAAGGATTTTTTTCACCCAGCTCTCTGAGGAACTTAAGAGCACACTTGCCCTATGCTCCAAGGGTCTCGGACCCTATTAGGATGACGTTATAAAAGGGGGGAAAGGGTCTTCATTTTTGGGCGGGTCTTCTGGGTCTCCCTGTGGCTGCAGCTCCACCCCCTTCAGCTACAGAGTATGGCAAGTAGGTGTCTGCCAATGGGCGGCACAAGTTTTAGTAACCAGGCAATGTATTTTCCATCCTTCCAGAGTAGCATAGTGGCTCCATCAGGACGCTTTTGACTTCCTTTCAGACCTCTGTACTTGGGGTTCCCGTTGAGGTGGGCAACGGGCTGTGGCGAGGCTTCTCTTTATGATGTCAATGACCTCATGTCTAGCATACTTCCCCTCAGATGTGTGACACCGAGACCATGAAGTCCGAATGATCACCCTCGACCTGCCGCAAATACACCTATGTTCGGTTTAGAATGGGGGCAGCTAGGGAAAGAGCAACACCAATCCCAAAAGGGCCTGTGAGTCGAGTGGAGTGCCCAGGGATGAATTGGGAAAAAGCTAGAAGGAAAATCCCCCGGGGTGTGGTGTCTTCCACCGCTAGGCGACTAGCTTTGGGCCTTTCCTGAAGCGTTGGTGAGCATTACGTTGGCGATTTTTTCCACGAACGGTTTATCCCAGTTGGGAGAAGCTGGTCTACTTGAGCCTGCAAGGGTGTCCCACCGCATGGCTGCTTCAGTGAACTTTGGGTCTAGAGCCCTACCACGGGCTCTCAAATGTTCGGGGGACAATCTTCTTGACTAATCCACTGGGGAAACCAAACACAAGACAGAAGTGCAGGTAAAAATACCTGCGTTGCTTTGCGCAAACCCTATACCTCCCACTCGCACTGGGAGGGTTGCCTGATGCCATTACCGATCCTCTGACAGATTCAATGCCTTCTTAAAGGTTGATCTCGGGTTGGAGTCATATTCGTCGAGTGTTGTGTTGTCAAAAGACGGTGCGCACCTCAGGAAATGTGTCTTGGCATAGTAAGACACCTTGTGAAGAGATACAGGGCATCATGGGCATCAAGACCCCTTTTATTCTTCCCTCCATTCTCTTCAGGTCATTCAATTTTTTCCTTGAGGACCTTTTCGATGGTCTGGGACCCAGCAGTGCTCTCAAGACGGTACTGTTGGAGGAGTGGTAGTAGTGACTTCTGGGAGGATTGCTCGCACAGCATTTTTTTCTGGTTCGTTGTGATTTCACACTTGGAGGGACTGAGGATGAGTCCCAAGCCTTCTCCCTATATTTATGTCGAGCCGAATAGGTAAAACTGGTCGATTAATAAAAACTCATCTAAAATCAAGTCCTTTTTAAAAAAAATTTTTCTTACATTTTTAAAGACATTATTTTTTCATTTATGTTATCGAAAAATTAATAATTTTTTTACCAAAAGCACATTAGAAAACTTACTAACCTTAAAAAACAAGCACAATTTAATTTAGCAGAATCCAATTGAAATTATTTAGGTAAGTTTTCAATTTAAATTTTATAATAAGCAAACAATGAAATATAATTTTTTCGATAGGTTCAGAACGACTTTGCGAAATTATGCATACACAGTTTTTTTTTTGCCTTATTCAGCAATAGGAACGTTCCTATTTAAGCCAAAATAACAAGTTTTACCTATTCGGCATGACATTATATATATATATATATATATAATATATATTATATAATATATATATTATTAATATATTAATATTATTAATATATTATATATTTTTTTTTTATTTATTATCACACTGGCCGATTTCCACCAAAGGGCAGGGTGGCCCGAAAAAGAAAAACTTTCACCATCATTCCTCCATCACTGTCTTGCCAGAAGGGGTGCTTTACAAACAGTTTTTAAACTGCAACATTAACACCCCTCCTTCAGAGTGCAGGCACTGTACTTCCCATCTCAGGCCCTCAAGTCCGGCCTGCCGGTTTCACCTGAACCCCTTCAAAAAATGTTACTTTGCTCACCACCCCAACAGCACGTCAAGTATTAAAAACCATTCGTCTCCATTCACTCCTATCAAAAACGCTCACGCACGCCTGCTGGAAGTCCAAGCCCCTCGCACACAAAATCCCCTTTACCCCCTCCCCCAAACCCTTTCCTAGGCCGACCCCTACCCCGCCTTCCTTCCACTACAGACTGATACACTCTTGAAGTCATTCTGTTTCGCTCCATTCTCTCTACATGTCCGAACCACCTCAACAACCCTTCCTCAGCCCTCTGGACAACAGTTTTGGTAATCCCCACCTCCTAACTTCCAACTACGAATTCTCTGCATTATATTCACACCACACATTGTCCTCAGACATGACATCTCCACTGCCTCCAGCCTTCTCCTCGCTGCAACATTCATCACCCATGCTTCACACCCATAAAGAGTGTTGGTAAAACTATACTCTCATACATTCCCCTCTTTGCCTCCAAGGACAAAGTTCTTTGTCCCACAGACTCCTAAGTCACCACTCACCTTTTTCCCCTCATCAATTCTATGATTCACCTCATCCTTCATAGACCCATCCGCTGACACGTCCACCCCCAAATTCGAATACATTCACCCCTCCATATTCTCTCCCTCCAATCTGATATCCAATTTTTCATCACCTAATATTTTTGTTATCCTCATAACCTTACTCTTTCCAGTATTCGCTTTTTAATTTTTCTTTTTGCCACCCTACCAAATTCATCCACCAATCTCTGCAACTTCTCTTCAGAATCTCCCAAGAGCACTGTGTCATCAGCAAAGAGCAACTGTGACAACTCCCACTTTATGTGTGATTCTTTATCTTTTAACTCCACGCCTCTTGCCAAGACCCTCGCATTTACTTCTCTTAAAACCCCCATCTATAAATATATTAAACAACCACGGTGACATCACAGATCCCTGTCTAAGGCCTACTTTTACTGGGAAATAATTTCCCTCTTTCCTATGTACTCTAACTTGAGCCTTACTAACCTCGTAAAAACTCTTCACTGCTTTCAGTAACCTCCCTCCTACACCATACACCTGCAACATCTGCCACATTGCCCCCCTATCCACCCTGTCATACGCCTTTTCCAAATCCATAAATGCCATAAAGACCTCTTTAGCCTTATCTAAATACTGTTCACTTAATGTTTCACTGTAAACACCTGGTCCACAAAACCCCCTACCTTTCCTAAACCCTCCTTGTTCATTCTGCTATCCTATTCTCAGTCTTACTTTTAATTCTTTCAATAATAACTCTCCCATACCCCTTTACCAGGTATACTCAACAGACTTATCCCCCTATAATTTTTGCACTCTCTTTGTCCCCTTTTGCCTTTATACAAAGGAAAACTATGCATGCTCTCTGCCAATCCCTAGGTAACCTTAACCTTTTCCATACATTTTTTAAAATAATTGCACCAACACTCCAAAATTTATATCACCCCTGCTTTTAACATTTCTATCTTTATCCCATCAATCCCGGCTGCCTTACCCCCTTCATTTTACCTACTGCCTCACGAACTTCCCCCACACTCACAACTGGCTTTCCTTACTCCTACAAGATGTTATTCCTCCTTGCCCTATACACGAAATCACAGCTTCCCAAATTCATCAACATTTAACAATTCCTCAAAATATTCCCTCCATCTTCCCAATACCTCTAACTCTCCATTTAATAACTCTCCTCTCCTATTTTTACTGACAAATCCATTTGTTCTCTAGGCTTCCTTAACTTGTTAATCTCACTCCAAAACTTTTTCTTATTTTCAAAAAAATTTGTTGATAACATCTCACCCACCCCTCTCATTTGCTCTCTTTTTACATTGCTTCACCACTCTCTTAACCTCTCTCTTTTTCTCCTTTTACTCTTCCCTCTTGCATCAAATTCTACTTTGTAAAAATTCTCATATGCTAAAATTTTTCACCCTTACACTCTTTTTACATCATCATTCCACCCAATCGCTCCTCTCCCTCCCGCACCCACTTTCCTGTAACCACAAACTTCTGTGAACACTCCAACACTACATTTTTAAACCTACCCCATTTCCTCTTCGACCCATTGCCTATGCTCTCATTAGCCCATCTATCCTCCAATAGCTGTTTATATCTTTCCCTAACTGCCTCCTCATTTAGTTTATAAACATTCACCTCTCTCTTCCCTGATGCTTTTATTCCCTTGTATCCCATCTACCTTTTACTCTCAGTGTAGCTACAACTAGAAAGTGATCTGATATATCTTGTGGGGCCCCTCTATAACATGTACAAACCTGAAGTCTACTCAACAGTCTTTTTATCTACCAATACATAATCCAACAAACTACTGTCATTTCGCCCTACATCATATCTTGTATACTTATTTATCCTCTTTTTCTTAAAATATGTATTACCTATAAAATAAAAACCCCTTTCTATACAAAGTTCAATCAAAGGGCTCCCATTATATTTACACCTGGGCACCCCAAATTACCTACCAACCCCCTCTAAAAGTTTCCCTACTTTTTCATTAGGTCCCCTACCCCAATTTCTCCTCACTTGGTTTAAAGGTCCATAAAATTTACTTAAAATCTCCCCAAAAACTCTCCTTTTCCTGCATTCCTCTTTTCCCGGTGCATACACCTTATTTTGACCCACTTCTCGCATCCCCAAACCTTTACTTTAATCCACATAAATTTTTGCCCTTTACCATTCAATTTCCTTTTCTCCTTCCAAACGATCATTTAACATTACTGCTACCCTTCCCTTTTCTCAACCTTTTAGAACTCCGATTTAATCCCATTTTTTCCCCCCCCCGAAAACTCCCCTACCCCCTTCGCTTTGTTCGCTTAGGGCCAGGAATCCCAACTTTTTTTCATTCATAACTAGCAATCATCTGTTTCTTTTCATTCACTAATCACGCCATTCAAGCATCCAGTTTTTTTAAAGTTTTTTTTCCTTTTTTTAGTAAAAGTCTACAAGAAGGGGTTACCACCATTGCTCCCCGGCATTTTAGTCGCCTATAGCACGCAGGGGTTACGGAGGAAAAAATTCTTTTCCACTTCCCCATGGAAATGAAGAAATAAAGAAGAAAAGAGCTATGTAAAAAAAAGGAAAAAAATCCTAGATGTATTATATAATTTGCATGTGCATGTCTGTGAAATGTGACCAAAGGTGTTTGGGGTGCAAGATATCCCGTTATTAGCGTGTTTAGAACAGAAAAAAACACCGCAATCCTACCATCATGCCAAAAACCGTTTCAGGTTTCTGTTTTCCATCATCTGGCAGAACGGAGTACTTCCCTGGGTGGTTGCTGTTACCAACCTACTAACCCAAAAATATAAAAATATATAATATATTTATATATTTAAAAATTTTATTATATATATATATATAATATGCAAAATTAATGAGGGGACCACCCCTAAGGTGTCCTGGGGAAAAAACCCCGGGGTTATGAGTGCCCCCCCCCTTGCGAGTTTTCAGGATCGGCAGTCACTTGGTCGATTTTTTGTTTCTGGATACCCGTAAATTTAGGAGCACAGGGCCCAAGGGAGGGTTCTTTAGTTGGTGAGGGGCTCTTGCCTTTTCTAGGGAATTGGACTGGTCCAGTTCCCTAAATTAAAAAATAATAATAAAAAATTACTATAAAATACGTATAACAATATTTAAAAAATAGTAAATAATATACGTATATAATAATATAAATTATAAAACAATGTATATATCTAAAATAAAACTATATAAATGTATAAGTGAGTTCCAGGATTCCACCGCAGAGTATCAAAACAACGCTCAGTGCAATGTGCTTACGGATTCCTTGGATGGGAAGGACTTCTCATGTTTTCCTACTTTCGTGTGGTTTATTTGCGAAATTTTTTTTAACCCTGCGACCTAAGAAACAAGTGCAAAAAACAGTGCTGGAAGGGGAAAAAGGATTTTTTCCCTTGAATTAAAAACAGGAAAAATAAACAAACAAAAAGGCGCGAGGGTTAAGGACTTGGCCAGGTAGTACCCCCGCGTACCCCCTTTACGATATTACAATATTTAAAGGGGGGTCTATAAAGGCTATGGCCCAGCACTGACGTTAAGTATTTTAAGTAGCTTTAAGAGTGTAGCAATTTAAGTTAGCTTTAAGAGTGTATCAATTAAGTGATTCCCCAAAATAGAAAATGGACGAAACGAATGAACTTGCAGAATACCCCGCTGTCCCCAGCATCTCTCATCATTTAACCCTGCCCTATCTCTTTCCCCCATCAAATACCAATTTTTTTTTCCCAAAGGGAAAAGCTGAGTACAACATAATTTTTTTTCAGTTTTCCTTTTGAAATACTTTTGTGATCTAAGCAGTTTCCTCACAAACACTCCATTTTTTCTTAAATAAGGCAGGGAAAGGTAAGTATCAGGGGGCAGGAAACCACTGTAGTGGCCCCATTTTGACCCCAACAATGGCCCCTGTGCTGCCGCCGCCACCACCCCTAGCCACATAATAAGACTAGTTTTATTATTCTATGGTATACCATGTTTCTATGTTATTTATTGTTTATGTCTAATTTTGAATTGTTGATAAAAAGCCATAGGGTTTATATTTTAAGGAATATTGAGTATTTTGTCTGCCTGGAAATTTCCCTGGGAAAGGATTGTCATTTCATTTAATTTAAATGGGAAAATTTACCCCGCATAGAGCAAATCGGGATAGGCAAGGTTTCCCCGAAGGATTAAAATCATAAGCCCCAGGTTCCCCTTCGAGCCTTTGGGTAGTGGGGTTTTTTATTGATCAATACCATTGTTTGTGGTTAAATAATTATATATATATAATTATAAATATATAAATAATATATATATATATATATATATATTTATATGGAGGTAGTAGGTTTTGGGAACAGCAAAATCAGGGAGGTACACCGTTTCCCAAATGGTGTAAAAAAAAGCCTGTAATTTTTTTACATGTGGAGGGTTGTGAGTCTTTTGTCTGTTATAAATATGCAAGAAAAACAGGCATGTCTTGCTACTTTTACTTACATTAGGTCACACTACACATACAGTAACATTTATTTATACACATCATCTGAGTTTTCTTTGATTTATCTTAATAGTTCTTGGTCTTTATTACTTTTCCTTTTATTAGGGAGAGTGGAATAAGAATTTCCTCCGTAAGCATGCGGTTTAAAAGTCAACTAAATTGACGGGAACATGGGCTATAACACCTTTTCCTGTAAAGATTACTAAAAAAATAAGAAGAAAATTGTTTTTTTCTTTTTGGGTCACACGTCGAGTGGTGACGGCCCGACTTGTTGAAAAAAAAAAAAAAAAAATATATATATTTAATATATATAATATATATATATAATTATATTAATTTATAGAAAACCCTTGAATCCGGTCACGGGAAAATCACAGGCATACCTGAGGATTAAATTATGTCCCCACTCTCTCTCTCCCCACCAGTCATTACCCTGTGGGTGCACAGAAGTGTAGTGGCATCAAATATAGAGGAGTGGAGGAGCAAAAAGCTCCACTCTTGTGAAGTTACTTAACATTTCCCCACATTTCCAAAACGTTCCACTCTGGTCAAGTTATTCTCCCCTCCTTCCCACTCACTGTTACAAGGTTTCACCCCGTCTTACACTTTCTCCCTCACATTGTCTCTGTCGTTTTAACGTCCCTCCCCCTTATACATGTATTGTTTTACTCCTCTACAACGCTCCCTCACATTATTCCACCCTCTGCAACCTACATTCTTCAATCCTCTTCAACCCCACCCTTCATTCACTGTTCCACCGCCCCCTCACACAACCCAGGCCTCGATCACCACAGCCCAGTAAAGTTATGGCACCAATTTTGGGGGATTCGAGCAGTGAGCCTGAATAACTAGAAACATTCTGCGCGCGCGTGTGCGTGCGTGCGTGCGCGCGTGTGGTGTGTTTTGGTACTCGTTTAAATTTTGTACTCACCTAATTGTGGTTGCAGGGTCGGGGACTCAGCTCTGGTCCCGCCTCTTCACTGAGTGCTACTAGGTCCTCTCTCTGCTCCATGAGTTTTTATCATACCTTATCTTAAAGCTAGTATGGTTTCTGCCTCCACTACCTCACTTGATAGGTATTCCACTTCCTGACTACTCTATGACTAAAGAAATACTTCCTAATACCCCTTTGACTCATCTGGGTCTTTAACTTCCAATTGTGGCCCCTTGTTTCTGTGCCCCCCTCTGGAACATCTGTCTTTTGTCTACCTTGCCTGTTCCACGCAGTATTTTTTTATGTCGTTATCATGTCTCCCCTAACCCCCTGTCCTCCAGTGTCGTCAGGCCAATTCCCTTAACCCTTTTTTCGTAGGACATTTCGCTTAGCTCTGGAACTAACCTTGGCGCAAACCTATGCACTTTTTCTAATTTTCTTAACGTGCTTGACCCGGTACGGGTTCCAAAATGGTGCTGCAATACTCCGCATGGGCCTGACGCACACGGTGTACAGTGTCTTGAAAGATTCCTTACTAGGCATCGAAATGCTAATCTCAGGTTTGCCAGGCGCCCATATGCTGCAACAGTTATCTGGTTGTGTGCTTCCGGGGATGTTCTCGGTGTTTTCACTCACGCCAAGATCTTTCCCTTGAGCGAGGTGTGGCAGTCGTTGGCCACCCAGCCTGTACTCTGCCTGTGGTCTTCTTTGCCCTTCTCCGATCCTCATGGCTTTGCATTTGGGTGGGTTGAATTCGAGAAGCCAGTTGCTGGGGCCATGTGTCCAGCTGTCCAGGTCTCTTTTTAAGGCTTGCCTGATCCCCATCTGATTTAATTCTCCTCATTAACTTATCATCTGCGAACAGGGATACCTCTGAGCAATCCCTTCCATCATGTTATTCACATATACAACATATATCATGGTCCTAGGACCAACCCGTGGGACCCGCTCATCACAGGTTTCCCACTGTGATCCATATTTACATACCATGACTCGTTGTTGCCTCACTGTCAGGTATTCTCTGATCCACTGAAGTGCCCTTCCCCTTATACATGCCCGATCCTCTAGTTTCTGCACTAACTCTTGTGAGGAACTGTGTCGAAGGCCTTCTTTCAGTCCCAAGAAGATGCAAACAACCCCCCCTCCCCTCTCGTGTCTTACTTCTGTTACTTTATCATAAAACTCCAGGTTTTTGACACAGGATTTACCTTCCATGAAAAACCCTTTCTGGTTGTCATTTACGCTTTTGTTCCATTTCAGATGCTCCACCACTCTCCTCCTGGTAATCTTCTTCATGATTCTGCATACTATACACGTCAGTGACCCCTGGGTCTGTGTTTAGTGCCTCTTTTCTGTCTTTCCCTTTTTTTAAAATGGGAACTACATTTGCCGTCTTCCATACCTCAGGTAGTTGCCCAGTTTCAAGGGATGTATTGAAGATTGTGGTTAATGGCACACAGTATTTCTGCTCCTCTCTAAGGACCCCCGGGGGATTTTCCGGTCCCATTGCCTTTGAGGTATCAAGGTCACTTAGCAGCTTCTTCACCTCCCCAGTTGTATGTCGTCCAGCACTTGTTGGTGTATTCCCTGTTGGTGTCCCCCCCTGTCCTGTCTTCCCAAAAGGGCCTTCCTGTCTCCCCCGTGAATTCTTCCTCAAATCTCTTGTTGAGCTCCTCACATACCTCTTGATCGTTTCTTGTGAGTTCCCCCCCTTCTTTCCTCAGCCTGATCACCTGGTCTTTGATTGTTTTCTTTCTCCTAATTTTGGCCCATACAGCATTTTGGGCGAGACTTGACTTTCGATGCTATGTCGTTTTTATACTGTCCTGGGCCTCCCTCCTTATTGTGCATACTCGTTTCTGACTCTTCGACTGATCTCCTTATTTTCCTGGGCCCTTTGCCTTCTGTACCTCTTCCATTCTCTAATGCACTTGGTTTTTGCCTCCCTACACCTTGGGGTAACCCAAGGACTAGCTGTGGTCTTCCCATTAATTCTGATGCCCTTGGAACAAACCTTTCCTCTGCCTCCTTGCATTTTGTTGTTACATATTCCATCATTTCATTTACTGACTTTCCTACCAGTTCTCTGTCCCACTGAACCTCCACAGGAAGTTCCTCATACCTGTGTAGTTCCCCCTTTTATAGTTTGGCTTTTCCCAATCGACTCCTGTTACCCTTTCCACTTGTAACTCTACTATGTAATCAAACTCAGAACCACATGATTGCTAGCTCCAAGGGGCCTCTTACATGTGATGTCCTCAATGTCTGAACTGCCCAGGGTGAAACACAAGGTCCAGTCTTACTGGTTCATCCTCCCTTCTCTCTCTCTGGTAGTGTCCCTGACATGTTGATGCATGAGGTTTTCCAGTGCCACATCCATCAACTTGGCTCTCCATGTGTCAGGACCCCGTGAGGCTCCAGGTTTTCCAGTCGATCTCCCTATGGTTGAGATCACCCATAACTACTAACTTTGCTCTGCACGATTGAGCTCTTCGTGCCATCTCAGCCAGTGTGTCCATCGCTCTGTTGTTCTCTTCATATTCCTCTCTTGGCCTCCTGCAGTTCTGTGGTGGGTTATACATCACTGTAATGACTACCTTATGTTCCCCAGACTGAATTGTACCTACTATGTAGTCCCTTTCTCCAATCTCGTCCATGCCTTCCATTTCCTCAAAAAAACCATCGTTTTTTATGAGCAGTGCAACCCCTCCTCCCCCTCTGCTTCTACTGTCTTTCCTCAGGATCTGATATCCCGGTGGGAAGACTGCATCTGTTATAATCTCAGTGAGTTTCGTTTCTGTGACTGCTATGATGTCTGGGGACTTCTCATTGATTCTTTCATACCACTCCTCATATTTATTTGTTATTCCATCTGCGTTCATGTACCACACCTTCAGCTTATCTATCACAGTGGTCCGGGGAGAATAATGGGGCTGGGGGAGTGGGAGTCCTGGAGAGGGCTTATGGGGGTATGCGGTGTGGGTGGGGTTTGTGATGGGGGGTGAGGGTAGAGTGCCCATGGGGAGCTGCTGTAGGGGTGGGGTTTGTGACGTGGGGGGTGGGGGCAGAGGGAAAACAGTGTGTGTGTGGGTTTTGGCTTAGATCGTTCAGTTGCATAGTGGTTGTCGCAGTGTGGGTGGGGTTTGTGATGGGGGGTGGGGCAGAGTGCCCATAGGGGGCTGCTGTGGTGGTGGGGTTTGTGATGTGGGGGGTGGGGGCAGAGGGAACGGTGTGTGGGTTTTGGTTTAGATTGTTCAGTTGCTTTGGGGATGTCATGGTTGGAGTCCTTCTGTGGGTGTTTCTATAAGGTGTGTTTGCCCTTTCACCTGAGTCTGGGTTCTGCTCATCTTCATCAATGCATCTCGTTCCTCCTTTCATCTTTGCACCCTCTCAGTGTCGTCCTTTCTTCTTGTGTTCTGTCGTGATTGAGGTACACTCTCTGGTACTGTGGACTGTCCCTCAGTCGTGCTTTCTCCTGTAGGATCTTGGTTCGAGCTGATTCTGCCTTGAAAATTACTATGACAGGCGGTTTCCTTCCACTCGCAAACCACCCAATTCTTTGAAATTTTTTCACCTGGATCATGTCTCCCTCACCTTTTGGTTTCATGATACCTTCGATCGCTTTCTTCTTCCCCTGGTTTCTTTCATCATAGGTTTCCCTTTCGACTTCTCGGAGCCTGTAGACAAACATTGACCTCTCCCACTCCTCCTCCCACTGTGTCTCCCTTTGTATCCTCTGAGGTGTTTTAGTTCCTTCCATTGAAACGTTCCTGCCTTCAATCCCTGACCTTGCTGCAGCCCCTATGCTCAGTGGACTGTCTTTCTTGCTCAGCTGTCCCTTGCCACTGCAGTTGTCTGTTGGAGTCTCTGCATATGTCATAGCCCCTTCATTGTCTTCAGGTCTCTCATTTGATCTTAGTGTGGTCATCTTTTCTTGGATCCCTACAGTCCCCTTGTCTGTGATTGGTATAGTTCCTGATGTCATGTCTGTACTGTCATTTGTCTCTCTAATCTGTTTAAAGTTTTTTTAGTTCCTCTTCTAAGCACTTTATCTTATCTTATCTTCTGCTGCTAAGACTTGTAGTCCCCACTTCCTGCTCTCTTCAGCTATCCTCTTCTCCATTTTCTTGCCAAGCTCTGCTAGCTTCCATTCCCCACACTTCCTCCATTTTTTGAGCTCTACCTCCCAATCTTCCCTCCCAGGTTCTTCTCTCCCAGGCTCGTCCACCAGACCCCTGAGTCTCCGCCCTTCTGGGTTACCCATTTTTTTTTGTTTACCCCAGAAACAAGCTTATGAGGCTAGGGATGAGAGGGAAGAGGGAGAAGCCAGCAAGGAGGAGGAGGAGGAGGAGGAAAGGAAGATGGATGGAAGGTGGAGAGGAAGAGAGAGGGATAGATTGGTAGGTAGATAGTGTGTGTGTGTATGTGTTGTGTGTTGTGTGTGTGTGTGTGTGGTGTGTGTGTGTGTGTGTGTGTGTGTGTGTGTGTGTGTGTGTGTGTGTGTGAGCATAGAGTTCAGACTCCTATCTGTACTTCACCTGTCTGTGTCTCAGACATCCAGTGTGACTGACAGTACTCACTATTTGGGAATATGTTCCTAGGTGGGCTTGTCCCTAATTCCACCCCAGTACTGTTTATTAGATTTTATTTATTCATCCAATTTCTGTCCACATTGTGTTCCTCTTATGAGTGATGCTTCTCGAGATGATATACCTTTGATGAGTTTCGAGAGTCTCTCTACTCTCAGAGCCTGGTGCTTACCTGATCAATGTTACAAAAAACGCGATTCTAAAAGCTTAGAGATCTCCAGTGAATACTAGAAAGGACGGCCCTTCTAGCATCCAGCCTGTTACTGGGTTTTCGTAACAAGTAGTCAGTATCCTTGTCCAATTATCCATTAAAATTCAGTATTATTCAATAGTGCTTCAGGATTACAACTGGTAGGCTACTAACTAGAGAAATTAAAATTTAATAAATTTATTAATCATTAAGTTGTCTAGAGGTATATTATCAAATTAAATTAATCACAGCAATCAAAATAAAATCAATCTCTCGAGTTCAATATTATTGTGCTGAAAGCACATATCACATTTATAATTCTTAAGTACCGTCTGGTACATTAACATTTAATAAGATATTACAAATATGTACAAGTAAGTTTGTGTATGTGTGTAAGTGCTCTAAGTAGTTATCTGTCTCACGACTCGACTAGACTTAAACAAGTGACTGACAAAGTCCTCTAATAAACTAACTTCTTGACCGACTGGCAACCAGAACAGTCTGCTTGAACAATGAAAAGAATGCTAAGCCCAATAGCCATATAACAGCGACTGCGACACAATCAGGATCAAGGAGATAAATATTCGAAAACTAAGTAGGGACCATCAGCAGATCCTC
>NC_069430.1:36058934-36105713 GCF_026875155.1 Cherax quadricarinatus | reverse complement strand
TGTGTCCAACATTGTTGGTGTTTTCCCTTTGCTGGTGTCCCCATCGGGTCTGCCCCCCCAGAGTTTTTCCTGACTCTACTGTAAATACTTCCTTATGTGTGTGTGTGTGTGTGTTGTGTGTGTGTGTGTGTGTGTGAAGTCCCTGTGTGTGTCTGTGTGTGTGTGTGTTAAGTCCCTGTGTGTGTGTGTGTGTGTGTGTGACTCAACAATCAATATTTGCACCAATAACTCATTACAGTTGTGACCGGGTGTGGACGTGTGAATTGCTCATTACTCTATAATTTGTTCACGATTGCAGCCATGTATAAACGTAAGTAAATTTACTCCAGGTAAACTCCAGGTAAACATGATTCATTACCTTTGTACCTAGTTCAGCTATCAAAACTTTGAGGGCCCCGTCCCTGGACCCATTATGTACCTCTGTAACCTTTTGACTACTGTACTGTAATACAATATAATACAATTACAATTACTTCTGAATACTTCTGTTTAATTTCCTTGGTTAGCTCAGTCGGTAGAGCGTCGGACTGTAAATGTGAGGACGGCGGTTCGATCCCCGCCTGAACCTTTCTGTTTATTAATGGACAGTTGTTAATTAAACTTAATTTGAGTGAATATACATAACTAAGTATGAGAGTGAGAGTCGGGATGACTTGGTCATCATTGTTTGTGTGTAAACTCAGAATAAAGTGAAGCAATTAAATCCTCCATAAGATAACCTTCACTTGCAAGATCATCATTTTGTTGTGGTTCGTACGTCAGCTTGCGTGAGGCCAGCAGTAACAGCCTGGTTGATTAGACCCTGATCCACCATGAGGCCTGGTCTCAGACCTGGCCGCGGGGGCGTTGACCCCCGAAACCCTCTCCAGGTAAACTCCAGGTAAACCAGTTGCAGATGATGATCGAGTTCTGAGGGGAATATAAACCAGAATTGTTCGACATTTTTATTTGTCGACTAACACCCAGGATGCCACCCACACCAGTCGACTAACACCCAGGATGCCACCCACACCAGTCGACTAACACCCAGGATGCCACCCACACCAGTCGACTAACACCCAGGATGCCACCCACACCAGTCGACTAACACCCAGGATGCCACCCACACCAGTCGACTAACACCCAGGATGCCACCCACACCAGTCGACTAACACCCAGGATGCAACCCACACCAGTCGAAAAAAAAATACGAAAATTGAGTTATTCTTACCAAAAAACAGGTGAACTTTCTGGCAACACTGATATAATTATCATCATTATGCGATGTTTCTAAATGGAATTATAGGCTCTGGTGACCTGGTGGCTAAATCTCTCGCTTCGCAAGACGACGGTCTGTGTTTGATTCCCAGAGAGGGTAGAAACATTGGGCGTTTCTTTCTACCAGTTGTCTATGTTCACCCATCAGTAAAATGGGTACCTGGGTGTTAGTGAACTGGTGTGGGTGGCATCCTGGGTGTTAGTCAACTGGTATGGGTCGCATCCTGGGTGTTAGTCGACTGGTGTGGGTTGCATCCTGGGTGTTAGTCGACTAGTATGGGTTGCATCCTGGGTGTTAGTCGACTAGTATGGGTTGCATCCTGGGTGTTAGTCGACTGGCATGGGTTGCATCCTGGGTGTTAGTCGACTGGTATGGGTTGCATCCTGGGTGTTAGTCGACTGGTGTGGGTGGCATCCTGGGTGTTAGTCGACTAGTATGGGTTGCATCCTGGGTGTTAGTCGACTGGCATGGGTCGCATCCTGGGTGTTAGTCGACTGGTATGGGTTGCATCCTGGGTGTTAGTCAACTGGTATGGGTCGCATCCCGGGACACTGACCTAATGTGCCCGAAATGCTCAGCATAACAAGGGACTTTCTATATAGTAGTATGTCATTGTTGTCAGCTAGGACTGTGTACCATGTACGTGTACTTGTAGTAAATAAAGATATATTATTATTATTATTATTATTATTATTATTATTATTATTATTATTATTACATATAATATAATACAAATTCACAATTTGAGATCATGGTAGAGTGGGCGGAGTTAATATGGTCCAGCAACCAATCAGGAACCTCCCCTGGGAATAGTGTTGAGATGGCCGACACACACCAGCCAACAAAATATTCCATACCAATGCTAATAACAATTATAAGGCTTATTTACCTATCACAGTTGATCTAGAATGACATATGGCGATATAATAATAGCATAGAAACATAAAAAGTACACCAGAACAAATAATATATAGCATAATATGACGCCCCCCAGAGGAAAAAGTCTACGGACAAATCACATCTCATATAATCATTCTCTAGTCACTATGATGAGAGAAAACAGAGATTTACGATGGTTAACTGTAATTAACACTCTTAGGTTACGAAAAAACTGTAAATAAAGCGAATTTTTCGGACAAAAAAAATATTTCTCCGCATTGGGGCCATAGACCCAATATTTATGAAGGAACTGACAACGTCTCGCTTCACACGGCGAGGGCCTGGGTTCGATTCCCAACCAGAGTAGAAACATTGGGCGTGTTTCTTTCCACCTGTTGTCTATGTTCCCCATCAGTAAAATGGGTACCTGGGTGTTAGTCGACTGGTGTGGGTCGCATCCTGGGACACTGACCTAATTTGCCCGACGTGCGGAGCATAACAAGGGACTTTGTCTTTACCTGGAGTTTACCTGGAGAGAGTTTCGGGGGTCAACGCCCCCGCGGCCCGGTCTGTGACCAGGCCTCTGGTGGATCAGCCCCTGATCAACCAGGCTTTTTGCTGTTGGCTGCACGCAAACCAACGTACGAGCCACAGCCCGGCTGATCAGGAACTGACTTTAGGTGCTTGTCCAGGGGCCGCTTGAAGGACTGCCAGGGGTCTGTTGGTAATCCCCTTTATGTGTGCTGGGGAGGCAGTTGAACAGTCTCGGGCCCCTGACACTTATTGTATGGTCTCTTAACGTGCTAGTGACCCCCCTGCTTTTCATTGGGGGGATGGTGCATCGTCTGCCAAGTCTTTTGCTTTTCTGTGAGTGATTTTCGTGTGCAAGTTCGGTACTAGTCCCTCTAGGATTTTCCAGGTGTATATAATCATGTATCTCTCCCCCCTGCGTTCCAGGGAATACAGGTTTTTGAAACCTCAAGCGCTCCCCGTAATTGAGGTGTTTTATCTCCCTTATGCGTGCCGTGAAAGTTCTCTGTACATTTTCTAGGTCGGCAATTTCACCTGCCTTGAAAGGTGCTGTTAGAGTGCAGCAATATTCCAGCCTAGATTTGAACAAGTGACCTGAAGAGTGTCATCATGGGCTTGGCCTCCCCAGTTTTGAGGTTCTCATTATCCTTCCTGTCATTTTTCTAGCAGATGCGATTGATACAATGTTATGGTCCTTGAAGGTGGGGATCTCCGACCCTAATCACTCCCGGTCTTTGACGTTTGGTGTTTCGCTCTATTTTGTGGCCAGAATTTGTTTTGCATCTGATGAAGAAAATTTAATTTCCTATTTTTACATAAATCTGAGTAATTGAAATTTCTCATCGGTTGAACCTTAAAATTGTTTTCCCCAGCCACTGAAAGATTTGGTTGATGTCCGCTGGAGCCCTTTCATGTTGCATGGAAGAACTGTCATGCCCGATTCGGGTGTCATCGCAAAGGAAGACCGGTGTTGTGGCTGACATCCTTGTCTATGTCGGATTTTAGGATGAGGAACAAGATGGGAGCTAGTACTGTGCCTTGTGGAAACAGAGCTTTTCACCGTAGCTGCCTCGGACTTTTCTCTGTTTACGACTACTCTCTGTGTTCTGTTAGTGAGGAAATTTATAGATCCCCTCGACCGACTTTTCCTGTTATTCCTTTAGCACGCATTTTGTGCGCTATTACCCATGGTCACACTTGTCGAAGGCTTTTGCAAAGTCTGTATATATTACATCTGCATTCTTTTTGTCTTCTAGTGCATTTAGGACCTTGTCGTAGTGATCCAATTTGTTGAGACAGACAGGAGCGACCTGTTCTAAACCCATGTTGCCCTGGGTTGTGTAAATGATTTGGGGTTTTTAGATGGGTGGTGATCTTGCTTCTTAGGACCCTTTCAAAGATTTTTATGAATGGGATGTTAGTGCTATTTGGGCTGTAGTTCTTTGCTATTGCTTTACTGCCCCCTTTGTGGGTGGGGCTATGTCTGGGTTTTTTTTAGTAAACTGTGGGACGACCCCCGTGTCCATGCTCCCTCTCCATAGGATGGAAAAAAGGGTCGTGTAGGGGCTTCTTGCAGTTCTTGATGAACACAGAGTTCCCTGAGTTTTGGCCTGGGGCAGAGTGCATGGGCATGTCATTTATCGCCTGTTCGAAGTCATTTGGCGTCAGGATAACATCGGATAGGCTTGTGTTAATCAAATTTTGTGGCTCTCTCATAAAAAATTCATTTTGATCTTCGACCCCTCAGTCTGGTTAGCGGCTTGCTAAAAACTGAGTCATATTGGGACTTGAGTAGCTCACTCATTTCCTTGCTGTCATCTGTGTAGGACCCATCTTGTTTAAGTAGGGGCCCAATACTGGACGTTGTTCTCGATTTTTTATTTGGCATAGGAGAAAAAATACTTTGGGTTTCTTTCGATTTCATTTATGGCTTTTAGTTCTTCCCGCGATTCCTGACTCCTAAAGGATTCTTTTAGCTTAAGTTCGATGCTTGCTATTTCTCTGACCAGTGTCTCCCTACGCATTTCAGATATATTGACCTCTTTTAGCCGCTCTGTTATTCTTTTCCGTCGCCTGTAAAGGGAGCGCCTGTCTCTTTCTATTTTACATCTACTCCTCCTTTTTCTTAGAGGAATAAGCCTTGTGCATACATCGAGTGCCACCGAGTTAGTAGAATGTCATTGACGTCAGCTAGGACTGTCTCTCTTTACCTTGTACATGTACTTGTAGTAAATAAAGATATTATTATTATTATTATTATTATTATTATTATTATTATTATTATTTGATTGCTCTAGAAGCTCTCGTTGCGATTTTTGACGTATCCTAAATATTTTCAGATTTGTGTGGGTAAACAAGGGCGATATCTTCCTAAATGTCATGAAACATAAAAACTGTATTTTTGTTAGAACGAAGATAAGGTTTATTACAAAAATAAGAACGAGGGAGGATGGAATTAGAAGTGTTCCATCAGCAGTAAGTGTCAAAACCACTTTTCCAAGTACCACTTTGGTCCTGAGCTCTGCCAAATGTAATTTTTCGTAAGTTTTGTTTTCTTTTTCATTTGCTTTCAGCCGATCTTTCTGGCGCTTTATCAAATCATGGTCGATATAAGCCTCTATTAGTACACCAAAATTGAAAGAAATCGGTCGACAAATAAAAATGTCGAACAATTCTGGTTTATATGCCCCTCAGAACTCGATCATCATCTGCAACTGGTTTACCTGGAGTTTACCTGGAGAGGGTTTCGGGGGTCAACGCCCCCGCGGCCAGGTCTGAGACCAGGCCTCATGGTGGATCAGAGTCTAATCAACCAGGCTGTTACTGCTGGCCTCACGCAAGCTGACGTACGAACCACAATAAAATGATGATCTTGCAAGTGAATGTTATCTTATGGAGGATTTTATTGCTTCACTTTATTCTGAGTTTACACACAAACAATGATGACCAAGTTATCCCGACTCTCACTCTCATACTTAGTTATGTATATTCACTCAAATTAAGTTTAATTAACAACTGTCCATTAATAAACAGAAAGGCTCAGGCGGGGATCGAACCGCCGTAGTCACATTTACAGTCCTACGTTCTACCGACTGAGCTAACCAAGGAAATTAAACGGAAGTATTCAGAAGTAATTGTAATTGTATTATATTGCATTACAATACAGTAGTCAAAAGGTTACAGAGGTACATAATGGGTCCAGGGACGGGGCCCTCAAAGTTTTGATAGCTGAACTAGGTACAAAGGTAATGAATCATGTTTACCTGGAGTTTACCTGGAGTAAATTTACTTACGTTTATACATGGCTGCAATCGTGAACAAATTATAGAGTAATGAGCAATTCACACGTCCACACCCGGTCACAACTGTAATGAGTTATTGGTGCAAATATTGATTGTTGAGTCACACACACACACACACACACACACACACACACACACACACACACACACACACACACACACACACACACAACACACACACACACACACACACACACACACACAGGGACTTAACACACACACACCACACACACACACACAGGGACTTAACACACATACACAGGGACTTAACACACACACACAGGGACTTAACACACACACACACATCACAGGGATTAACACACACACACACACACACACACACACACACACACACAGGGACTTAACACACACACCAACACCACACCACACACACACACACACACACACACACACACACAGGGACTTAACACACATACACAGGGAAACTTAACACACACACCCCGGGGATTAAAACACACCCCCACCCAAAAAACCCATATACAACCGGGCCCAATTTGTCAAATCGACATGTCCCTAGGACAAAAAATGGTAACAAACAACACAGGGATTTAACACACCACACACCACAGGGACTTTCACACAACACAGGGATTTAAAACACACATACACAGGGCTTAACACACACACACGGGGAAACTTAACACCACGCAAAACCCCCCACACACACAAAACACACACACACACACCCCCACACAGGGATTTTAACACACAAAACACACGGGATTTAACACACACACACACAAAGGGGGGCCCGCATACTTTCCCCTGACAATCAATTTTTTTGGCATACTCTGTTTAATTCACTCCTTTATTTCATTTTTTGTGGGGTCCTTGGGGGTTCTCGCTGTCCAGTTGACTTTTAAACCAACTTTTAGTTTTTCCTTAAATTTTCAACCAGATGACTTTTAATCGCTTCCTCAATACACTATTTTTGGGAAAAAACGGGAGGAAAAAACTAAATTATTCTTGAATTCCCGGGCAGCATTGACCTGACCCAAAGTTGATTGCCCTTTAAATCCCCGGGGAAAAATTTTTTATTTTTAAATGGAAAACCCAAAGAAGATATTCCCCTGGGGGTTTGGTTTTAGACCCAAGCCCGACAAATGTTTCCCTGAATGCCTTAAAAACATTTGGGTTTCGAAAAGGTACCGCCCTTTCCCGTCCCTACAAAGTGAATAGACAAACCATTTGTGAAAAAGGAGTGGGTTTCTAAAAATATTTTGTTTTCTACTTCGGGGAAAGGGGAAACCTTTTAAGAACCCCCCGTTGTAGTAAGAAGGTCCCCTCGTGGCCCGGCAAAATATAGAAAAAACGTGGTGGCACTAGTCAAACCTACAAAACAAACCCTAGCCTTTGGTAGAGGAAACGGGCAGGAGAGGGAGTTCCTTGTCAATTAGCGTTTAAAACACCTTACCGAATCTTCGGGGCGGGGTTACGAAGAAAAGGTGGCCAATCCTTACAACTTAATGGTTTGGTGGACTCCGGAGTGGGGGGATAAAACCCAGGGGAAATGAACTTTATTCTTTCCTTCATTAAACAATCTATAAGTCGTAGGGGTTCTTGTGGGCTTTGAACCCCCGATGCTTGAAATTTTTTAACTCGAGAAGGGGTTTGCTAACCAATTGGGCCCCGGGGATAAAACAAATTTTTTTTCAAAAAAATATTTATACCCATTTAAAAATGTTAACTTTGGGACCTTATAGTGATTTATAATGTATTTTTAGTTTTTATTTGTGATGTGGCATGTGTTATAAAAGTGTAATAGTGCAGTGAGTTATATAGTGGAAAAGTCTATTGTTTTAAAATTTTTGAAGTGTAGGGGCAGTGGGAGGTTGTGTGGGTACTGAAGTACAAATGTTGGGGTAGTGTTTAAAAGGTTGGGGAGATATGAAGTACAGTGTTGTGTAGTGTAGTGTTTTGTAGATACTGGAAAATAAAAAGTGTTGTGGGGAGGTAGTGTTGTGTAATACTAAGTACAGTGTTGTTTTATGTGTTTGGGGTAGGGTACTGAAGTGGGAGTGTTTTTGTAATGTTTTTTGTGTTTGTTTCTGAAGTGCAATGTTTTGTAGTGTTGTGTTTGTAATTTCTGAAGTGCAAATGGGTTTGTTTTTGTGTAGTGTTGGTAATACTGAAAAGGGGTGTTGTGCTTTTTGTGTTGTGTTGAAAACTGAAGGGGCCCGTGTTTTTGCAGGTAAATGTTTTTGGGAGATACGAAGTGCAGTGTTGTGTGGTTGTGTTGTTTAGAAAACTGAAGTACCCGTGTTTTTGTAGTGTATGTTTTAGCTAAAGAAGTTGGGAGTTTTTGGTATGTAGTGTTGTTTTTAGATTTCTGAAAATTTGGGGGTTTTTTTTTTGTTTTGTGTAGTGTTTTTGTAGATACTGAAGTGCAGTGTTGTGTAGTGTAGTGTTGTGTAGATACTGAAGTGCAGTGTTGTGTAGTGTAGTGTTGTGTAGATACTGAAGTGCAGTGCGTGTTTTTTTATTTTTGTGCTTAAAAGTGTTGTGTTGTGTTTTTGTAGGGCAGTTTTCATGCAATTTAGTGTTGTGGGGTAGTAGGTGCTGCATTGCGTGTTGTGTATGTGTGAAGTGGCAATGCAGTGTAGTGTTTGTAGTAAAAGTGCGGGGTAATGTTGCATAATGTTAGGGAGTTTTAAAAGGGGGTGAAAGGGGTTTTGTAGTGTTTTTTTCAGAGTTTTGTTGGGGGTAGTACGTGTTTTTGTGGAATGTTTCAAAAATTTTAGTGTTTGTAGTGTAGGCAGTGTATGTTGTTTTGTTCTGAAGTGCAAATGTTAGTTAGTTTAATATGTTTTTTATGCCCCCCCTTTCCCAAACCTGTGGGCCGGGGGAGTCAAAAAATTACAGGGGTACATAATTGTAAGGGGGCGGGCTCCAAAGTTTTGTGTGAGCAAGTTTTCAGAGGCCAAAAGAAAATCACAATTTACAAATGTAATGAACTCACAATTTACAAAGGTTTTTAAAGAACTCACAATTTACAAAAGGTAATGAACTCACAATTTACAAAAAATAATGAATCCAGGTAGGTCTGGTTTACAATCATGCCAAATTTTCAAAGGTAAATTTTCAGATTACAGAGGTACATAATGGGTCCAGGGACTGGGCCCCCCAAAATTTTGATAGCTGAACTTGGACAAAAGTTTTTGATCACAAAATTACAAAGGTAATTTTTTTCTGTAGAATGGTTACTTAAGTTTTATTCATGGCTACCCAAACAAGAACAAAAAATAGTTTTAAAAAAGGGAATTTTACACTTTCCCCAAACCCGGGCACAACTTTTAATGGGTTATTGGTGCAAATTTGATTGTTGAGTCAAAACACCACACACCACACACAACACACACCACAACACACACACACCACACACACACCACACACACACACACACACAGGCCAGGAGCTAGGACTCGCCCCCTGCAACCACAAATAGGTGAGTACACACACACACACACAACACACACACAACACACACACCCCACCACACCCCCCACACACACACCACACACACACTTTAGTTTTTAATATCTTTATTATGCACCCCATCCCTCCTGTGGGCGGTAGTCAAAGATTAAAAAGGTCAAAAATGGGTCCAGTGACTGGACCCCAAAGTTAAGATAGCTGAACATTTTACAAAGGAAAAAGAACCCAGGTGTTTGGCCCAAATCATGGCAAGTTACGGGTAATGAATCAGCTTCACCCCCTTTACTGGTTACAGTCATAAACAAATTACAAGAAAAGCCCCATGATCGTCCAACCTGGTCACAATTTTTTTTTAAATAAAAATTTTAAGGGGTTTCATACACCCACCTAGGCGCCCCCCCACAATAAACACCAGGCGCACGAAAGGACATTGACCGGCGTACAAAAACTTAACACGGAGCAACCCAACAACACCCCCCAAAAACCCAAACACCCCCCACACCCCCCAACCCAAACACCCCCACACACCCCCAAACAACCACACACCACACACACCACACACACACCACACACACCACCACACCAAAACCCCCAAAACACAAAATATATTATATATAAATTTTAAAATTATATTATATAAAATTTATATAAATTATATTTTTATAAATAGGGTTGCCAAATAAGTAAAACGGTCAATTACAAGAAACTCATTTAAAATTAAGCCCTTTCTAAAATTTTCTCTTATTCGTTAAAGATAGATTTTTTCATTAATGTTGTGAAAAAAATTTTAATTTTGCCCAAAAGATTCTTAGAAAATTTCCCCAACTTTTTATAACAAGAACAATTTATTTTAGCCTTTAACCCAACTAAATATATTTTAATTTGTTTGCAATAATTTTAAAACAAACCAAACACGTAAATAATTTTTTCCCCTTTGTTCAATTGATTTTTGGCGAAATTATTGATACCAAATTTTCACTTTCCTATAGGCAAGATGAGCGTTGTATTTAAACCAAGATAGCAAATTTGCCTATTCGGGAGACATATAATTAAAATTTATGGGAAATGAACTTTTCCAAGGTAGGGACTGACAACCTCAAAACTACGACTTCAAAGGTGGGACGATTACATCGTCTTCAATCTCATGTTCCTGCCTACTTTCTGTATTTGACTGAAGAAACCCACTGTGTAAAACGTTTTGGGAAAAAATTGCCAACTGTTTTTCTATGTGTCTTCCCACAACCCTTCGGTATTGTATCCATTTTGATGTTCATTTTGAAAGTAATAAAAAAATTAAAAATTGGAGGAAGAAATTTTTTTTTTTTTTTTTTTGGGGGGGAGGTGGGCAACCATTTAATGGTCGACCTTCCCGGGAAAACCTTTAAAATTAAAAAAAAAAAAAAAAATTATAGATTTGCAAAGATTTCAAAAGTGGTTATGTCGTTCCGTAATTGTACAAATATGACAATTTTAAATTAAATATCGCATAAAATATCATCAAATTTTTCAAGAACATTAGAAAGAACGAGCACTGCAGCAGGTCTACTGGCCCATGCTAGGCAAGTCCAAGTCACACCCGCCTACACCCACTCATATATTTGTCCAATCTATTTTTTAAACTACACATCGTTTTAGCTTCAATGATGTTACTCAAACCAGTACTGTCTTATATCCTTTATTTATTTATTTATTTATTTATTTATTTATTTATTTATTTATTTATTTTATGTCTTTGCAAACAGTACATTGAGATTTAATATTTACAATAGTGGGTTGCAATGCAAAGAGAGCCTCTATTATGCCTAGGCATTATGGCCGCCAACTTAACATTATTGGCTTACAGACTACTTAACACTAAGGATTTTATCACAGTTGTAGAGTAGGACAGTAATTATTTCATAGTTGAACAGTAGATTATTAATTATAAGTGAATTCAATTTGTATAAGACAAAGGATATATTCATATAGTCTAAAATGCTTTTTGTGGAAAACAATGGTTCTGTTATTTTCCCTGTCAACGATGGATAAAGGCTCATAGTGACTGTTGAAGTTTATGATGTGGGAGTACTTTGGGTGAGGGGTGGTGTACTGAGTATTTAGCGTTTAGTCTAGGGTGATTAAGTGGCCTTTGAGAAGAGTCTTAAACTGATTTTCAGACAGGGTTACTTTAACATCTGGTAATGAATTCCATATTTTGGGGCACTTTATGTGCTTAGAGTTTTTACACAGTGTGATAAGGACACGAGGTATGTTAAAAAGAGATCTGTGTCTTGTGTTGTGATCATGTGTCCTGTTTAAGTTGGTGAGGAGAAGTTTGAGTGGAAGGTTTATATTTGCGTGTATTGTTTTGTGTATGTAGTAGGCACATGAATAAGTATGGATTTTCTTAATGGTGAGCAGATTCAGACTTTTGAAAATTGGTGGAGTGTGCTGCCGGGAGTGGGAATTCGTTATCATTCTTACTGCTGCCTTTTGCTGGGTTATGAGGGGTTTTAGGTGATTGGATGTTGTTGATCCCCATGCAAAAATTTCCATATGTAAGATAAGGGTATATGAGTGTATGGTACAGTGCCAGGAGAGTTGATTGTGGAACGTAGTACCTTATCTTTGATAGTATGCCTACAGTCTTGGAGATTTTCTTGGTGATTTGTTGTACGTGTGTCCGGAAAACTTAAGGCTACGTCAAGGTGGAAAACCTAGATTTTTTCCTCTGGAGTCTTGTGACTGATGATCCATTTAGCGTTACGTTAATCGGATCATTTGCAGCTTTTTTTTCCAAACTGAATGAAATAGGTTTTATCAGTATTCAGGGTAAGCTTATTAGTCATCATCCAGGCAGATATTTTCTGCAATTCGGCATTGACTGGTTTGCTAGTATGACCGTTTTTGGGTGGGAAAAGACATATGTAGTGTCATCTGCAAATAATATGGGTTTGAGTAGCTGTGATGCATTCGGTAGATCATTGATGTAGATGAGAAAGAGGAGTGGTCCAAGGATACTTCCTTGTGGGGCTCCTACTATGATTGGTTGGGTGGAAGAGTTTGCATCATTTGCATACGCATATTGAGTTCTGTTACTAAGGTATGATTTTAGGTAGTTGAGGGAGTGGCCTCTTATACCACAGTGCGTTAACTTGGAGTACAGCAGTTCATGGTCGACTGTATCGAGCTTTACGTAAATCAATGAAAATGCCCAGCGGGACTTCTTTCTTTTCGAGTGCGGTATATATTAGTTCTAGCATGTGTATGATAGCATCATTCGTGCTTTTATTATTCCTGAATCCAAACTGGCAAAGGTTTAATATGTTGTGTTAGACGAGGTAGGAATAGATTCGTCTATGCATTAATTTTTCAAAGATTTTAGTGAGCAAGGTAAGTTAGATATTATTGGTCTATTGTTATCAAGTCAGCTTGTCCCTCCTTTGTGGATCGGAGTGACCCTCACTATTTTGAGGAATTTTTGGGAAGGTAGATGATTCAATGGATTTGTTCAAAGAGCGTTTTCAATAATTGGTGACAATATTGAGAAGCTTTTTTGTACATAAAAGCAGGCAAGTTGTTTATGTCTCCTGCCTTTTTTTTAAGGGGTGTTTATGATGAGTTTTAACTTCTTATGGGGGTGGTTGGAGCTAGGAATAGCGTATTTGGGTAGGTACCTATGAGGTAGTCTGATGGACGGGTGTTTACGCTTGGTATTTTGTTCGCTAGATTTTTACCTATGGTGGAGAAGAAAACATTGAGTCTGTTTGCTGTTTCAGTAGGTGTGAGTTGGAGTTCATCTGATTTTGTTAGTTTAATTGTTTTATTTTAGGATAACTTTTTATTTCCAAGAATTTCAGATAGAGTTTTCCAGGTTTTTTTTTTCATATCACCTTTGATGTTATGTAATCTATTTTTTATAATACAATTTTTTTTGATCTTCTTATCAGGCTGGTAAGTGCTGACGAGTAACGTTCAGACTGTTCTCTAGTTATTTGACCCATTCTATACTGTTTTTCATATTTGTGCTTTGTGTTAATGGATTTGAGGATGCTTTGTGTTAGCCAGGGATTATTCAGTCTCTTTGCTGTGATCTGTTTAGTTTTTTTGGGGGCAATGTTTGTTATAGAGGCTTTCTGCTTTTTTTAGAAAATTATTTATACATTCATTCATATCTGTATATGTTTCGAGCTCATTTTGCCAATCGATGTTATTCATAGCTGCTATAAAATTGTTAACTGCTGTCTCGTTATGCAGTCTGAAGGTTACTTTAGTGATGGCATGTGGCAGTTTGCCCAGATTAGTTATGAGAAAGGTTGGGTAGTGGTCTGTAGTGTTGTCCGTGATTACGCCTGATTTTAAAGGGGATATGGTGTTAGTCCAGATGTGGTCTATTAAGGAGATGCTTGTCTCGGTGATTCTTGTAGGGTTAGATATTGTTGGTAGCATCAGGCAGTTATTCTTTGTGTTTGTGAATTCGGTTACTTGTGGGTCCTGGTCGTGTAGTATGTTTATGTTGAAATCACCTGTTAGTAGTAGGTGGTCTTTATTCAGTGTGCATCAGTAACTTTTTTCCTAGTTTTTCACTAAAGTGGTAAAAGTTTGACTGTGGTACCTGTAGATGTTTTTACTGTGAGGGGTTTCTGCAGGTCTTTTGATTTAAATTTGGGTTATGATATATTCTCCATGTTCGCCCTTGGCAAGATTTATCGATACATTCGAGTTGATTGAGTAGTTTTTAGGTGTTCCTGCCCTTGGGGGTCTGTTCTACGTTGTGTATGGCCATGTGGCCAGGAAAGGGGTAGAAATCTGTAATTTCAGGCTTAAGCCAGGTTTTCTGTGAGTGTGATGATTTTTGGTGAAAGGGTTGGTTTTTGAGGCTCAAAGTTCCAAGGTTTGACTTGTGTTAAAGGGGTTTTTTTGGGGTGGTTGTTTTTTTTGCGGAATTGGGGTTTTTTTTAAATATTTGGTTTTTTAATTCCTTAAAATTTTTAGTTTTTATATGGAATGCTGGTCTTCAGCTTTTCTTATTTTGGGGGTTTAAAATTTTTTTATTTTGGGTGCTTTTTTTTTGGGGATTTTTTTGTTTTTGGGGAATTTCGGTTTTTTTTGGGGCCCTGGTTTAGTTTTTTTAATTTTTGAAACCTGTTTTTAAAAAAATTTTTAAAATTCATTCTTTCGTAAATGTTTCCTTTTGGTTTTTTAAACCTAAAAATTTTTTAATGTTTGAGGTCGGGTTACTTTGTTAAGGGTTTTTGTTTATTAGGGAAAAAGGGGGTTTCTGGGGTTTTTTTAGGAAAATTTTAAAGGGGTTGGTGTTATTTTAATTTCTTTTGGGTTCGTCCCTTGGGGGAAAAATGTTGTACTTCGGAGTTTTTTTTGGTGGTTTAATTTGGGGTATCCTTGGGGCCCGGGGATTTGGGGGGTTTTTTGGTTTTAAAAAGGTGGTGGTTTTTTTGGGGGATTTTGTTTTTTTTTTTAAAAAATGGTTTGTTAAAGGGGGGAATGGGGGGGTTTAGTGGGGGTTTTTGGGTTTTGGGGGGGTTTCGGGGGGGAAAAAATTTCCCCCGGGGGAACGACCCTTTGGTTTATCTCTTGATTATTGGGAGTATAAAGGGGTTGGGGTTTTTTGGGGCGGGCCAAAATTTTGGGAGTTGGGGCCGGGGCCCCTTTGGGTTTGTGGGTGTAATTTTAAGGGAAATGGGGAAATTGGTTTTTTTTCTTTGGGGTAAAAAAGTTTCTAAAGGATCTATCATTGAAATTAAGGATGGTTTTATTTTTCAAATAAAATTTTTTCTGGTTAAAATAATTAAAAGGTTATTTAAATTTTTTAAAAAAACTAACTTATGTTGCTCTAAAAAATTATTTTAAAATTTTAAAATTTTTAAAAAGGGGAAAAAAGGGATTTAATTAAAATACAGGAAAAAACCCCCCCCCCCCTTTTTAAACCAAAAATTTCCCCCCCCAAAATTTTAAAAACCCCCAGCCCCCCCCCCCCTTCCCCCCCCCCCCCAAAAAGCCCCCCCCCCCCCCCCCCCCTTTAAATCCCCCCCCCCCCCTTTTTTAAAAAAGGTGAGTTTATAAACTACGGTGTATTTCCAGCTAGAAAAAAAAGGGACCTGTGAATTTTAATAAAAAAAAAAAAAATTGTTTTTAAAAAAACAAAACAAAAATTTTTCCCCGCTTAAAAAACCTTTGGGTAAATATAAACCCTTAAGCAGTAAAATGTGACCCTTTATTGATTTTTAGATTTTTTTTTAGCACTTTTATTTGTACCCCGGTTTTTATTTATTCTTTTTCCCCATTTATAAAACCCTCCATCATTTCCCGCAAATTTCCCTACGTTTTTCTAGAGAGTGCAGATTAAACCCCCCTCAGTCTATCCTCAAAAAGGGAAGATTTCTGATCATGGGATCATCTTTATCATCCTCCTCTTTTACGTTTTCCAAGCATTTAATACCCATTCTTTAATACGGTGACCAAAAAACTTTTGGCGGGAAAAATTAAAAATGAGGCCCTTTAACCAAAGATTTTTAAAGGGTTGAAGAAAAACTGAGGACTTCTATTATTTATACTTCTTGAAAGGGAACCCAAAGGATTCTTTTTTAGTTTTTTGCGAACATTTTATGCACTGTTGTCTTGGTTTTAGATTACTGCTAACCAGAACTTTTAAAAATTCGTTTTCTTTTTTTCCAGTGTTTAAAGATCTGGAAGATTAGCCCTTTATGCAACATAGGGGAAAATTTTTTTTAAAGGGAAACTTTTCGCCACACAGGACTTCATCATTCCAAAAAAGGGTTGAGAGAGGTAAGGAGGGGAAAGGAGTTTGAGGAAATTTCATTCCCTCACCCGGGATCAAAAGTTTTCCCAGCCCAAATCACTTTTGGGTAGAAAGTACAGCATAGGGCCCGGAAAAGTGGCTTATCCACTTGTGGGTTTTTTCAAAAAAAATTTATATTAAGACCTACATATTCATTTTTTATAATTTGTATGATTATATTCCTTTCCAACGCTTAGAACTTTGACATAATTTTTTAATTTTTTTACTGCCGCCGGGTAATGTGACATTTTCTCTTTGATTTTGTGTTCCTGGCTCAACCCACCGTAGGGAAATTTATAGATTGTTTAAAAAAAAATATTTAAAATTTGCGTGCATGTCAACAATCTGTGTGAGATGTGCCCCCGACCTTTCATTCATTATGAAATTTAAAAACATTAAATTTCACCAGGGGTTGGGTTAAAATTTTAATATTCTTTTGAGGAAAAGCTTAAAAACATAATTTTTTTTTAAATACCGAAGTTTTGAAGTATTTAAAGGGTTTTGAAAGGCGCTTTAGGAAAAGCCATTGTTGAAATTTGAAAGTGGGAAGAAAAGTGGGACATTTGACAAAATTAAAATTAAAAATAAATGTATCTACCCAAACCCGTGATAACGTCTGCTGTGACCCTTAAAATGGGTTGATGTCAGATCCCTTTGGGAAAAGCCCAAAAAATTTTGGGGGAAAAAAACCCCCCTTCCTTTAACCTGTGATGCTGGAGGCTGCCTCAGTAATATCGGGGGGACACCAGACGTTCTGGTGAGACAAATAATAAAAAATAATAATAATAATAATAATTTAAAAATAATAAAAATAATAAAAATAAAAAATTTTTAATAATAATAATAATATCTATTTTCACAATTATATGTACAAGGGATACAGGGCCCCACTGACCCTCAGTGACACACCACTATATAGGAAAAACCGCTTGTTATGCAAAACTTTTTGGGGAAAAATTTGGTAAAATTTTTTTAAACCCGGGTTTCGAAACCCCACCCGTTTGATAAAAACCCGGTACCCCTTTTATACTGATGAGTGGGGGTTTTAAAAAATAAATGTGCGAAGGGGGGAGGGTTTTGCCACCAGGCCACGGGCCCCTGAGACCACATAAATTTTAAAATTTAAACTCCTACACCCCGGGACAGCAGAAGTAGGAATTTTGGAGGTCTTTGTAACCTTGGGGGAAAAAATTGCACGGTCTTTCAGGGCCTTTCGGCTTGGGAAGTGGTGGGTGGATGGGGGGGGGTTGGTAATCTTTTTAAGACCAATCTTGTTTGGGACTTAACCTTATGACGCCCCATATGGGAAGTCCTATGGGGGGAGACCTTTAAAAAAACTATGTGGGATGATGGAGGCCCATACAGACCCAGGGGGAAAACAGCTAAGAGGAACTTTGTGCGTGTGCGAAAATCGGCCGGACGAGTTGAGCTCTGGACATCCAAAAAAAGTGTGTGTTGACCCAAGTTAGGGGGAACATAAGAAATAAGAACGAAGGGAAAAATGCAGAAGGCCTACTGGCCCATGCGGGCAGGTCCCAAATCCCCCCCAACCCGGGTTAAGCCAATGCAAAACCCCAAACCCATCAGGTCAGGTCACAAATTTACTTAATGGAGGAAAAACGGAACTGACCCGGTAGCAAAAAGCCCATCAGGTCTAACTCCCCAAACCCCCCCACATCTACTCCTGTATTTACCAACCTAAATTTTTTAAAACAACCCAAAAAAAAAGTTCTAGCCCCCTATAAAGGTACTTGGGGGTGGGTTTTTTCCCCTCATCCACAACTCTATTACCAAACCCGTACTTTCCTTTATCCTTCCGGGAAACTGAATTTTTTTTCCAACTTTAAAAACCTTTTCTGCGAGTCCCCGTCTAGGGGGATTTTTTCAGCCCCACTATTTACATTTCCCCCTTTTTTTAAATTTCCCGTCTTTTTAAATTTTTACACCCTCAAACATATCCCCCCCCAAATTTTACGTCTTTCTAGAGAGTTTCAAGTTTCAGGGGCCCTTTGTCTATCCTTTTATAGGGGAAGGTTTTGAACATTGGGGGGTCAACTTTGTCATCCTCCTTTGTACATTTTCCAGGAATTTATATCCTTCTGTTTTTAAAAAGGGACCAAAAAAGTGCAGCAAAATCTAAATGAGGCCTAACCCAAGGGGTGTTAAAGTTTAAGAACAACCTGAGGACTCCTATTATTTATGCTGCCCATATGAAGCCCAAAGGGTTCTATTAGGGTTTATTGCGAAAAACTTATGCACTGTTTTTCTTTGGGTTTTAGATTTCTGTAAAACCCGAACTCCCAAATCTTTTTTGCAATCCGTAATATTAAGATTCCCTTATTAGTTTATTTTGTGGCTGGAATTTTTTCCCTTTCCAAAAATTTAGAAAATTTGGGATTTTTTCTATATTTTAAAATTTCATCTGGCCCCTTCTCCCAACCCCTGCTTTATCTATTCAAAAACTTTTCCCGGAAAGGGGTCGAAAAATCCTTTGGCAGAATGGGAAATTCCCACGGCCCATTTTTGGGGTCATCGGGCAAACTTGCCGATGTTTGCCCCTTTATGCCCCTCATCTATGTCGTTTATGTAGATTGTGAACAGCAGGGGGCCCCCAACACTGACCCCCGTGGAACACCGCTCGTTTAAACTTCCCCACTCTATTTTTTTTTCCCCCCCATTTATGCAAACTCTCTGCTGCCTATTTGTCAACCATGCCTCTATCCAGGAAAAAATTTCCCCCCTATTCCCTTGGCTTTAATTTTCCCTAACATTCCCCTGATGTGGGGACCCTGTCAAAAACCCTTTCTGAAGTCCATAAACACAATTTCAAAAACATTTCCAGATTCCTCCTCAAATAACCCTTTGTGAAAAAGTTAATAAATTCGTAAGGCAGGAACGCCCCTTTGTAAAACCATGCTGGATTCTTGATTAATTTATGTTTTTTCAAGGGGCTACAAACTGCCTGGGCAATTTTTGTTCCAAAAATTTTCCCACAAAGGGGTCAGGCTTTTTGGGTCTATATTTCGAAGTAAGGACCGTCCCTTTTTTTGAAAATATTATCACTTTTTGCCATTTTCCATTTATCGGGCACCATCCTTTTTTAGTGTATTTGAAAAGTTACCGGGGGTGCTAAGCTCCTCTTACATTCCTTTGAACCCCTTGCATACGTTCACGGGGCCTGGGTTTTGTTGGGGTTTTAATTTATCTATTTGCAAAGGACCAGTCACTTGGCCCCTAAAGGGCACAGTTTATTATCGCCCTGTTTACAAATTTATCATTACTGGAAAAACGCTGGGATCCTCCTGTGTAAAAACTGAGAGGGAAATATGTGTTAAAAATTCTCACATTTCCTTATACTGTCGGGACCCCAGGGGAAATTTTTTAGTGGGGCCATTTTTCCCTGATCTTACTTTTTAACCTGAAAGAATCCTTTTGGGTTATCTTTTTTCCTTGCAACTTTTTAAACCTCATAATCTCTTTTTTTCTTTTCAAAAACCCTTTTTTTTTTTTCTCTCTTTAACTAATTATCGATTTTTTCAATTGCCCCTCTCCTCTTTTTATTTGCTTATAGCCTCTCTTTTGACCCAAACAGATATTTTAATTATTTTTCATCCCTTTAGGGGTATTTTTGTTTATCTGATTTCCCATTTTGGGAACATAATTTGACTGAAGCTAGAACAAAAGGGCCCTGGAAAGATCTATCGAACCATCACCCCCTACTGACCCTTAGCAGGGCTCCAGTTCAGCCCACCTAAGTAATTTTTCATCCCTTGAAATCACCAAGCGAAAATCAGGGGCGGAGACTTTATTTCCATTATTTGGGGAAATTTCCCGATATATTAAAACGAGTATTTGTGATCATTTCCCCCCCAAACCACATTAACCCCAAGATTATTAATTTGTGATTCCCTCACTGAAAGAACCAAGTCCAAGGAGGTTATTTCCCCCTAGTTGGCTCTGTCACCAAACTGTTTTAAAAAACAATCCTGGTATCGTATCAAGAAAGTCACCTGACTCTAAATACCTGTCAAATTGCTCCAGTCAATCCTGTCTATAGTTGAAAGTCTCCCATTAGCACAACATTTTCGTATGATAGATGCCTACAATTTCGTCCCATAGAAGTTTACTGCACTCCCTTATCAAGATTTGGGCCCCTTTAAATCACACCCAAATTAGTTTTTTCTTCTCGGCGGCCCCCGAGAAGCTGTAACCAAACAGATTCGATGGCTGACGCTTCTAATTTAATATCTGTCTAACAAACAACAATTTAAATTGTCTCTGACATACCTTCGCTAACCTCCAACCACCTTTCCTGATGACCCTGTCATTGTGGGAAGTAATTTATTATAGCCTTGTATGTGACTTTCAGAGGGCATCTCTCTATCTTTCAGATTGAGCCAGGTCTCTGTTTATAGCAATAATATCTATGTTTCCTGCACTTGCAATTAATCTTAGTGTCATCTATCTTATTCTTACACTGCCTGCTATTAAGTATAGTAAACCTTAAGGGAAGCTAGTCCCTTGCTGCCCTCTGCGTCCCCCTTTGGTTTGCTGACCTGACTATTGTCTTATTTATAACTTCATGCTTGAATGCCTTTTTTTTTTATACATTTACTGTTTCCTTTTCCCCAACCCAAGTGTAGCAACCTGCTTGTTTCCCACTACACACCTACGCCTATCTTCCATCAGTATTAAAATCCATAGGCATTTCACCAATGGCCTTCTCAATCGAGTCTGCAAGTGCTACCACCACAGCCCCCAGAGAGATTTACCCCATCCCTTGCATACATATCAATTTGCCATAAAAGTTTGTTCCAGTTGTCACTGATGGGATGCAAGTTCCTTGCAGTATCCTGTCTGCAGCAAATGTTAACACCAATGCCCTAACAACCATTCATTTCCTACTCCCCTTCGTAGGCCCCCCAAGATGCATCATATGATGGGATCCCTCCCTGTAGACATAAATGAAATCTATAGCTGACCGTGTAACTTATCTAGCAGCACTTCTCTCCTACCCTTCCCAATATCATTTCCACCAGCACTGAGACAGATAATGGGCTGTTTTTCCCAGGTCCTGACATGAAATTATCCAGCCTGTTGACAATGTCCCCAACACCAGCTCCTCCATGGAATCACACTCTATCACTCATCTTCTTATTCCTCTTACAAAAAGCAACGGTCAATATATCTTACCTGAGAGTCACCAACCACAAGAATGCGATTACCTCCATTAGCAGGGGCAGAAGTACCCTTACCTTCACTGGCCACTGAAGTACATTCATCCTGAAGAACAAGAGAAGCGATTCCTACCTTCAGATCTTACACTCTTAACTTTCACTTACTCTGATGCCCTTCCATTACTGTGAACCACATCGCCACTTGTAGCAGGTGGCTGGGACTGCACCTCACTGCTGTAGCCGTTGCTTGCTGCCCTCCCACAGCGAGAGACAGCGCACCTCACTTGAAGTCCCTCATTCCCCCCAACTCCAGCCACCTCACCCTCTCTCCCAGACCCATGTGAAGTGGTTCCTTCAGCCTCCTAATCTCCTCCTGGAGAAGCAAGACCTCCTCCTTGCCAACTCTCCAACCTCATTTTTAAAACAGCTGCATGAAGCAAGCCATGCTTTGTAACCGTCCCCTAACTCCCCAAAGCAGCTCATGGTCCTGTGACCTCCCGTGACACTGACCACCTGACGAAACTGGTCTTGCTTGATCATTAAGAGAGAATCCGTTATGCTCGTGACCAGCCCCCTATTGTAGTAATTCACATAGGCCCAGTATTGTAATACGTTTGTAAAGTTTATTTCCTAAAATTATTGTGTGAATGTAAGGTAAAAGTGTACTTCCCCCTTTTTATTTATTCAGTAAATTCTAGCTATTTTGCCCATTTTGATTTTATCCTTGTATGTCATCCCTCCCTTATATACTCAAGTAGTACCTGCTTAGAATACTAGGAAGGTAGATAGCGCTTTACATGGAAGTAATGTAAAGGAATGTGGCCTGTGTTGATAAACTTTGTAGAACCCGTGGTATATAATGATATAAGGTACACAGTATTCACACATCCCGCGCTACACAGAGCAAAGTTCTTCTCACATAATTCTCCATTGTTTCCTTTACTAACAGTGGTGGAAAACATCCTTCGTTGAAGCTGATAAACCTTGTACGCTCTAAGTGAAGTAAACAGCACAGCAATACATATCTGGCGTACACAGGGAAATGAGAGTTTACAAGGACGGAATACAAGATCGAAGGTGCTAGCTCGCCTCCACAACTGAATGCATTTCCTAGGGCGTTTACGGATACCTCTGAGGTCACACGTAACATGGGGTTCCCTCACCGGTCATGTGCCCTCACCTGCTAAGAATTGAACATGCACGTACGTATTGCTCGAACGAAACTACATTTGTGATTTGTGCTCCGAATTCACCCACAAGGAATTGCCAGCATTGTAACAAATGTCTTGTGGCCAGTCCCTAGGTGCTCCTACAGTATTGTAGGCGCGGCCTGGCTCCCTCAGTGTGAAAAGTGGACCTCAATTCCTCTGCCCGGAGCATAAAAGTTCAGAGAAGAAGTGACATGCAGTAACAGTACAGCGCTACCAGTGTCAAAAGTGCAGACTCCTTAGAGAGCTGTTACCTGATTTCCTTATTTGACTCTTGACATCTAGCACCGATATCTCATGAACAAACTGATCGAAGCAAGGAGAAAATAAGCAAGATTCCAAGCATCAGTATTATCAGTGGATACTAATCAATCCTCAAAACTACCTTCAAACAACCAGAGGCTTTTCTAAATCCTTTCCTTTAATAATGTACAGAATCACACCTTCAGAGAGACATCACAGAGCACCTACCAAAATGTCTAGCCCCACAAAAGCCTCCATATTTATCTGCATGGAAATAATCAAGGAAGATTTGTATGACCTGTTTCTACGATAAGTCTCATAGTTGACGTATTGTTCCCCTACAAGACCCTACACTCAGCACTAATAACAAAATGCCTCCAAAATTATCAGGATATGTCGCCTCTCCCTACGTCGGAAATAATGATATATGTGTGCAGACTTACGTGAAAAGTGGTTTGACTTGCTAACCTTTAAATAATTCAAAAACTACGAAATAGATGAGATCTGATATCGACCTTCCAGTTTGACCTAAGCAACATCTGGTGCATAAGTCTAATGTATTGTGTATGTGAGATGAAGGAAAATGTAAAAGAAAACCCCTCCAAGAGTTACATAAAAAACTCAAAGATGATCATACTGGGGGATTTAATGCACGTCGTATGGATTTAAAAGACACCAGAATAAATACAAACTCAAAGGTGTTCGATACCTTCATGAAAATAACTTGTCGATCTGCTTCCTCATTACAGATAACATCACCTACTTTAAGTGAGTCTATGTCCTATGACTGTGTCGCAGGACATGGACGTTGACACTGCTGTTTGTGGATCCGTTGTGCAATCAACTGGTTAGTGAACACTTTTCCTTCCTCAGCACATGCACAATAAAAAATGCAAAGACTTACGTTCCTTTGTTAAGAATGTCATTAACATCCTTGAAAACTGAACATGGCCTACAAAGATAGATTTTCACCGGGTATGAAGCAGACTCCTGTACTGTAGTGAATGCGGTATTTGTGGATCTTGAGGACTGAGACAATTGTGCAGTATATTGAAATCTTCATTAAGGAAACGTTTCGCCACACAGTGGCTTTATCAGTCCAATGCAAAGCAGAGAGGGATAAAGAGAGGAGAAGTTTGAGATAATCAGTCACTCAACCTTTGGACGAAGACATATTCACACTAGTGGAAAATTCCACTGTGATCCCGCCTCCTCCTGCTTTGGCTCACCTGACTACAGTATATAAGCCACTTCTCCAGCCATATGCTGTATTTTCTACAAGAGTGATGGACTGAACACATTGATTCCAGGCCGAGGAACTGATTACCTCATACTTCTGTTCTTCACCATTGTTCTTTGTATGGACTGATGAAGCCACTGTGTGGTGAAACGTTTCCTTAATAAAAGATTCCCAAAAGTGTTGATGAATGGTTCAGAGAACTGACAAGTTGATAAATTAGACACATATGAAGGGCCGGATTAAGAAGTCTCCGGGCCTAGGCTATTCAGATGGCGGGGCCCCTTTGGAAGTTACGGAAGCGAAGCGACCCTTCCAGCCTTGGGGGTGGGGGGGGGTCGTTTGAGCCTGTTTAATGTCTAATAAATACCATTCCTGGCTATTTATGATTAAATTTAATAGGGGATAGTACATCAAGACAACCAAAACCATTTACCAACAGCCATTAATAACTATCTTGGTTAAATCATGCATTTAAAGAGAATAAACTCAAGACAAGCAAAATATTACTAGATCTAGGCTATAAAGGAGTGACATCATGTACCTTTATATTATTAAGTTTTTAATTATTATTAAATTTTTTTCTGTCAAATGGGGGGAATGGCCCTTGTAGCCAAAAAACCTCATTTTCTCCACGGAAAGCAAGTCCTCTTAGAGCTTAAGAATTTTACAACAGCAACAACTCTTCTAGAACTTTTCTCCAATAAGTGCGCTCTTTTTCAGTTTGATTTTCCAAATGAGAATCCAATAAGCCTTTTTTTCTGTGCACAAATAACACTGCTAAAAATGCAGCTCTCCTGTGAGTGGTGCTGTTTTCATGTTCACTCGAAACGCTTGGTAATTTTTCCAGCTTGAACCAATCCTTGTGAAGGTATTTTCTTTGGTAGCAAAATAGCTTGCATGCTGAAAGTACACTTTTTTCATGAAGCTTTCAGAGTATACCATCCATGATCTTTTCACAGTTTCTGAATTGCAAGGCTTCCTATAAAACATAGATGACTTTAAACATCGATCGACTTCCATCCATCATAAATCCTTGCTGCTTTCCTAAAGTCAATGTTCATAGTTTGACTGAAGTTTTTCTGCAATGATAGCATTATAGAGAATCTGGGATTACATTGGCCATGAGGCAGGATCTTTTAAGACAAATCCTGTGGATGAAATGTCCGTTGAGAACATGAGAGGAGACAACAAAAGAAGTAGATACGGCTTGAGAAATAATGGAGGGAGGGCTTTCCAGTATGATCGACGTATCTGCAGATTCAACTTACTGAACACAGAAACTGGTTTTCGTGAGCTGTCCCGTGATCTTTCTGGCAGCTTCCTACATCTTTCTTTTTTCATTGTTCTTCTTCTTGAATTTCTTTCTTTTTCTGTGACCCACCTCGCATAAGAAACTCCAACATCACGTCACGAGATGTCCATAATGAAGGATGTATCACTGTCTGTTAATCATGCAAATATCAAATTTTCATTATCAATTATTTATAATTTTTAAATTATATTAAAAAAATTTTCGGTCAATTGGGGGATATGGCCCTTGTAGCCCCCCCCCCTTTCCCTCTGGCTGCGCATCTAAAAATTCAAAACGTTACCAGAAAGGAGTCATTACAGAACTTTTACCATAGATTAGGTAGTGATTTGGGCTACGAATATTTTACTAATTCTTCCTCCTTGATCCCCAATTTACTTAAACAGAAATAACTGAGCCAAGACAATGCACAATGGTATTTTATTTATTACCATTTTCATAACTAAACTAATCATTATGTTTTGCATGATATATGGCCTACCACCATAGATAAGAAATCATGAGAATTAAAGAAATGCAGGGAACAATTTTCAGTTCAACCAACCAACATTTTCTGAATTGGCCTTATGTGTTTCTGGGGAAATATGTAGTAAATTAATTGATGTTCTACATCACTTCCGTCGCAACTTGAAAAACTAACATTTGCGAACAGAGTGATGTAGAACACATCAATCAATTGAGATTATGATATTGAAATGATAAAGACTTAAAGACAGGAACAAAGTCTTTAAAACCTACAAACCCGGAAGTCATTTGCGTTTTTTAGGTTTTTCTTTATAGTATTTACCACAAATGCTGTCTTACTGGTCCATGGCTCTTTACTGGTCAAGTAACCCTATCAGGTACCCTCCCTTATTAACATTTAGAGGCGAAAAACAAACATTTATCCATACAACCAATGTTAATCAACAACACTTCAGTTAATTTGTCACAGTACAAGTCTAAGATAAACTGTAAATTAACTACAGAAAATTGGAAGAGAATCTCCCCATACTCACCCATTAGCGGGAAAACAGCTGTTTCTGATTAAACAAAGGCGTGTTGAGTGTTGCCCAATCTATGGTTAGTTTATTTTTTTTTATTTTATTTTATTTCATTATTTATTTTTGTTTTGATTAATTTTTAAAAATCAATTTTACTCTCCAAACACTTGAACTTTTTAGGTAGGGACCCCTTTGCACTTGCACCATGTGCGCCGACGTCTTGGATGACCCCTGAACCCCTTGAGGCTCTCGGGCCCCACAAATGCGCGGGGCCCTAGGCAAATGCCTAATTTGCCTATGCAGTAATCCGGCCCTGCATGCAACACTTGGGTATTTTTAATGAGGAAACGTTTCGCCACACAGTGGCTTTATCAGTCCATACAAAGGAGAATGGTGAAGAACAGGAGAAGTTTGAGGTAATCAGTCCCTCGGCCTTGAGTCGATGTGGTCAGTCCATCAATCTTGAAAAGAATACTGCATATGTGCGAAGAAGTGGGTTATATACTGTAGGCAGGAGAGGTGCAGCAGTCGTAGGTAGTATCACATTTGACGAATGCGGAAGTAGGTCGTGCCCAAGGGTTCTGTGAACCATTCAGCAACATCTTGGGATCTTAATACAGGGTTTTCTTCAACTTACTTAACCCTTGGGCATGACCGACTTCCACATTGGTCTAATGTGGTACCACCTACGACTGCTGCACCTCTCCTGCCTACAGTATATAAGCCACTTCTTCGCACATATGCTTGTATTCTTTTCAAGGTTGATGGACTGACCACATCGACTCAAGGCTGAGGGACTGATTACCTCAAACTCCTCCTGTTCTTCACCATTGTTCTTTGTATGGACTGATGAAGCCACTGTGTGGCGAAACGTTTCCTCATTAAAGATTCCTAAATGTTGCACATGTGTCTAATTTATCATTCCCATATGTTGCATAAGTATCTCAATCTTTAACTTGTCGGTTTTCAAAACCATTTATCACATATGTAGACCTTGTTTCTGAAATAAAATATCAAAACACCTGGACAAAATAAATTAGGTCCAATTCAACCCGCAAATTCAGAGAAATAAAAAAATAAATATAAATATATGAACAATACTGTGAACAGTTCTTGCAAAGACAATCAACCAGGCTACTTCTACTGCCTAAATGTTGTCTAGAATAAAGATGATCTCGAAGACCAACACAACTTTTGGCTTGAACGTCCTCAACACGACGTGTGCAGCAGAGATGCTGCTTTTTGATTAACATGCAAAAGTATCGAGTCAGTCAGGCTTCCTTCAGAGTCTTCAACTTCATTTGAGAAATACAGACAAAAGTATCAGAAGGAATCTCAAGCTGCTTTGAAAAAGGTAAAGGAATTTCACCAGGAAAAGACGACACAACCTCTAACACCATTAGTCTTCTCAACGATTTCCCCAACAACCCTTTCCTTGATTTATGTTGGTTCAGCTTACGCTAACTTGTCCCTATTCCAAAACAGAACACTTACAAGTTTAGGTTCGTTTCGTTAAGATGTTGCATGTGTAAAGTTCTTGAAACAATTGTCCTCTACAGGCTTCGTGTCCAAATACAACGCCAATTCTCTCTCAATTTCTATGGGTTTCTACCTGGGATAAATTCCCAAACTTACTCTGCCGAGTACGTCACCAGACAAGAGACCTGGCAAGATGGCGGTCTTTGTTGTCGTCAGAGCTGCTCATGATAGAGTCAATATATTTAGGAATATTTGGCCACTTTTGGTGTCAAAGGGAAACTAGATACTTGGATCTCAGAATACTCAAACAATAGAACAGCCTCAGATACTTACAAAAGTGTCAAGATTACTTCAGTTCCGCATTTTAACTGGGCACTCCTCAGGGTACAGTACTCAGCCCCACTATACAATGTTCTGATGAACAGACTCGCGTCACACATGTAAGGTTATTTAATATAATGTTCATCAGATTTCTCATTGACTACCATGACCTACAGTACTATGAACTACACTATCATGTTCTAACCACTACCCATGACCCTACACTATTTTATGTCCAACACTATTCATGTTCATCCCTAAACTACTACTATACTACACAACCATTACTGTCACTACCATGACTATACTACCCATGTACTACACCAACCATGAACTACAGACAACCCCCACGTACTACACTACACATGTACTCACTACCATTACTACACTACCATGTAACTATCACTACCATGTACTACACTATCCATGTGCCTACACTACCAATGTACTACATGGTAGTGTAGTACATGGAAGCGTTTACCTGGAGTCTTACCCTGATGAGAGTTCCGGGGGTCAACGCCCCCGCGGCCCGGTCTGTACAGGCCTCCTGGTGGATCAGAGGCCTGATCACCAGCAGCTGGAGTAGCTGCTAACTGGCTGCACGCAAACCAACGTACAGCCACAGCCCGGATGGTCGGACCCGCGACATAGCACCTAAAGTCGGTATCACTGACCAGCCGTCTTGTGGCTCGTACGTAGGTATTGCGTTGCCGTTCCAGGCAGTAAAAGCCTATGGTTGATCAGGCTCTTGAATCGCACCAGGAGGCACTGGTCCACAGACCAGCGAGTCCCTGGGGTGCCCGCGGAGGCGTTTTGAACCGCCCGGCACAGTGTCTCAGTCAGGTGGAAAACAGCCATGTAAACACTCCATAATACTACACTACCAGTACTACACTTACTCATTGAGGCCTACACTACGCATGTAACTATCAACCTGAAACGCATGTACTACACTACTATCTCCTATCATCTACGACATGCCCTTACACACATGTACTACCTACCTGTACTACACGCAGTACTCGTATGTATAACATCTACCATGTTACCTACACTACACTCCTAACACTACCATGTACTACGCTACCATGTACGTACACGCAGTACCATGTTACTACCTACAGTGGTATCTAAAAGCTACCAAGTCCTACACTACTATGTCTCTACACTAGCCATGCCTACACTCCAAGTACTACACTAAGAGGGGGGGCGGGGGGGGGGGGGGGGTTCGTCCCGATAGCCACAGCTACCGATGTACTATGACTACCGATGTACTACACTACGCGATGTCCTATTCTACACTACTATGTCCCACACTACCGCTGTAATTGCCACTCACTAGTACCACGTACTACACTACAACCATGATGACTACCTACCATGTATAACTTAGCACAACCATAGTCACAGCACATACGATGTACTGACACAAGCTGGAAACCAGTTCTTAGCAACACTACTGACCGATATACTACATCTACCATGTCCATATCACTACACATGCGTACACACTCAGACCTCGAGTCCTACACTACTGTACGGACTACACTATCATTTCCTACACTACCATGTACTACACCACCTAGACCCAGTTATTACATCTCACTCACATGGTATTACACTACCATTCCTACATCTGACCATTTATTACACTGAGCCATGTCACTGCACTACAATGTCCTAGCACACTACCATAGTACTACACTACCATGTCCTACACTACCATGTCTACACTACCAGTACTATCACTACCCATGTACTGACACTATCATATACTACACTATCCATGTCCTACCACAACATGTACTACACTACCATGTCCTACAACTACCGGTATCGTACTAAAGCACTACCATGTACTGTGACCTATGTACTACACTACCACAATCTACAGCGTACCGACTGATATCTACAACATGTACTCTAACACTACCATATCCTACACTACCCATGACTACTCATGACTACACTACCATATATGCATCTACAACTACCATGTAACTACAGCTACCATGTCACCACACTAGACCCTGTACATATACAACAACCATGTACTGGACACTACCATGTACTACACCTGACCATGGATCTACACTACCATGTCCTACAGAGCTACACTAGTCCTACCATGTTATACACACCATGTCGCTACACTACCATGTACTTCACACTACCATTGTCTATCGCCATGTACCACACACTACCAGTCCTAAACACTACCATGTACTAACGCTTACCATGTCCTACACTACCATGGTAGCTAACACTACCCTGTACGTCACACTACCGTTGTACTATACTACCGAGTACTTGTACACACTACCATGCACGTACACTACCATGCACTACACTACCATGTACTACACATACCATGCACTACACTACCATGTACAACACTACCATCAATACTCACCTCTACCGTATCACTACGCACTACCGTGTACTACACTACCATGTACTGTATCTACCAGTAGCACTACCCTACACTTTACGACATCTACTCAAATACTACACTACCATGAACCGGTAGCAGCTATACCAGTGAACACACTACTGTGTAACTACACTACTACTACCATGTACTACACTACCATGGTGACACACACCGTATACTACACTACCATGTACTACACTACCATGTACTAACACTACCATGTACTCACACTACCGTATAGCTACACTAACCATGTACAGACACGTTACTACCATGAACACATACACTACCAGTACCACACTACACGTATACTGACTACACTACCGATGTACTACACTACCATGCACTACACTAGCAATGTACTACACTACCATACAGCACACCTAACCCTGTCATACTACACTAACCGTGTACTGCACTACCATGTACTACACTACCATGTACTACACTACCATGTACTACACTACCATATACCACACTACCGTATACTACACTACCGTGTACTACACTACCATGTACTGCACTACCATGTACTACACTACCATATACCACACTACCGTAGTACATTACACTAGGCCGTAAACTACAGCTACCATGTACTTGCACGCGTACCATGTAAACTACACTACCCACATAACCACACATACCGTACTACTTCACTACATGTACTGCCCTACCATGTACGCTCGCTAAAACCACTATACGCACACTTAACCGTATAACTTACACCTAGCCGGGATACTACAACTACCATGTACTTGGCAACTAACTATGTACGAGAACACTACCGTGTATTACTGCACTACCATGTACGTTAAAAACGACCATGTACAGTACACTACCATGTACTACACAACCATGTACTACACAACTCATTATACCACACTGACCGTATACTAACTACCGTGTACTACACTACCATGCACTACACTACCATGTACACACACTAGCCATAAGACACACTACCGTAAACTACCTACCATGTACTACATCTACATACCGCATGTACTACACTACCAAATGTAACCTGCACTACCATGTACTAACACTACCGTGTAACTGCAATCTGCAGTATAACCATGTCTAACACTACCAATAACCCTACAAGCTAAACCGTGATACTACACTACCGTATACTTACACACCGTGTACTACACTACCATGCACACAATCTACTACTCATGTACTATGCTTACTAAACCATATACCACACTAACCGATACTACACTACCGTGTACGCACTACATGTACTACACTAGCCATGCACTAGCACTACCATTGTACTAGCACTACCATGTACTACCTACACAGTGTACTGCACTACTCATTACTACACTACCATGCACCATCACACATACCATTGAACTGCACTAACCAGGCTAACTACACTACGCAGGTACAGCGCACCTACCAATGTACTACAACTAACCATGCACTACACTACCATGTACTGCCACTACGCAATGTACTAACACTACCATGTACACACTACCGTGTACTGCAATACCATGTACTGCACTACCATGTACTGCACACCAAGTAGCTATGCACGACGTACGTGGTACTGCACTACCAGTCTGCCACTACCATGACACAACCACTACCGTGTACTGCACAAATCTCATGTAACTTTACGAAGCAAAAAAAATTTAACTTAAAGCGACCATGCACTACACTAATCAGTTACTAAGCCTACCAAGTACTGCACTACCACAGTAATCAACACATACGCATATACCGAACACTACAGTATACTACACTTCCGTGTACTAACCCTACCAGTACTGGCCACTACCATGTACTCTACACTACCATATACCACACTACCGAGATAGCTCACACTACCGTATACTAGCACTACCATGTACTGGGCCATCTACCGAAGTACTGAACATACTACAACCATACCCACCCTAACCGCAGTACTTCAAGGGCTACCCATGTACTGCACTACCATGACTGCGTATCTAAACCAGATATAACCACACTACACGCATACTACAACTACCGTATACTACACTAGGATCCATGTACTGCATCACTTAGTACGTGTCTACAGCCTACCGTGTACTGACACTACCAGGTACGACACCACTAATGTACTGACCTATACCATGAACTACACTACCAGTACTACAGCTACCATATACGCGACAGAGGGGGCTACCGTATACTACCTACCGTATACTACACTACCAATTGCACTAGCATCGACCATGTACTTACACTACCAGAACCACACTACCGTATACACACTACCATGGTACAGGACAGCTACGCATGTACATGACACTACCACAATGTAACCTGCACTACCATGTACTAAACCACCTACCGTGTCCTGCATCTACCATGTACTACACACCATGCACTACACTACCATGTATACACTACCATGTACTACACTACCATGTCTACACACCATGTACTACACACCGATGTACTAACCTACCATGTAACTGGAGCACTACCAGCACTACACTACCATGTACTACACTACCATGATACTACACTACGCATGATGACGTACACTCATGCATCTACACTACCAATGTACTACACAATACCATGTACTACACTACCATGTACGACACTAACCACTGTCACTGACACCAGACCTGATGTACTACAGCTACCAATATTCTAATCACTACCATGCACTACACTACCATAGTATCTAGTCAACTAGCTCATGTACATGACACTACCATGTACTACTACTACATCAATGTACTACACTCACCATCGAACTTACTCCTACCAGATGTACTACGTCTACCAGTGTACTACAGCTATACCATGCACTACAGCTACCATGCACTACACTACCGATGTAGCTACACATAACCATGTACTACACGTAACCATGTACTACCCTACCATGTACTATACATACCATCGATGCACTACATACTACCATGGACAACTTACACTATCCATGACTGTACACTACATGTACTAACACTACGCATGATACTGACTCTACCATGAACTACACTACCATGTACTACATCTACCATGCTTATCATACACTACCATGCACTACAGACTAGCACCATGGAACAATGACCACTACCATGTACTAACACTTCTCCATGTACCTCACTACCATCGTACTACTCTACCATGTACTGTGACACTACCATGTACTACACACCATGTACTACTCAAGACTCTATCCATGCTACACTACCAGTTGGATGATGTGTGGGATCGGGCACACCATGTACTACTCTACCATGTTACAACACTACCATGTACTAACACAACCATGTACTACACAACCATGATATCGCACTACGCATGCTCTAACACTACGCATATTACTCTTGAACACTTACCATATGCTACTATTCACTACGCATGTACTACACTAGCCGCCATATAGACACAATACCGTATACTACTCACACTACCATGTACTACACTACCAAGTACTAACACTACGCATGTACTACACTACCTTGTACTACACTACCATTTACTAACTATCACTACCATGTACTACCGAGACACATGTACACCTACCATGTACTACACTACCGTTGTACTACACTAACAAAGTACTACTCTCCATGTTACTACTCTACGCATGTACTACAACTACCTATTGAACTACTACTACCATGTCACTACACTAACCATGTACTACACTACCAAGTACTACACTACCATGACACTAGCTGCTATATCCATGTACTCACACTACATGATAGCACATCTACCATGTACTACACTACCATGTACTACACTACCATGTACTACACTACCATGTACTACACTACCATGTACTACACTACCATGTACTACACTACCATGTACTACACTACCATGTACTACACTACCATGCACTACACTACCATGTACTACACTACCATGTACTACACTACCATGTACTACACTACCATGTACTACACTACCATGACTACTCTACCATGTACTACCTAACCATGTACTACTACTTCTACCAGTACAAACTACCATGTACACACTACCATGCACTACACACTACTATGCACTACAGCAACCATGTACTACACTAACCATGTAATACACTACCATGTACTACACTACCAATATACCATCACATACCGGTATACTACACTACCATGTACTACACTACCATGTACTACACTACCATGTACTACACTACAATATACCACAATACCGTATACTACACTACCATGTACTACACTACCATGTACTACACTACAAAAATCCACAATACCGTATACTACACTACCATGTACTACACTACCAGCACTACTCTCTACCATGCCTTTCACTTGGTTAACTTCTCATACACTTTATTTAACAAACTGTAAATAATCCAGAACAAGGTCACGGGGGTAATTCATCGTGCATTGATGTGACTAGAATCATTAATATGAGAGAACAATTGAAGCTTCTTGCTGTATATAAAAGATTAGTACAGTTAATAATAATAATAATAATAATAATAATAATAATAATAATAATAATAATAATAATAAATAATAATAATAATAATCTTTATTTCTACAAGTACATGTACAAGATATACAGTCCTAGCTGACATCAGTGATATATTACTACATAGATATCCCTTTGTTATGCAGAGCATTTCGGGCAAGTTAGGTGAATTTCGTTCCTGGATGCAACCCGCACCAGTCGACTAACACCCCAGGTACCTATTTTACTGATGGGTGAACATGTTCAGCTGGTATCTTAGGGAAACACGGCCTAATGTTTCCAGCCATACCGGGAATCGACCCCTGGACCTCACTCTTCTATGGTGAGATCATGAAGGATCTGACATCACCATCATAACTCAGAGATGTGTTGTCTCATGTCTACAACACGCCAAAACATTGTTAATAACACACAGCTCATAGTCTACACACCAACTGGCTGAAGACAAATGTGAGTAATTTAGTCAAACTGAACATCACCATCAAATATAGTGCACCTTCCCATGACATCCCTTCCTTCTCACTATCCAATCCAGGGATATCATACACACATGTCACTAAGAAAATAATGAGACTCCATTTATCCGTAAGACATCAGCACACGAAACTATTGCCTCACATATTGATACCTGGCTGCCCAGTGAGCACCATACTCACACTTATGGCTCAGTTCAGTGGACTACAGGCCGCTCTGCAATAGCTTACAAAATACTCTAGGTCACTAGGTAGCAAGTGTATAAGGACTTGTAACACGACTGAATAACTGGTTCAATTTAGCACTAACAGAGCTAACTCCACTAAAATTCCAAACACTGATAATCTTATAAAATAGGCGGCGGGAACATCATAATAGACTAAAAGAAAAATCTGAAAAGTACTCATGAGAAAGGTTTTCATATTTCAGTTGTCTGGATAGCTTCCCACATAGGAGTCAGCTGTCATGATAACACTGATGAAGAAACTAAGTCTGCTTGTAACATGCCGGAGGTGAAGCTTCATCTGGACATCCTCCCATCCATTGTTAACTCAATCCCGCTGAAGGATATCGGCTCTGCAAGACGAGACAAGAGAAATTCCCATATACCTGGGAGCACTGGTATCAAACATTATGATTTTGTTTCAGTCAAAATGTTATGTGCATGGGCAACATGGAACGTTCACTAGATTGTGACACGGTAACTACCAGAAATAGATTGGAATATTTGCACCCGTGGAAAATACAGGCACCCGCAGGGAAGCCTTCCTTCCATCCCTGTTTAGTCAACTTGTAAGCTCCATGAAAAACGAAAGCACACACTATCTAACCATTATATAGTTTGAGTGGGTCTAATTGTCGCTGACAATATATATATAATATACATATATATATATATATAAATATACTAATAGTCTATATAGATATACAATATATAATATATATTATATATATATTATATATAATATAATATATATATATAAATATAGAATATAATAGGATACAGATGAACAAGAGGCTTTAGGAAGGTAGGGGGTGTGTGGACGCAGTTGGTTTACGAGTAGTAACATATAAGTGAACAGTATTTAGATAAGGCTAACGAGGTCTTTTGGCATTTATGGATTTGAAAAGGCGTATGACAGGGTGGAAATGGGGGCAATGTGGCAGATGTTGCAAGTGAATGGTGTAGGAGGTAAGGTTACTGAAAGCAGTGAAGAGTTTTTAACGAGTATAGTGAGCTCATGTTGAGTATGGTAGGAAAGAGGGAAATTATTTCCAGTAAAAGTAGGCCTTAGACAAGGATGTGTGGATGTAACCGTGGTTGTTTAATATATTTATAGATGGGGTTGTGTAAGATAAGTAAATGCGAGGGGTCTTGCAAAGAGGCGTGGAGTTAAAATGATAAAGAATCAGACATTAAAGTGGGAGTTGTCACAGTATGGCTCCTTTGCTGATGACACTGTGCTCTTGGGAGATTCTGAAGAGACGTTGGCAGAGATTGGTGGATGATTGTAGGGTGTCGAAAAGAAGAAAAATTGAAAGTGAATACAGGAAAGAGTAAGGTATGAGGATAACAAAAAGATTAGGTGAATGAAAGATAGGATATCAGATATGAGGGAAGAAGTATGGAGGAGGTGAATGTATCAAAATTTGGGAGTGGACGTGTCAGCGGATGGGTCTATGAAAGATGAGGTGAATCAATAGAATTGATGAGGGAAAAGGGTGGTGGGCACTTAGGAGTCTGTGGAGACAAAGAACTTTGTCCTTGAGGGCAAAGAGGGGAATGTATGAGAGTATAGTTTTTTTACCCAACGCTCTTATATGTGTGAAGCATTGGTGATGAATGTTGCAGCGAGGAGAAGCTGGAGGCAGTGAGATGTCAATGTCTGAGAGCAATGTGGTGGTGTGAATAAAGTAGAGAATTCGTAGTTTGGAAGTTAGGAGGAGGAGGTGCGGGATGACCAAACTGGTTGTCCAGAGGGCTGAGGAAGGGTTGTTGAGGTGTTCGGACATGTAGAGAGAATGGAGCGACAGAATAACTTCAGAGAGTGTACAGTCTTGAGTGGAAGGAAGGCGGGTAGGGGTCGGCTAGGAAGGTTGGAGGGAGGGGTGGTAAAGGAGGTTTTGTGTGCGAGGGGCTTGGACTTCCATCCAGGCATGCTGAGCGTGTTTGATAGGGTGAATGGAGACAATGGTGTTTTAATACTTTGACGTGCTGTTGGAGTGTGAGCAAAGTAACATTTATGAAGGGGTTCAGGAAACCGGCAGGCCGGATACTTGAGTCCTGGAAGATGGGAAGTACAGAGTGCCTGCACTCTGAAGGAGGGGTGTTTAATGTTGCAGTTTAAAAACTGTAGTGTAAGCAACCCCTTCATGGCAAGACAGTGATGGAGTGAATTATGGGGAATGAATGTTTAATTAATTTTTCGGGCCACCCTGCCTGGTGGTAATCGGCCAGTGTGAACCAAAAAAAAAAATATAAATATATATATATATATAGTTCTATGATTATATATAGAATATATAATATATATATATAATATATATCTATATTATATATATATATATAATATAATAAATATATATAAAATATATATATATAATATATATATCTATATATATATATATAAATAAATAATATATATACATTAAAATATATATATATATATATATAGGATATCATTCAGAACCTAAGGGAGAGAAAATGTATTTCATTTGTGTTTTGTTTATTATTAAATTATTGTAAACTTATTCTAAAATATATTTATTGAATTAGGCTAAATTAAATTGCACTTGTTATATAAGGTTAGGTAAGTTCTCTAAGTTCTTTTTGGTATACAAACACAAATTATTAATTTTTATCATAACATTAAGGGGGCGGGGGGGGATAAACAAATGTCTCTTGCCACAGGGCACACGGCCGGACGGGGCGGGAGGCGCCCCGGGACCCAGGCGCGCGACGCGACCCGACTCAGACAGACGAGGACACCTGAGGCAGCGAGGAGGCGGCGTGGGGCAGACATAACGCTAATGATAACATTAACCTGCCCCCACGGCGTCGTCGTGCGGATGACGAACAGCACATTATCCCGAAGGCAGGGTCGCCACCACGAATTCTTGTTGTTGTGGTACACCGGGGCCACACACCAGGCAAGTGTGTCCAGACTATCAGGGTCTCCTCTGTCGATCGATATCCATGGGGGGGGGGGGGCATGGATCCGACACGACTCCCCGATCAGAACACCAGCTCGGGGGGGGGGGGTGCACCCAATCCCCCTGGGGCCCTCGGACGCCGTTCTCCGCGGCGATTCGCTCGTGTCGGGCTCGCTCGCATACTGGGAACCTCCCACAAGATCTCTCCCTGTCCCCACTCCCGGGCCTTCGTTGTTGGTTGGTCGTCTGGGGGGTGTCACCTGGTGGCCCAACTGGGCGACGCCCACCCTCGGACTGCGCAGGATATATACAGCTTGGACGGGCTTACAAAAATTCACTGCCTACCAGGTTGCTGCCTGGCTGCAACATCGCTCGCTTCTCTTTGTGGGAGGCTCCCCCGGGGGGGCAGCTCCGCTTGCCCGCGGCCCTCAGTCGCCCCATCCCCCGCCTCCATTTAGGACAGCGTAGGTTCGCGTTTCCCCCCAAGTGGGGAGTCAGGGCCCCCCCCCGACGGGGCATTTCTTAAAAACGGAAGTCCCCGCCTGTGGACCCGCGATCCTAGGTAGCGTCCGCCGCCTGCTGCTCGTGCTTTTTTATTCTGAAACGCTCATAATGCGTAAAAAACCCCACGTCCAGGCCGGAAGCCTGTGACACCGTTCCCGCACCGAGAAAAGCGTGACCTACATAAGGCGGAACACAGTCTGCCACACTAACAGGGATGGGACACTGCAATGGAACATGGAATACCTGACAGGTATTCAGCAACGAGTCATGTACGTGAATAGTATCACCGTTTGCGCCTGTCACGAACCGGGTCCCACAGGGGCAGTTCAATGACCAGGCTATTTTTGATATATCGAACGACATGATGGAAGGAATAGACTCTGAAGTGTCCTATTCGCAGATGATATGAAGCTGATGAGAAAATTAAATCGATGAGGTAGAGACAGGACTGCAAAAGAGACCTGGACAGCTGGACAAGTGGCCAAACTGGCTTGCTTCTCGAATTCAGTCCTGCCCAAATGCAAAGTCATTAAGATTGGGGAGGGCAAAGAAGATTCGCAGACAGAGTAGTAGGCTAGGTGCGAAGACTAACAGACCTCACTCAGGAGAAAGACCTCGTGATGACCATAACACCGAGACGTCAACCGGAGAACACTCACCCCAAAATAACTGCTGCAGCTATGGCGCCTGGCAAACCTGAAAATAGCGTTTTCCGATTCCTTATCAGGAATCGTTCAAGACAACTGTACAACAGTGTATGTTAGGGCTCATACAGGATATGCAAGCACACCAGGTCTGGAACCCACCCCTGGTCACACGACAAGAAGTTAGATAAAGTACAAAGGTTGCAACAAGGCCCTAGTTTCCCCAGAGCTCAGGAGAATGTCGTACGAGGAAAGGTTGAGGGAAACCGGACTGACGTACACTGAGGACAGAAGGAACAGGGGAGACATGATAAAGACATAGAACATACTCTGTACTTGCGGGAATAGACAAGGTGGACAGATATAGGGTGTTCCAGAGAAGGGGACAACCGGAACAAAGGGTCACAACACTGGTAAGCTGAAGACTCAGACGAGTCACCAGGGAGTTAGGAAGATTTCTTCATCAATTAGAGTCATCAGGAAGTGGAATAGCCTAGCAAGTGAAGCTAGAGGAGCAGGAACCATACATAGTTTTTAAGAAGAGGTATGATAAAGCTCAGGAAGCAGAAGAGAGTAGAGTACCTAGTAGCGATCATGAAGAAGGCGGTTCAGGGAGCTGAGTCTCGACCCCTGCAGATGGACTGAACACATTGATTCCAGGCCGAGGAACTGATTACCTCATACTTCTGCTTGTTCTTCACCATTGTACTTGTATGACTGATGAAGCACGTGTGGTGAAACGTTTCCTTAATAAAAGATTCCCAAAAGTGTTGATGAATGGTTCAGAGAACTGACAAGTTGATAAATTAGACATATGACGGCGGATTAAGAAGTCTCCGGGCCTAGGCTATTCAGATGGCGGGGCCCCTTTGGAAGTTACGGAAGCGAAGCGACCCTTCCAGCCTTGGGGGTGGGGGGGGGTCGTTTGAGCCTGTTTAATGTCTAATAAATACCATTCCTGGCTATTTATGATTAAATTTAATAGGGGATAGTACATCAAGACAACCAAAACCATTTACCAACAGCCATTAATAACTATCTTGGTTAAATCATGCATTTAAAGAGAATAAACTCAAGACAAGCAAAATATTACTAGATCTAGGCTATAAAGGAGTGACATCATGTACCTTTATATTATTAAGTTTTTAATTATTATTAAATTTTTTTTCTGTCAATTGGGGGGATATGGCCCTTGTAGCCAAAAAACCTCATTTTCTCCACGGAAAGCAAGTCCTCTTAGAGCTTAAGAATTTTACAACAGCAACAACTCTTCTAGAACTTTTCTCCAATAAGTGCGCTCTTTTTCAGTTTGATTTTCCAAATGAGAATCCAATAAGCCTTTTTTTCTGTGCACAAATAACACTGCTAAAAATGCAGCTCTCCTGTGAGTGGTGCTGTTTTCATGTTCACTCGAAACGCTTGGTAATTTTTCCAGCTTGAACCAATCCTTGTGAAGGTATTTTCTTTGGTAGCAAAATAGCTTGCATGCTGAAAGTACACTTTTTTCATGAAGCTTTCAGAGTATACCATCCATGATCTTTTCACAGTTTCTGAATTGCAAGGCTTCCTATAAAACATAGATGACTTTAAACATCGATCGACTTCCATCCATCATAAATCCTTGCTGCTTTCCTAAAGTCAATGTTCATAGTTTGACTGAAGTTTTTCTGCAATGATAGCATTATAGAGAATCTGGGATTACATTGGCCATGAGGCAGGATCTTTTAAGACAAATCCTGTGGATGAAATGTCCGTTGAGAACATGAGAGGAGACAACAAAAGAAGTAGATACGGCTTGAGAAATAATGGAGGGAGGGCTTTCCAGTATGATCGACGTATCTGCAGATTCAACTTACTGAACACAGAAACTGGTTTTCGTGAGCTGTCCCGTGATCTTTCTGGCAGCTTCCTACATCTTTCTTTTTTCATTGTTCTTCTTCTTGAATTTCTTTCTTTTTCTGTGACCCACCTCGCATAAGAAACTCCAACATCACGTCACGAGATGTCCATAATGAAGGATGTATCACTGTCTGTTAATCATGCAAATATCAAATTTTCATTATCAATTATTTATAATTTTTAAATTATATTAAAAAAATTTTCGGTCAATTGGGGGATATGGCCCTTGTAGCCCCCCCCCCTTTCCCTCTGGCTGCGCATCTAAAAATTCAAAACGTTACCAGAAAGGAGTCATTACAGAACTTTTACCATAGATTAGGTAGTGATTTGGGCTACGAATATTTTACTAATTCTTCCTCCTTGATCCCCAATTTACTTAAACAGAAATAACTGAGCCAAGACAATGCACAATGGTATTTTATTTATTACCATTTTCATAACTAAACTAATCATTATGTTTTGCATGATATATGGCCTACCACCATAGATAAGAAATCATGAGAATTAAAGAAATGCAGGGAACAATTTTCAGTTCAACCAACCAACATTTTCTGAATTGGCCTTATGTGTTTCTGGGGAAATATGTAGTAAATTAATTGATGTTCTACATCACTTCCGTCGCAACTTGAAAAACTAACATTTGCGAACAGAGTGATGTAGAACACATCAATCAATTGAGATTATGATATTGAAATGATAAAGACTTAAAGACAGGAACAAAGTCTTTAAAACCTACAAACCCGGAAGTCATTTGCGTTTTTTAGGTTTTTCTTTATAGTATTTACCACAAATGCTGTCTTACTGGTCCATGGCTCTTTACTGGTCAAGTAACCCTATCAGGTACCCTCCCTTATTAACATTTAGAGGCGAAAAACAAACATTTATCCATACAACCAATGTTAATCAACAACACTTCAGTTAATTTGTCACAGTACAAGTCTAAGATAAACTGTAAATTAACTACAGAAAATTGGAAGAGAATCTCCCCATACTCACCCATTAGCGGGAAAACAGCTGTTTCTGATTAAACAAAGGCGTGTTGAGTGTTGCCCAATCTATGGTTAGTTTATTTTTTTTTATTTTATTTTATTTCTTAATTTATTTTTGTTTTGATTAATTTTTAAAAATCAATTTTACTCCTCCAAACACTTGAACTTTTTAGGTAGGACCCCCTTTGGCATTGCACCATGGTGCGCCGACGTCTTGGATGACCCCTGAACCCCTTGAGGCTCTCGGGCCCCACAAATCGCCGGGGCCCTAGGCAAATCCTAATTTGCCTATGCAGTAATCCGGCCCTGCATGCAACACTTGGGTATTTTTAATGAGGAAACGTTTCGCCACACAGTGGCTTTATCAGTCCAACCAAAAAGGAGAATGGTGAAGAACAGGAGAAGGTTTGAGGTAATCAGTCCCCTCGGCTTGAGTCGATGGTGTCAGTCCATCAATCTTGAAAAGAATACTGCATATGTGCGAAGAAGTGGGTTATATACTGTAGGCAGGAGAGGTGCAGCAGTCGTAGGTAGTATCACATTTGACGAATGGCGGAAGAGGTCGTGCCAAGGGTTCTGTGAACCATTCAGCACAACAATCTTGGGATCTTAATACAGGGTTTTCTTCAACTTACTTAACCCTTGGGCATGACCGACTTCCACATTGGTCTAATGTGGTACCACCTACGACTGCTGCACCTCTCCTGCCTACAGTATATAAGCCACTTCTTCGCACATATGCTGTATTCTTTTCAAGGTTGATGGACTGACCACATCGACTCAAGGCTGAGGGACTGATTACCTCAAACTCCTCCTGTTCTTCACCATTGTTCTTTGTATGGACTGATGAAGCCACTGTGTGGCGAAACGTTTCCTCATTAAAGATTCCTAAATGTTGCACATGTGTCTAATTTATCATTCCCATATGTTGCATAAGTATCTCAATCTTTAACTTGTCGGTTTTCAAAACCATTTATCACATATGTAGACCTTGTTTCTGAAATAAAATATCAAAACACCTGGACAAAATAAATTAGGTCCAATTCAACCCGCAAATTCAGAGAAATAAAAAAATAAATATATGAACAATACTGTGAACAGTTCTTGCAAGACATCAACCAGGCTACTTCTACTGCCTAAATGTTGTCTAGAATAAAGATGATCTCGAGACCAAACACAACTTTGCTTGAACGTCACTCATCACGACGTGTGCAGCAGAGATGCTGCTGTTTGATTAACATGCAAAAGTATCGAGTCAGTCAGGCTTCCTTCAGAGTCTTCAACTTCATTTGAGAAATACAGACAAAAGTATCAGAAGGAATCTCAAGCTGCTTTGAAAAAGGTAAAGGAATTTCACCAGGAAAAGACGACACAACCTCTAACACCATTAGTCTTCTCAACGATTTCCCCAACAACCCTTTCCTTGATTTATGTTGGTTCAGCTTACGCTGAACTTGTCCACCTATTCCAAAAACAGAACACTTACAAGTTTAGGTTCGTTTCGTTAAGATGTTGCATGTGTAAAGTTCTTGAAACAATTGTCCTCTACAGGCTTCGTGTCCAAATACAACGCCAATTCTCTCTCAATTTCTATGGGTTTCTACCTGGGATAAATTCCCAAACTTACTCTGCCGAGTACGTCACCAGACAAGAGACCTGGCAAGATGGCGGTCTTTGTTGTCGTCAGAGCTGCTCATGATAGAGTCAATATATTTAGGAATATTTGGCCACTTTTGGTGTCAAAGGGAAACTAGATACTTGGATCTCAGAATACTCAAACAATAGAACAGCCTCAGATACTTACAAAAGTGTCAAGATTACTTCATGTTCCGCATTTTAAACTGGGCACTCCTCAGGGTACAGTACTCAGCCCCACTATACAATGTTCTGATGAACAGACTCGCGTCACACATGTAAGGTTATTTAATATAATGTTCATCAGATTTCTCCATTGACTACCATGACCTACAGTACTATGAAAAAACTACACTATCATGTTCTAACCACTACCCATGACCCTACACTATTTTATGTCCAACACTATTCATGTTCATCCCTAAACTACTACTATACTACACAACCAATCTCCCTAAGTCTTAAGTCAATAAAGTTCATTTGATTCTTTTCTTATTATTGTTCTCAAACTGCTAACTGACAACCCAAGATTGTAATCTACCCCCTCTTTGAAAGCATTCAGCTTAGCCAATTTATCAGTTCTACCATGCATCTGAAGACCAATGTGAGATGGAATCCACAGCATGTGCACTCTGACTCCACTGTCCGCAATCTTGTCATACCTATGTCTGGCTTCTGACACAAGCTTGCCACAATTTATACTTAATGAGTTGAGAGCGTTTATGGATGACATAGAATCAGTTACAATTAAAGTATCAACCTTAGATACTTGGACGCATTTGAGTGCAAGGAGTATGGCAAACAGTTCTGTTTGAAGGGTAGAGGCCCAGTTATTGATACGTGCTCCAATATCTTTATGAGAGCCATCACTCTGTATGACAACAGCAGCACTACCAGCTGCACCAGTGGATTGGTGAACAGAACCGTCAACGTAAATAATTTGTGAAAGAGTGTTCTGTGTGACTAAGTTATCAATACAGCTTAAGGCATCATGTTTGGCTTCAAGACGATGCTTTGGTTGTGATTTAAGAAGAGTTTTTGGGGGAAATGGAGGAATGGTAATTTGGAATGGGGTAATATCACATGGAGCAAATGTCTCTGTTGTCTAACTTGACTTAGATCATGTAGCTGGTTCATGCTGACATCGGTTCCAGTTTTTTCGATCCATCTGGAAGGATGTTCACCAGTGCTGAGGAAAGTTTGGAGGGCTTCTGAGCAGGGGATTGAATGGGCTAGCCTAAGCATATTGACCCCAATAAGGATATTTCTTTCAGTAACACGATCTCTCATGCTTGGAATATTAAGTTCTTTCCGCATATTTAAAATTTTGGCAGTACGAGGGCATCCTAGGATGATCCTCATTGCTTCGTTTTGCAGTTTTTCCAGCCCTCCAAGCTTCCAGTCAGACACAAGAGCAAGTAGTGGGAGTAGTGTGCGAGTGAGGTGTGTAAGTGTGGGGGTGAGGTCTGTTAGTGTGGGGGTGATGTGTAGTAAAAGTGTGGGGTCATGATTAGTTTTAGCGTAGGGGTGAGGTGTGTTAGTGTCGGGGGTCAAGTGTGTTAGTGTGGGGGTGATGTGTAGCAGAAGTGTGGGGGTGAAGTGTGGTAGTAGTGTGGTGGTGAGGTCCGTTAGTGTGGGGGTGAGGTCTGTTAGTGTGGTGGTAAGGTGTGTTAGTGTGGGGGTGATTTTGTGGTAGTTCTGGGGGTGAGTTTTGATAGTACTGTGTTAGTGTGGGGGTGAGTTGTGTTAGGGTGGGGGTGATACGAGATAGTAGTGTAGGGGTGAGGAGTGTTATTGTGGGGGTGATGTGTGGTAGTAGTGTGGAGTGAGGTGAGTTAGTGTGGGGGTGAGGTGTGGTGGTAGTAGTGTGCGGGAAACGTGTGTTAGTGTGGGAGGAGTGGTAGTACTGTGGGGTGAAGTTGTGGTTGGTAGTGTGAGGGGGGTGTGAGGTAGTAGGTATGGTCTTGTGTGGGTGATGTGTGGTAGTGTGTTGTGGGGTGTGGTGGGTGATATGTGGTAGTAGTGTGGGGGTGATGTGTGGTAGTAGCGTTGTGGAGAGGTGTGTTAATGTGGGGGTGATGTTTTGTAGTAGTGTGGGGGTGAGGTGTGTTAATGTGTTAGTGTGGGGTGAGGTTTAGTGTGGGGGTTTAGGTGTGTAAGTGTGGGGATGAGGTATGGTAGTAGTGGGGGTGAAGTGTGGTTAGTGTGCAGGCAAGGAGTGTTAGTGAGGAGGTGTTGCGTGTTAGTTTGGGGGTGAGGTGTGATAGTAGTGTTTGGGGGTGAGTATATTAGAAGCGTGCAGGTGTTACTGTGTTAGTATGGGGGTCAGGTTTGTAAGTGTAGGGATCATGTGCAGAAGTGGATAGAGTGGTATGTAGGGGGGAAGGGGGTTATTGTGGGGGAAAATGTA
>NC_069430.1:36051181-36058434 GCF_026875155.1 Cherax quadricarinatus | reverse complement strand
ATATACAGCTAACAATGTTTGGCTTCAAGACGAAGCTTTGGTTGTGATTTAAGAAGAGTTTTTGGGGGAAATGGAGGAATGGTAATTTGGAATGGGGTAATATCACATGGAGCAGGGAAATGTCTCTGTTGTCTAACTTGACTTAGATCATGTAGCTGGTTCATGCTGACATCGGTTCCAGTTTTTTCGATCCATCTGGAAGGATGTTCACCAGTGCTGAGGAAAGTTTGGAGGGCTTCTGAGCAGGGGATTGAATGGGCTAGCCTAAGCATATTGACCCCAATAAGGATATTTCTTTCAGTAACACGATCTCTCATGCTTGGAATATTAAGTTCTTTCCGCATATTTAAAATTTTGGCAGTACGAGGGCATCCTAGGATGATCCTCATTGCTTCGTTTTGCAGTTTTTCCAGCCCTCCAAGCTTCCAGTCAGACACAAGAGCAAGTAGTGGGAGTAGTGTGCGAGTGAGGTGTGTAAGTGTGGGGGTGAGGTCTGTTAGTGTGGGGGTGATGTGTAGTAATAGTGTGGTGGTCATGATTAGTATTAGCGTAGGGGTGAGGTGTGTTAGTGTCGGGGGTCAAGTGTGTTAGTGTGGGGGTGATGTGTAGCAGAAGTGTGGGGTGAAGTGTGGTAGTAGTGTGGGGGTGAGGTCCGTTAGTGTGGGGGTGAGGTGTGTTAGTGTGGTGGTAAGGTGTGTTAGTGTGGGGGTGATGTGTGGTAGTTCTGGGGGTGAGTTTTGATAGTACTGTGTTAGTGTGGGGGTGAGTTGTGTTAAGGTGGGGGTGATACGAGATAGTAGTGTAGGGGTGAGGAGTGTTATTGTGGGGGTGATGTGTGGTAGTAGTGTGGAGGTGAGGTGAGTTAGTGTGGGGGTGAGGTGTGGTGGTAGTAGTGTGCGGGAAACGTGTGTTAGTGTGGGAGGAGTGGTAGTACTGTGGGGGTGAAGTGTGGTAGAAGTGTGGGGGTGAGGTGTGTCAGTGTGGGGGTGATGTGTGGTAGTAGTGTGGGGGTGAGGTGTCTTAGTTGTATGGGTGATGTGTGGTAGTAGTGTGGTGGTGAGGTGTGTTATTGTGGGGGGTGATGTGTGGTAGTAGTGTGGGGGTGATGTGTGGTAGTAGCGTTGTGGAGAGGTGTGTTAATGTGGGGGTGATGTGTGGTAGTAGTGTGGGGGTGAGGTGTGTTAATGTGTTAGTGTGGGTGAGGTTAGTGTGGGGTTGAGGTGTGTAAGTGTGGGGATGAGGTATGGTAGTAGTGGGGGTGAAGTGTGTTAGTTTGCAGGCAAGGAGTGTTAGTGAGGAGGTGTTGCGTGTTAGTTTGGGGGTGAGGTGTGATAGTAGTGTGGGGGTGAGGTATATTAGAAGCGTGCAGGTGTACTGTGTTAGTATGGGGGTCAGGTTTGTAAGTGTAGGGATCATGAGCAGAAGTGTCGAGATGAGATGTGGTAGTGTAGGGGTAAGGTGTGTTAGTGTGGGAGAAGTGTATTAGAATGAGGGTGAGGTGTGTTAGTGTGGGGGTAAGTTGAGATAGTGTGGGGGTGATGTGTGGTAGTAGTGTGGGGGTGAGGTGTGTTATTGTGGGGGGATGTGCGGTAGCAGTGTGGGAGTATGGTGTGGTAGAGTGGGGGTGATGTGTGCTAGTAGTGTGGAGGTGAGGTGAGTTAGTGTGGGGGTGACGTGTGGTAGTAGTGTGGGTGTGAGGTGTGTTAGTGTGGTGTTGATGTGTGGTAGTAGTGTGTGGGGTGAGGCGTAGTAGTGTGGGGGTGATGTGTGGTAGCAGTTTGGAGGTGAGGTGTGTTAGTGTGGGGGTGATGTGTGGTAGTGTAGGGGTGATGTGTGTTAGTTCGAGGGTGATGTGTGGTAGAAGTGTGGGGGTGAGGTGTGTTAGTGTGAGGGTAAGGTGTGTTATTGTGTGGGTGATGTGTGGTAGTTGTGTGGGGGTGAGTTGTTTTAGTGTGGGAATGAGGTGTGTAGTAGTGTGGGAATAACGTGTGTTAGAGTGAGGGGTGAGGTGTGTTAGTGTGCGGGTGAGGTGTGTTAGTGTGGGGGTGAGGTGTGTTAGTGTGGGGTGAGGTGTGTTAGTGTAGGGATGAGGTGTGTTAGTGTGGGGATGAGGTGTGTTAGTGTGGAGGTGAGGTGTGTTAGTGTAGCCATGAGGTGTTTTAGTGTGGGGATGAGGTGTGTTAGAGTGTGGGTGAGGTATGGTAGTTTGGGGATGAGGTGTTGTAGTGTGGGGGGAGGTGTGTTAGTTTTGGGGTGAAGTGTGATAGCAGTATTGGGGTGAGATGTGGTAGTAGTTTGGCGGTGATGTGTGGTAGTTTAGTTAGTTTAATATGTTTATTATGCACCCCATACCCATCCTGTGGGCGGTAGTCAAAAGATTACAGAGGTACATAATTGGTCCAGGGACTGGACTCCAAAGTTTTGATAGCTGAGCAAGTTACAGAGGTAATGAACTCACAATTTACAAAGGTAATGAACTCACAATTTACAAAGATAATGAACTCATAATTTACAAAGGTAATGAACTCACAATTTACAAAGGTAATGAACTCACAATTTACAAAGGTAATGAACTCCAGGTAGGTCCGGTCACAATCATGACAAGTTACAAAGTTATTTACAGATTACAGAGGTACGTAATGGGTCCAGAGACTGGGCCCCCAAAGTTTTGATAGCTGAACTAGGTACAAAGGTAATGAGCTCACAAGTTACAAAGGTAATGAATTCTGTAAGAATGGTTACTTACGTATATACATGGGTACAATCATGAACAAAATATAGAGTAATGAGCAATTCACACTTCCACACCCGGTCACAACTGTAATGAGTTATTGGTGCAAATATTGATTGTTAAGTCACACACACACACACACATCTCTCTATATCTCTCTCTCTACCTATCACTCTCTACCTATCTCTCTCTCTCTATTCCCTCTCCCATCTTTCCCCTCTAACATCTCTTACCTCTAACATCTCCCCCCCTCTAACATCTCTCCCCCTCTAACATCTGTCCCCTCCCATTATCTCCCCCTCTCCCTTTCCCCACCTCTCTCCCATCCTGCCCTCCCTCCCCCCTAGCCTCTCTCCCCTCTCGCTCTTCCATCTCCCCCCTCTTTCCCCCTTCTCCCCTCTTTGCCTTCCCTTTCTCCCTCCCTCCCTCCCTCCCTCCCTCCCTCTCTCTCTCTCTCTCTCTCTCTCTCTCTCTCTCTCTCTCTCTCTCTCTCTCTCTCTCTTTTTTTTTTTTTTTTTTTTTTTTTTTTTTTTACACATGGTTTGACAAGGTTAAGGATCCCTAGCTTTATTGACAAGCTATTTACAGGTTAAGGATTCCTAACTTTATTGACAAGCTAAGAGCTGTTACCTACATCAGCTCATTTGAAAGCATTTTTATTGTTATGAGACATACAAGTAGGGAACAGGATGAAGTTGGAGCCATCTGTGGGCCAGCATTTTCATTTGATCAACTGACGTTATCTCGTTGACATCATTATGCTGAACGAATGTGTTCCATACTCGAGTCATCCTGGGTATGTATGATCTCAGATGGAGTGATGTTCTGGAGAAGGGTACAGCCAAGTGAAGTTGCTGCTTTCTGCCCGTCTTGTGGCATAAAAGCTTGTTTCGCGCTGTCCTCGAAGTGGATCCAAGTGTGGTATTTTGACAATATTGGCCTTGTACATAACAGTAAGGCACCCACATCCCTCCTATGTTGAAGGCTCTGCTGAAATGACAGATCCATCAGGATGGGTCCAGGCGAGAGATGAGACGTCTTGCTCTGTTCTCTACTCTGTCAAGCAGTCGCAGATGAGAGGGGGGACAGGCAAACCAAGAAAGTGGAGCATACTCAAGGTGTGAGCGTACTTGTGCCTCGTACAGTATCTTGCAACCCCTACTGTCAAGCAGATGCGAGATACGGCGAAGTGCTGTAAGCTTCCTGGCTGCCTTGTTTGCAAGATTTACAACATGGTTCTTCATGTTAGTTTTGGAGTCAAATTTCACCCCAAGGATATCAACTTCTTCTCCAGGTGCCAACATCCTCCCATTCATCCTTACTACTGCACCAGCATTACCATCATGGTGCCTAGAGGACGATCATCATTTGCGTTTTCTCAGGTGCAAATGTTACTTGCCATCTATTTCCCCAAGCTGATATAGCTCTCAGCTGGTGATTGATGTAGCTTAAGCAGCTGGCATTTCTTCTCTTGGATAAGTGAATGTCAGTGTACAGTCGTCTGCATATGCATGTGATTCTGGGATGAGATGAAGAAGGTCGTTAAAGTAGACATTCCATAACAGTGGACCCAGCACACTTCCTTGTGGAACGCTTGCCCCAATAGGATGTCTTGCTGATTCCGTTCCATTGAGGACTACACTTAGAGATCTACCATGAAGGTAATCACTGAGGAGACATAGCGTAGAGCCTGCAATTCCAGTGCTTGAAGTTTTGCTAAGAGGCCCTGGTGCCACACCCGGTCGAAAGCGCCAGCAATGTCCAGTGCTACCACACAGCTGACTTTGGATTCATCCAGTGACTGGTGCCACTTAGTGGAGAGGTTTAACAACAGATCAGCAGCAGAGTAACCTTTCCTGAAGCCATATTGACGATCACAAAGTAGTGAGTGGTAGTCAAAAAATCTGTCATTTGTCTTGAGATTATTGTCTCAAGGATCTTACCAGTGATTGACAGAGTGACACTGGTCTGTAGTTGCTGATTTCTGCTCTGCTCTTCTTTTGTGAACAGGGACTACATTTGCCTCTTTCCATGGAGAGGGCCATTTGCACTGAAACTAGGCAGTGCTGAAAGATGCGAGTTAGAGGTGCTGCTAGCTGGTCTGCACATCTCTCAACAATCTTGGGCTCAACTTGTCTGGGCCACAGCCTTTTCTTGGTCAAGTGATTTAAGAAGGAAATGCACCTCCTCCTGCCTTATTGTCACCCCGACAGTTTTGACACAGTTCTTGCAGCTAGCCAAGGAGGGTCCCTTGCTGGATCAGGAACTTGCATTTTGGTAGCAAAGTGTTCAGCAAGAGGTCCGCTTTCTCTTGACTACTAGTAGAGGTGGTCCCATCCTGTCGATTTAGAGGTGGAATAAGTTCATCAGGCAGATAACCTTGTCTGTCCTTGACCAGGGACCACCAGGTTTTGGAGCCTACCCTACCTGATGCTAGCTTTCTTTTAGTGTCCAACTCCCATTTAGCAATGGCCCACTTTTGAACATCACCCATATGCCTACAGGCTTGCATGTGCAAGTTCCTGTTATAGGTGGTAGGATGTCTCTTATACCTTCGCCATGCTTTGTACTTAGCAGTAGCAGCCTCTCTACAACGAAAGCCAAACCAAGGCTGATCTGTAGGCTTTGTCACATATTGCCGGTGAGGAATGTGTTCTTGTTGCAGATTAAGGATGTGTCCAGTGAAGGCTTTCACTTGGTTGTCAACATCCCCTGAGAGAAGAGCATTCCAGTCGGTGGTGGCGAGCTCAGAGCAAAGGGCTGGCCAATTACCTCTTTCCCATAGCCAGGTTGTGCGTGTGGACTCCTCACCTCGTTCTGTTGGGATCTTAAGTGTGGTAAAAACAGCCTTGTGGTCAGAGGATCCAACGTACCCGAGGGGTTGACAAGTGACTATGCCTTCTGCCAGATCACTCACTACTGGGTCAAGGGGGGAGCCAGAGATATGAGTAGGGAAATCAACAAAGTTTCTCATGTCAAACACTGCAAGAAAGGGCATCAAAGTCCCTCTGTATAAGGTGCTGGTTGAGGTCACCAACAATTATAATATGTTGACAGTTGTGTTGTAGCAGAAGGGAGTCAATATTTTCCATTAGGAAGTTGATAGGGTCTGCATGTTGCCACTGAGGTCTGTACATTGCACATGCTAGTACAGAGGTACTAGTGTTTATACAGAGCTTGAAGAACATCATTTCAAGATGTGTAGGGGTGGCAACATCTATGTGCTGGGCATGAACACTTTTAGAGAAGCACACAGCAACACCACCTCCTTGCCCTTTCCTGTCTCTTCTCAAACCATGAGGTGTAGCCAGCAATTCTTGCAAAATTTTCTGGAGTCCTGTCATCCAAAAATGTTTCAACAACAGCTATCATGTCGGGACGTCGAGTGTTCACAAAGCTATGTGTGAGCTCTCCAACATTAGTAATGAAACCTCTAATGTTGGCCGACAGGATGCTGATAGACTGGCTCCTCATGATGAAGTGGTCAGCTTGAGGTGGTGGGTGTGTAGGGAATGTAAGGTGCCTGCCCTTGAGAGAGGTAGGGTACTGAGGCAGCTGCAGGATGTAGGTCTGTGGTCTTGTATAAGGCCCAATCCCACCTGCTGGGCTGGGATAGGAGAGCTGAGTGAGTGACGTGTGAGTGTGTTTACCAATTCAGAGATCCTGCTGGTTTGTTCTGAGAACAGGTCTCTAAACAGGTGGCCCTGTCTGTCAAGTTCCTTTTTCTTCCGACACTGGTCCTCCTTATGTCCTTTCTTGTAGCAGTAGTTACACCTGGTATCTCGCAGGCAGTTGTTGGCAGAGTGCCCCTTCCGGTGACAGCGAGAGCACAGCCTAGGTGCCTGGGAGGGTGGACTAGGATTTGTTGTACCTCCTGTGTTTCGCAGATTTGTCCTCGGATTCTGCCGCTGGAACTGTGTTAGTGGAGGGTGAGGACGGCTGTAGATGTCTTCCTCCACCACGTCCTCCTCCACGTCCTCTACCCCGCCCTCTACCAGTTCTGACAGATGTGTCCCTGCTGTTCGTACTTCGGCGCAGCAGGTGATCAGGTGTAGTGATAGTTCCCTGATCACTAACTGCACCGTTCTCTTGTGGAGAAACTCCTGGCTCAGAGCTTGCTGTCGAAGCACTACTACCAGATTCTAGAATAGTATCGGCAGGTGTGCTGACAGGTGTAGGATCAGAGATGGTATGTGCACTGTCAAGTAGACTGGCAGTGGCTGAAGCAGAGATGTCAGGTGTAGGAGAATTAACAGATCCAAGGCTTCCCACGTTGCTGGGAAGAGGATTTGTTCCCTCTGTGGTGGTCAGAGGAATTGTGTTAGAATTCCCAAAGGTAGTGTTTTGAACTCTGTCAGTCTGTGGGACCTTAGCGATGACAGAATTCCACCAGATGTTTACCCCTGAGTTAAGCTCAGTGTGGGACTTCCAGTCTTTGTCAATAGTGTCACCATCAGCTGAGCAGCTTACGTCACTTAATGTAGGCTTGCACTGACCTTCTACAATAGCTTGTAGGTTATCT
>NC_069430.1:35953681-36046181 GCF_026875155.1 Cherax quadricarinatus | reverse complement strand
GGGAACTGTGTATTGAACATTACCTGGATTACGAAGGCAGAGACTTCCTTCGCCTTATCTGATCCCCAAAGGTACCTGATAGAAGCCTTTAAAGGAGATCCTAACTTGGACACAAAAGAGTCTTACCCACAAAGTTCAATTACGTCATCCAACGAGAAGGGGATAAGCATGTGTAATAGTGACCTCAATCACTTTCGGTAGTCTGTACACATAACGAAACCCTCCCTCCATAGCCTTCACAACAAGGATTCACGGTGAAAGCCCATGGGACTAGATGACTCCCTCCATAAACCATGCTTTAAACAAACATTCTACTATCCTTGCTGAAGTAAGCCTTGCTTTCAGGATTAGCTCTGTAGGGGGAGAGTTTAATTGGTTTTAGAGAGTTTCCCACATCTAACAACATGATAATACTAACTTAACATTTTTTCCGGCACACCGAAAAAAAATTAGAAATGACTGTAGACGCACCGTTAAATTGTGGCTTGCGTTTCACAAATCCCTCCACCAATAAAGGCTAGAATCCTTGAGGAGGACAGAATTGGAAAGTTTTATATTAATTTCAGAGATAGATTGCAAAGAGTCAGGTCATCCACCAGAGGTAGAGACAGAGACCATTAAACGGGAACTTTATCTGGTGTAAGGAAATACTTCAATTGATTAATGTGGTAAGTTTTAGTTTTTGATGTCTTATCAATGGAGCTTAACCACATAATTTACATCAGATAATCTACATACAATCTGCATTAGGTTCCCGGAAATCTAGCTTTCCCCAAGGTGTGGCCCAGGTATAGGTTTCCTGCAGAACCCAACAACTTGTCTCCTGGAATGGAAGGAGTGGAATTGGGCACATCTGTCAGACCTCTGTTTCATCATACTTTGAGCTGTCATTAGGAGGCCATGGCTATCTGACGTGCTCCACCCTGCAACCATGAATACGGTTGTAGAGTGTTGAGCTAACGTCTTCTTCCAATCCATCCTTCTTATGAAGCACCGAAGAGACCTCGTACAATGTGCCCAAGATCACTCAAATGGACTATACCTGTAACTTGCAAACCGACCTCACGTACTGGAGAACAGCAACAAAGGTAGTTGATCATCCCCGTCTGTAGGAAAGTGCATGCAAAAAGTTCTCAATCATTGTTTTTAAATGTCTGATGGAATCTTTCCAAGGCGCCTTGGGACGTGAGGATGATAGGCATTGGATAAGTTGGTTGATTATCGCCTAACCTAATTAATACTTCCCCAAAAGCATGGCAGTATAGTTCGTACCTGATCACTTGAATAGTTTTAGGAATGGCCAAAACAAGAAATGTATTTTGTTATAGCATTGGAGAATAGCTAAGTATTAATACTGCCATGGGAATTTGCTTCCGGTATCTGGATACTTTTCCATAATCGTAAATAAATATTGATTTCCCGACTATGACCTAGGTAGTGGACCTACACAATCTATAATTAATCTGCAAAAGGTTCTCTATCAGCAGGTTATATTTGAGAAGGTGCAGGATTAAAGGAATGTCCAGGTTCCCCAACTTGCTGACATTTCTCGCAACACCTAATATGATTCATCAACGTCTTGTCTTTAAGTTTGGCCAATAAAATTCTTTTTGTGATTCTATACAAGGTTTTTGAAATTCCTAAGTGACCTCCTAATGACGTAATATGAGCTATAATTTAAATTTGAAGGTCTAACTTTGTTGGAACCACTAACCTGTCATACAATTGCCGGCCCTCTAACTCCTTACCAGTCTCAGTGCAGATCAATAAATCGTTTTTAACCTTCATACTACCGGATGACCCAAAGAGGATTAAGCCCATGGCTGCCTCAAAAGCAATAAAAAATTTTAAAGAAGGGTCTCTTTCGTTGTTCCTGCCGGGAAGTAACAGTCCCTTGGCATGGTAAACCCGGACTCTAGGCAATCCTCCTGCAAACCTGGGAATAGGAAGGCTATGGATCGGTGTCTGATCACTTGATTCTACGAGGCTCTCGCCAGTTTGACCCTCTAAAACAATGTGGCTATTCGAATCGGGAGTTCGTCCAAGGATAGGTCAACATTCCCTCCAGACAACCCTTGGGATGTTTGCCCGAGTTATGGCCAACACCGTAGAAGAATTAATCCTTATAGGTTTCAGGACCTAGACGACTCACAGAAGTAATGTTAGTACCCGTAATACCATGGCAAACTTTCAATGGGGGAAAAATCCTTTTGAGACACCTACAGTCCAAGTACCCAGTGTATATTTGCACTGTACATATATTTTATGCAAAGGAACAAAATAAATAGCTCCTTCCAAATGCTTCCAATAAAACAGAGGAATTCAAGAAGTGGGTCTTTACTCTGAAAAGGGGTATATTTCCTTCCTCTACACTGTGAGCAATATGCTCTGCCAGTATCCTCTAAAGGTCCTTTACTTCATTGTTTTCTGAGTATTTCCTGCAGGGAAATTAGACTCTTTGCAAAAATAAGGTGCCATACCTTTTTCCTACTTCTCTATGGACATTTACTAGGGATATTAGAATTTTCCCAATGGGTTGGGGTTTATGGGGGCAGTTGGGACGGTGGGGCCTACTTTGTTGCAGAGGAAGCAGACACAGCTTCCTTTAGTCCCTGCCTGACGTTGCAAATGGTGTCGTTTCTGGCATACTTGTCAGGAAGAACAGCAAGCGAGTCAATGGTACGTGGCGAGGGTGTCAGAGTGGGCACCGAGGGACCAGCGTGGGTCCCGCAGGGGTCAGTCCTAGGACCAATGCCTGTTCCTGTCTTTGTGAACGACAAGACGGAAGGAATAGACCTCTGGAGTGTCCCCTGTTTGCAGATGACGTGAAGTTGAAAGATAAGAAAGACACTCGCTTCGAAGACCAGGCAGAACTACAAAGGGATCTGGACAGGCTGCAGACCTGGTCCCAGCAATTGCTCCTGGACTTCAATCCCACCAAGTGCAAAGTCATGAAGATTGGGGAAGGGCAAAGAAGGCCGCAGACGGAGTACAGTCTAGGGGTCAAGACTACAAACCTCACTCAGGACAAAGATCTTGGGGTGAGTAACACCAGGCACATCTCCTGAAGCGCAAATCCACCAAAAACAGCTGCAGTCAATATGGGCGCCTAGCAAACCTAAGAACAGCTTCCGACATCTTAAATAAAGGAATCCGTGTCATGGGACCCTGTACACCGTATACCGTTGGCCCATATTGAGTATGGCGGCACCAGTTGTGAACCCACACCTAGCCAAGCACGTAAAGAAACTAGAAGAAATTGCAAAGGTTTGCAACAAACTAGTCCCAGAGCTAAGAGTTATGTCCTACGAGGAGAGTTTAATGAATCAAACCTGACGACACTGAGGACATGGAGAGATAGGGGGGACATGATAACGACATACAAAATACTTGAGGGGAATTTGACAAGGTGGACAAAGAACAGATGTTTCCAGAGATTGGACACTGTAACAAAAAACCAGGGGACACAGTTGGAGCTAAAGACACAGAAGAATCACAGGGGATGTTAGGAAGTATTTCTTCAGCCACAGAGTAGTCATAAATGGAATATTTTGGGAAGCGATGTAGTGAAGGCAGTACCATACAAAGCTTAAGCAGAGGTATGATAAAGCTCACGGACTCGGGGAGAGTGACCTAGTAGCGATCAGAGAAGAGGCGGGCCAGGAGCTCAGGACTCGAACCCCGCAACCTCACTAGTTGAGTACACACACACACACCACACAAATCAACACACACACACACCACACACACAACACACACACACACACACACACACACACACACATATATATATATTATAATATATATATAATATATATATATATATATAAAATATATATATAATATATATATATATATAATTATCGAGGGCCAGATAGGTTAAAACATGCGATGGATTAAATAGCAACAACGCTTTTCTTGCCGAATAAGGCAAGCGAAAATTTGTGTATGTAATAATTTCCCAGAAATCGTTCTGAACCTAATGAAAAAAAAATATTTCCTTGTGTTTAGTTATTATTAAATTATTGTAAACATATCTAAAATATACGTATTTAGTTGGATTAGTCTAAGTTAAATTGCGATTGTTATAGTAAGGTTAGGGAAGTTTTCTAAGGTTCTTTTGGTACAAAATTATAATTTTTTTATATTAACATTTATAAAAAAATATATCTATAAACGTATAAGAGAAAAGTTTAGAGAGGACTTAATTTTAAATGAGTTCGTGCTAATTGACCAGTCTTTACTGTTTGGCACGATATAATATATATATATATATATATATATATAGTATATATATATAAATATATATTTATATATATAATTGTGTGTGTGTGAGTGTGTTGTGGTGAGTGTGGTGTGAGTGTGTGTGGTGTGTGTGTGTGTAAAAATTTCTGGTTTGCATATTCAAAATAAATAATATGTAGCCGATCATGTGACAGTGAAGAAAAAGGCATTATTGGAGAGCGCTGAAAATACAAGCTTGGGAATAATTATAGCCAGGCCGCGAGGGTGAATGTGCTGTGTGTGGGTTATAAAACTCGAAACCCAGAGCTGAGGCGCTATTGATGACAGTGTGAAGGTCAGCACGCGACTGTGTGGAGGTCAGCAGGCAATCACACCTGCTGCTGACGACAGTGGAGATCAAATAGTCCGGTCACACGCCTCCCTGCTGACGACATTGTGAGGTCAGCAACAGCAAACCTGGTGCTGAAAGCTATGTGTGTGAAGTCAGCCAGGGCTGCGATACCTACAACTGCGAAGCTGAAAATCACAGCATAGGGCACACTTTCCTGCTGCATACACATGGGGTCTCAGACGAGTACAGGCCTGGGGTCACAAAGACTGCAAACTGACACAAGGTGAGGAACCCCTGGGTTGAACACCACAAATATACTGAAACGATGATAGAATAATTCGTGAACCGACAGTTTTCGTTTTAACAAGTGCCGGTCAGCCAGTTGTGGTCATGTGCCGGCCCTGGCCTGCTAAACATCTCACATCCTGGTAAATCAGGGCGATGAACCGAGAAGCTATTCACAGGCTGAGTCTACGTAGGGTGAAGAGCCGTTGAGAGTGCTTATAGGTGTAAGCATGTCGGCCCTGACGCTCACGGTCAACTTGAATAACCTCGAGGCTAAGTTGAAGAAATGGTTTACCCAGCTAAGGGTTATAGATTAATATAGGTACAACACTAGTAAGACAGCTATCTCCCCCACAGCCACCTACCCTGTAGAGCCTAGGTCTTGAGGAAGTTGTCTTATCCACTTCACATGGGCTGTAATAGAGTGTATTATGAGTAAACAATAATTTACCCCTAGGGGGGTGTATGTTCAGCATAATTTCATTTCACTGATTGCGACGAACATACATTGTGGACTCAAAAGTCCGCACCTCACTGCCGACATATGTTGATATACAAACTCCTTGACACAAGGCACGCGCAGTCCCCCGTACTTCTACAATAAATCTGTAACACCACCTTGCCTTGATTGCGTGAGCTATGGTGTTCTTCACACCAATAGAATCTGAAGGTCGTAGGATGTCCACGTCTTCCATAGTCTAGGATAGCACGCTGTACACTATGTTCCACAGGTTTTGACCCCTTATTGATTCCACAATGCTTATCACTAAAGAAGCTGATCACAATCCTCTGTAAGTGTTTATTAGTGTTTTGTGAGACACTTTGTTCACACTAACACACGGATCAGTGTTCTTGTTGGCTATCCCTGCGTCAGTGTGACGCCCAGTAGGGTGAAAAGTAATCTGACCTCACAGCCTCCTCGCCAATGCAAACCCCTAGAACCATAAAGGAAAAGGCTGACCTATACATTTTGCTTCATAGCCAAATTTTCCTCCATGAAGCAAAGCAGAAGCTTGATCTTGCTGTCCTAGCATAGAAAACAATGTACACACTAACTTTACTATGTAATATAGTGGAGCAGGATTTTTCCTTAATTGTCCTGTTAAGGTAAGAGATGACTGTCCTCTTATTAAACTACACGTTGCACACGTGGGAGTCTTGCAGGAGCGGCGCGCTATGAACCACGTCACTACCAGTGTACTTGCATTTATGGGATCAATTACTTGTGCAGCATAAACAAGATGTTTGCCCCTTCTGAGTGGGCTGGACCCTCCAGGGCTGAAAGGCTGAATGGGTGCTGTTACCCCCTCGTGTGGAGGAAAATTCCTCCACAGTATATGAGAGACTGAAAAATGTAAGATTATTCTTATGGTATTAAAGCAATATAATGAGACCTCCAATAGTAATGACACGATTGCCCTCCAACAAACCACGGAACGGGTGAGATCATGCAAGTTCTACTCACTTGCATGAAGTTTGAGAGCCCCACCCGTACCGAGTGAAAGTCATTCACCACATTATAGACGACCTCATGAGAAGACCGTCTTGGACAGCAGCATGGAACTTACAAACACCTGACCGACGAGCATGTTGAAAAACTGAAACCAGAATTTTTCGAGGAGACTAACGCAGACGCGTGAGTGGCAAGCGTTGACGACACACAATCAACCCTCATATAGAAGTCTGGATGTATGTGTTTCAGCCTCAAGAGTGATCAACAAGTGGAGTAACACAGACAGTAATAGAAAACAAGGTTTTGACCACAGTTTAAAGACATTAGTATATAAGTACTCACGAAGCTAATTTGAGGAGCAGGGCCAGGAGCTGCCATCCTCTATGTCTGCAAAATGAAAAATACGTAGGTGTGTGTACGCGCGCGCCTACACACAGCACACACACACACACACACACACACTACACACACACACACACCACACACACCCACACACACACACACACACAACACATAAGAATCATTCAGGACCCGTACAACCGTGTACGTTAGGCCCCATATTGGAGTATGCGGCACCATTTATGAACCCACACCTACCCAAGCACGTGGAAGAAAAAAAGAAAGTGCAAAGGTGCAACAAGAACTATCCCAGAGCTAAGAGTATGTCCTACGAGGAGAGGTTAAGGTGAAATCAACTGACGACACTGGATGACATGAGTAAGCAAGGGGGACATGATAACGAGAATACAAAATACTGAGGAGGAATTGACAAGGAGACAAAGACCAGATGTTCCCAGAGATTGACACAGTAACAAGGGACACAGTTGGAAGCTGAAGACACAAGATGAATCACAGGGATGTTTAGGAAGTATTTCTTTCTTCAGCCACAGAGTAGTCAGTAAGTGTAATAGTTTGGGAAGCGATGTAGTTGGAGGTCAGGATCCATACATAAGCTTTAAGCAGAGGTTATATAAAGCTCACGGCTCAGGGAAGTGACCTAGTCGACTCAGTGAAGAGGCGGGCCAGGAGCCTCGACTCGACCCCTGCAACCTCAACTAGGAGGAGTACCCACATACGCACACACACACAGGCACACACACACACACACACACACACAACACAAACACACACACACACACACACACACACCACACACACACACACACACACACGCACACGCGCGCGCGCGCGCGCACACACACACAATGATTGCTATAGGAATCAGTTAGAAACTTGAGTAGATCCTATAACCCACTATGATACATGACCGTAGATAAAATGTTTTATGGAACAACTGCAATGTGAAAACAGACTGACTGATGTTGTAGTGCCAAGGCTTAGGCTTGGGTTACTAAGTAATTCGTGGCAGTTATGGGAGACACACATATTAGTGATCAAACTAAATGTAAATTATGTGACAGGCATATGGTCCTGTCTTGAACACTAAGTGCTTATGTCCCTTATTGAGGAATACAGAGACAGTAAATTAACCATGTGACATGTCAAGATATCTTATTAATGAAAATAAAGATAACAGATATACTAAGCCAATTTTCCCTAAATTTGCCTGTAACGATAAGTGAACTGTCAGATATATAGAAAAGTAGAAACCCAGTGTGTACAAGCCTGTTAACCCTATTTGTGGGCCTAGTTCTAAGGCCTTTTGTTTATCATATGCACTTGTGCTAACCGTCCCACGCAGATGCATATGTGGTAAACAATAAACTAGCAACTTCGGTGGCAAAATCTAATACTAATCTACTAACATAAATATAGCACTAGAACAGGATAAGATTCAATGATCTATTTAATCATGTGATAGATTTTTAACCATCCAATAGATTTTCAAAAAGCGAGAAAGTTGTGTCAAGCAAGTCCCATGGTCACACGAAATAATTGAAACTTGTTTCATAAAAAAAAAAATCAGTTTTGAAAATATTAGTGAAATTTCCTTGTGGTTTTATATAAATTATATTAAATTATAATTAATAAAATTTGTGAAGAATTAATAATCCATTAAACAAATACTAAATCTTAATTCGTTAGAGTACTATGGTTGGTCAAATATTTATGTTAGTAGGATAGATTGCGAAGGACCTGCCTAGTATGGGGTCAGTAGCCTGGTGCATGTTCCTCCTTTCTTATGAGATTGGGTGGTCGTCACGCTTCAGGTGTTTTATTTATTGTTGGATGTTGATGGTTGATGTGTAGTTCTTGACCCATATATGCCTTCCATTGAGGGTAATGCTTTATAGTATCCTAGATATTTGTAAGAAAGTCACGAAAGCGCTGGAAATTCCACTATTCCTTTCACAGAGGTTTTTTTGCATGACACACACAGCACACACACACACCACACACACACACACACACCCACACACACACACACACACAGTTCCACACAAGAGAATTGGTGCAAAAACTGGAGACCAAGCAGGGATAAACATGGTATGCACAACAAAGGATCAGGAAACCTTGTCAGGAAGACAGCAGCGATCAATGGTACGTGGCAGGTGGTCAGAGTGGGCACCTGTTACCAGCGGGTCCCGCAAGGGTAGTCCAAGGACCCGTGCTGTTCATGGAATATGAGAACGACATGACTGGAAGGAATATGACACAGAGGTTCCCTGTTTGCAATACGATGAGAAAAGTTGAAGAGAAGAAAACCTCGATCGTAAGACCAGGCAGAACTACAAAGGAGATCTGACAGGCTTGCAGACCTGGTCCCACAATTGGCTCCTGGATTTCAATCCCACAACCACCAAGTCAAAGTCTGAGAAGATTGGGGAAGGGCAAAGAATGCCGCAGACGGAGTACAGTCTAGGGGGTCAGAGACATACAAACCTCACTACGGAAAAATATCTGGGGTGAGTATAACACCAGGCAAAAATCTCCTTAAAGCGCACATCAACCAAATAACTGCTGCAGGCATATGGGCCAGCAAACCTCCGAACAGCAATTCCGACATCTTAATAAGGAAATCGGTTCAGGACGCCTGTACACCGAATACGTTAGGGCCCATATTGGAGTATGCTGCACCATTTTGGAGTACCCACACCTAGCAAGCACGTAAAGAAACTAGAGAAAGTGCAAAAGGTTTGCAACAAGACTAGTCCCAGAGCTAAGAGGTAAATTTCCTACTGAGGAAGTTAAGGAAACTACCTGACGACCAACTGGAGGACAGGAGAGATCGGAGGGGACAAGGATAACGACATACCAAAAACTGATGGGAATATTACAAGGTGAACAAAGACAGGATGTTCCAGAGATTGGACACAGTACCAAGGGGACACAGTTGGAAGCTAAAGACACAGATGAATCACAGGGATGTTATAAGTATTCTTCAGCCAACAGAGGAGTCAGTAAGTGATAGTTTGGGAAGCGATGTAGTGGAGGCAGGATCCATACATACTTGAAGCAGCGAGGTATGATAAAGCACACGGCTCGGGAGAGGTGACCTAGTAGATCAGTGAAGAGCGGGCCAGGAGCCGACTCGACCCCCGCAACCTCAACTAGGTGAGAAAATAGGTGAGTGCGCACACACCACACACACACACACACACACACACACACTGGGCCCTAATCTCACACAGAAATCACCTCCCTACGGAAAGCAAAATACTTGGCAGGCGATGCAACAAACCCATGAAAGTAGGGAGTGTCATTAGTAACACTAAGAGAAAACACCTTTAAGTGTCCGGGCCCAAACTGTTCAACAGCCCCACCACCATAAGGTAAATTAACAGTAGACCCCTGGCTGCCCTTCAAGAGGGAGTCTGGACAGATTCATGTCCCCGGATCGGCAGGCTGTGCCTCGTACGCTTGGAATTACGTGCGGCCAGCAGTAATAGCTTAGCTGATCATGCTTGAATCCACCGGGAGGCCTGGTCAAGGAGTCTGCAGCACCAGATCTGGAACCCACACCAGTACAAGCACGTCAAGAATTAAGAAAGTACAAAGGATTGCAACAAGGCTAGTCCCAGAGCACAGGGGAATGTCGTACGAGGAAAGGTTAGGGAAATCGGACTGACGCCATGGACAGAAGGCCATGGGAGACATGATAACGACATACAAGATACTACGGAAATAGACCAAGTGGCAGAGATAGGATGTTCCAGAGAGGGGACACGAACAAGTGGGTCACAACTGAAGCAGAAGACTCAGACGAGCTCACAGGTGACGTTAGTGGAAGTATTTCTTCAGTCAAGAGTCGGCATGAAGGTGGAATAGCCTTGCAGAGTGAAGTATGGAGGCAGGAACCCATACATAGTTTTTAAGAAGAGTATGACAACGCTCAGGGAAGCAATGAGGGAGAGGAACCTAGTAGCGATCAGTGAATAGGCGGCCAGAGCTATAAGTCTCGCCCCCAGCAGGAAACCACAATTAGGTGAGTACCACACACACCACACAAACACACACACACACACACACACACACACATATACACTATACACACCCACACTATCACACACAAACTCACACAAAACAGCCTAGTGTCTAATCGACATGTGCCTACGACAAAATGATACTAACACACACACACACACACACACACACACACACACACACACACACACACACACACACACAACACACACATCACCCACACACACACACACACACACACACCACACACACAGACACACAACATCCTATTAAGGCCGAAACCAATCCGAGATTTCTTTTGTTTCTAACCTTCAGAGCTCACGCCACAGACCGACCCCGTTGATTCACCACCACAACTGGAACTATTTTTTACTTACTGAGGGACGCGCGCGCACGAGCACACACACACACACACACACACACACACACACACACAAACACACCTACACTACACACACACACTCACCCAAACCAACCACACAACACTCACACCACACACACACACACCCGACACACACATAACCCCACACACACACACACTCACACACACACTGAGCTGAGCTAGATCCTCAAAGCGATGGGCCGATAACATCATCTCAATGGGTCCTGAAAGGGATCAGAATCTCTGTGGTGTACCCTGAACAACAATATTAAAACACATCTATCGAAACAGGGAAGATTAACCTGTGGTATGAAGACAGGAAATAGTAGTCTCCAATTTTTTAAAAAAGGAACAGACATATGAACTAAACTATACAGACCAGTGTTACATGAACATGTATAGAATGCAAGGTCACAGAGACGATAGTGTTAACACCTTGAAAGGAATGAGCTCAAACAACATCCAACACGGTTATACAGGGACGGGAAATCCTTTTCACAAAACCTACACTGGAGTTCTATGACATGGTGGCATTAGTTAAGACAGAGAGAGAGAGGGTTGGGTAATTACATTTTCTTTGGACTGTAGACTGGGCGTTGACACCTTCCACACAAGAGAGTAGTTGCAAAAACTGGACGAGCCAAGCAGATAACAGGGAAGTGCACTACATGATCAGCGACAACCTGTTCAGGAAGACAGCAGCGAGTAATTGTACGTGGCGAGGCCGAGGCGTCAGATGGGGTTCCACGGGATTCAGTACCTAGGACCAGTGCTGATTTCTGGTATTTGTGAAGAGGGACACTGATGGAATGGATAAGACTCTGAAGTGTCCTGTTTGCAGCTGAAGTGAAGTTGATGAAAGAATTCATCGGACGAGGGCCAAGGCATAAGTAGCAAAAAGGGATCAGGAAAGGCTGCAGGCCTGGTCCAGCATTGGTTCCTGGATTCAACCCCGCCCAGTGCAAAGTCGTGAAGATAGGGAAAGGGCAAGAAGAACCGCAGGCAGAGTGCAGTCTAGGGCCCAAAGACACAGGACCTCACCTCCAAGGAAAAAAGATCTTGGGGTGAGATAAACCTTCGGCACATCTACTGAGCGCACATCAACCAAATAACGGCTGCAGCATAAGGCGCCTAGCAAACCTATGAACATCATTCCGACATCTTTATAAGGAATCATCAGGACCTATACACTGTGTACGAACGGCCCATATTGGAAAAAAAAATAAGCGGCACCAGTTTGGAACCCCCACCTAGTCAAGGACATAAAGAAACTAGATAAAGTGGAAAGGTTGCAACAAGACTATCCCAGAGCTAAAGAGGTAATGTCCTACGAGGAGAGGTTAAAGGAAATCGACATGAACGACACTGATAACAGGAGGAGATAGGGGGGACATGCTAACAACATATAAAAAACAGAGAGGAAGTTGACAAGGTGTGACAGAGACAGAATGTTCCAGAGATTGACCACAAGGCACAAGGGGGACAGTTGTAAATTGAAAGACTCAGATTAAATCACAGTGAATGTTGGGAAGGTATTTCTTCAGTCAGAGAGTAGTCAGTAAGAGTGGAATAGTTTTGGGAAGCGATGTCGTGGAGGACGCCGGATCCATATCATAGCTTTAAGAGGAGGTAAAAAAGCTCATGGCGCAGGGAGATGACGCAGTAGCGGGCCAGGAAGATGCGGGGCCCAGGAGCTGTGAGACCGACCCTTGAAACTACAACTAGGTGAGGACTCCACACACATCACACACACACACACGACTTGAAAATGGTAACAACCTGAGGTTTGAAACGGCCAATTTAGTTCCCATTTTTAAGACAGGAGACAGAAAAGAGGCACTAAATTATAGACCAGTGTCACTGACGTGTATAGTATGCAAAGTCATGAGACTATTATCATGAGGAGAATTTGAGCACCTGGAAAGGAACAAGATGGAAACGCACACCACACGGATTTATGGAAGGCAAATGCCCGTGGTCACAAACTTTGGAGTTATAAAGTACAGAAGTAAGCACGATAGGAGAGGGTGTGGTTGATTGCATCCTACATGGACTGCAAGAATGGCCTTCGAAACACAGTTCCTAACAAAGATATTAGTGCTTCTAAGAACTATAGAATCAGTGAGTATAACAGGAAGAGCACTGCAATGGATCAAGAGAAAACCTGACAGGGAGGCAACAGCGATTCATGGTACGTGATTGAAGTATCACAGTGGGTCCCCACAGGGTTGGTCCAGGTGCAGTACTACTTTTGGTATATGTGAATGACATGATGGAAGGATTAACTCAGAAGTGTCCCCTGGGTTTGCAGATGATATTAAGTGTAATGAGGAGAATATAAAACAGACGAGGACAGGCAAGATTTCAGAGACCTGACAGCTGACCTCTGGTCCAGCAGCTGACTTCTCGCATTTAACCGCACCAAATGCAAAAGTCATGAAGATCGTTGGAAGGCGGGCAAAGAAGACCGCAGAGGTGTATAGTCTAGGTGGTCCAAATACTGCAAACCTTCGCTCAAGGAGAAAGATCTTGGGGTGATGTATAACAACGAGCACTTCTCCGGAAAGCACAACATCAACCATATAACTGCTACAGCCTAATGGTACCTGGCAAACCTGAGAACAACGTTTCCAATACCTAGTAAGAACGTACACGACACTGTAACAACCGGTACGTCAGCCCATACTGTAGTATGCAGCACCTGATTTGTAACCCACACTTGATCAGCAACGTCAAGAAATTAGAGAAAGTGCTAAGGTTCGCGACAAGGTTAGTTACAGAGCTAAGGGGAATGTCCTAAGAGAGAAAGGTCTAAGGTAAATCCGCCTGAGCTACACTTGTGGACAGGAGGACTAGGGGAGACATGGATGAACTACAAACAAAATACTGCGTGGGAATGAATAAGGTGGGCAGAGACAGGATATCCAGACAGGAGACCCGGAAGACAAGGATCACAATTGAGTTGTAGACCCAGATGAGTCAAAGGTAAGTTAGGAAAGTATTTCATTCAGTCAAAGAGAAGTCAGGAAGTGGAATAGCCTAAGCAAGTGAGGTAGTGAATGCAGGAACCATACATACTTAAATGGGTATGATAAAGCTCATGGAGCAGGGAAGATGAGGACCAAGTAGCACTCCTGTGAAAGGCAGGGTCATGAGCTGAGATTTCGGGACTCCTGCAACCACAATTAGGTGAGCACCACACGAAGAAACACACACACTCACACACACACACAACACACACACACACACACACTACACACATACACACACACATACCACACACACATACACACACACATACACACACACATACACACACACACACCACACACACACACTCACACACACACACACACACCTACCTTTTACAGTACCTACCAATCCGAGGAATTCTTTGTTCGCTAGACCTTCATAGCTCACGCGCCACAGAGAAACCCCTTTGATCACCACCACAACGGGAAATATTTTTTAAAAAAAACTTAAGGAACGAATACACACACACACACACACACACACACACACACACACACACACACAACACACACACACACAAACACACACACACGCAGGGATACAGGGGACATGATAATGACATAAAAAACACTGAGAGAAATTAACTAGTATACAACCCAGGATTCCAAAGGGCCTTTTATCCCGGGTGTATTGGAAGCAAAATAAACACAGCAGAAAAAGTTTAGACTTATAATATCCTTCACCAATTTAAGGAACAGCAATATGTACACTTTGTACAGTGATAAGTATAGTGCACACCACGGTAAGCAAGGCAGAACTAGAAGCACAAGATCGCAGACGTGCTTCAACCACTCTAGATTGGGAATGACAAGGGCAGACAGGCAGAGCGGGTACCCACATAAGAACCTCTGCGATTTGCCAAAACCAACTTCTTATAAGCTAGAATCCTGTCACTAAGTTGAACGATGGGCCCCAACATCAACCTCTATAGCAACCTGGTGTTTTTCTGCTGGTTGGGGGAGATAGCCTGTAAAATGATGGTGAGAACATTGCGCCGAATCAAGGTTACGGTACTCTTTCAATGCCGACACACCCCCACCCCGAGAAGCTGCAGAATTTGGCTCTCATCCTCCCTGTGGTAACCGTGCCGGCATGGCACAAAATAATGGACCGCCTTTCCCTCCAAGCCATCCACTCTAGATAGAGCTCACTTATCTCGTGAACCAAAAGCCAAACCCTAAAACTTAGAGTGAGACAGGCAGTCATACAGGCTAGCATAGGTTCCAAGATATCAGGCGGAAGGTAGCCCGCAATCCTCACTAAAAAAAAAACCCCACACCAGGGGGATAAAAAAAAAGAGAGCGTGAAAAGGGTTACCACAAATAACACCTAACCTAAATAATAAAAATATTAGACTCAGATAAAGAGATCCAGCCAACATATTTTCCTTTGCCGGCAATATATTTAATGGAAATATTATAGGGCTGCAGCCTGTAGTCGTCCAGCGCATAAGCCTTGTGTTTGTGTTCCTTTCAGGGATGGCTTGAGATATACTAGATTATTGTGATCACTGTAGACTGTGACCAAAACCCCCACCTGCGATGTCTGGCCGACATAAGCATCGAAATGCTCCAAAGCCAGTACCGAAAGCGCGAGGCTTCCTATTTCAATGGAGAGAAAGCCCACTGATGTTGCTGTGAACTTGCTGAAAAGTAATGCTACAGGCTACAAACTCCACGTTCCCCGATTGTATTAGTATTGCCCAACCCCAGACTCACAAGCATCAACTCTGTAATGAAAAAGGTTTGGAGAAGTCTGGAGTACAAGCGAAAGGGTGCAGTACACAATAATCTTTTTGCTTTATTAAAAGGCAGTGTTAAGCAGAGTCCAATAAGGGAACTATTGTGACTGGTATGAGAGGTAAGAGGTGCTACAATATCTGAGAAATTCTTAACAGAATCTGCAGTAAAATCCTATCATGCACTAGAAAACGTTGAAGAGATTTCCTATCAATGGGAACTGATAATCTTTAATAGAAGCGAACTTTAACAATTTAGGTGCAACTTTACCACACCCTACTTCATGGCCTAGAAAAGTGACATGGCCTGGCCTAAGAAGATTTAGATAATTAACAGTTTAAATGGGAACTCTTAAAGGTCTCAAAAAGAGCCTTTAAAGTCTAAGTAGGTTGTTGATCCCAAGTGTCAGACACCAAAACAATATCATCTAGGTACGCTGCCGTTGCATCAAGACCTTTCAAGCCTGAATTGTCTAATTTCTGTAATGAAGAGGGGCAATATTTTTTATTTTTGTACATTCGAAGGGGGAACTGTGTATTGAACATTACCTGGATTACGAAGGCAGAGACTTCCTTCGCCTTATCTGATCCCCAAAGGTACCTGATAGAAGCCTTTAAAGGAGATCCTAACTTGGACACAAAAGAGTCTTACCCACAAAGTTCAATTACGTCATCCAACGAGAAGGGGATAAGCATGTGTAATAGTGACCTCAATCACTTTCGGTAGTCTGTACACATAACGAAACCCTCCCTCCATAGCCTTCACAACAAGGATTCACGGTGAAAGCCCATGGGACTAGATGACTCCCTCCATAAACCATGCTTTAAACAAACATTCTACTATCCTTGCTGAAGTAAGCCTTGCTTTCAGGATTAGCTCTGTAGGGGGAGAGTTTAATTGGTTTTAGAGAGTTTCCCACATCTAACAACATGATAATACTAACTTAACATTTTTTCCGGCACACCGAAAAAAAATTAGAAATGACTGTAGACGCACCGTTAAATTGTGGCTTGCGTTTCACAAATCCCTCCACCAATAAAGGCTAGAATCCTTGAGGAGGACAGAATTGGAAAGTTTTATATTAATTTCAGAGATAGATTGCAAAGAGTCAGGTCATCCACCAGAGGTAGAGACAGAGACCATTAAACGGGAACTTTATCTGGTGTAAGGAAATACTTCAATTGATTAATGTGGTAAGTTTTAGTTTTTGATGTCTTATCAATGGAGCTTAACCACATAATTTACATCAGATAATCTACATACAATCTGCATTAGGTTCCCGGAAATCTAGCTTTCCCCAAGGTGTGGCCCAGGTATAGGTTTCCTGCAGAACCCAACAACTTGTCTCCTGGAATGGAAGGAGTGGAATTGGGCACATCTGTCAGACCTCTGTTTCATCATACTTTGAGCTGTCATTAGGAGGCCATGGCTATCTGACGTGCTCCACCCTGCAACCATGAATACGGTTGTAGAGTGTTGAGCTAACGTCTTCTTCCAATCCATCCTTCTTATGAAGCACCGAAGAGACCTCGTACAATGTGCCCAAGATCACTCAAATGGACTATACCTGTAACTTGCAAACCGACCTCACGTACTGGAGAACAGCAACAAAGGTAGTTGATCATCCCCGTCTGTAGGAAAGTGCATGCAAAAAGTTCTCAATCATTGTTTTTAAATGTCTGATGGAATCTTTCCAAGGCGCCTTGGGACGTGAGGATGATAGGCATTGGATAAGTTGGTTGATTATCGCCTAACCTAATTAATACTTCCCCAAAAGCATGGCAGTATAGTTCGTACCTGATCACTTGAATAGTTTTAGGAATGGCCAAAACAAGAAATGTATTTTGTTATAGCATTGGAGAATAGCTAAGTATTAATACTGCCATGGGAATTTGCTTCCGGTATCTGGATACTTTTCCATAATCGTAAATAAATATTGATTTCCCGACTATGACCTAGGTAGTGGACCTACACAATCTATAATTAATCTGCAAAAGGTTCTCTATCAGCAGGTTATATTTGAGAAGGTGCAGGATTAAAGGAATGTCCAGGTTCCCCAACTTGCTGACATTTCTCGCAACACCTAATATGATTCATCAACGTCTTGTCTTTAAGTTTGGCCAATAAAATTCTTTTTGTGATTCTATACAAGGTTTTTGAAATTCCTAAGTGACCTCCTAATGACGTAATATGAGCTATAATTTAAATTTGAAGGTCTAACTTTGTTGGAACCACTAACCTGTCATACAATTGCCGGCCCTCTAACTCCTTACCAGTCTCAGTGCAGATCAATAAATCGTTTTTAACCTTCATACTACCGGATGACCCAAAGAGGATTAAGCCCATGGCTGCCTCAAAAGCAATAAAAAATTTTAAAGAAGGGTCTCTTTCGTTGTTCCTGCCGGGAAGTAACAGTCCCTTGGCATGGTAAACCCGGACTCTAGGCAATCCTCCTGCAAACCTGGGAATAGGAAGGCTATGGATCGGTGTCTGATCACTTGATTCTACGAGGCTCTCGCCAGTTTGACCCTCTAAAACAATGTGGCTATTCGAATCGGGAGTTCGTCCAAGGATAGGTCAACATTCCCTCCAGACAACCCTTGGGATTTTTGCCCGAGTTATGGCCAACACCGGAGAAGAATTAATCATTATAGGTTCAGGACACGAACTACAGTAGTAATGTTATTACCCGTAATAACAGGGCCCACTTTCATGGGGGAATCCTTTTGAGACACCTACAGTCAAGTACCCAGTGTATATTTGCACTGTACATAATTTTATGCAAAGGAACAGAATAATAGCTCCTCCAAATGCTTCCAATAAAACAGAGGAATTCAAGGAAGTGGTCTCTGAAAGGGGAAATTTTTCCTTCTCTTACAAGTGAGCAATATGCTCCAGTATCTCTAAAGGTCTTTACTTCATTGTTTCTGAGTTTTCCTAAAGGGGAAAATTTAGACTCTTGCAATAATAAGGGGCCATACCTTTTTCTACTTCTCTAGGGGACTTTGTACTAGGGATATTAGAGATTTTCCCAATGGGTTGGGGTTTTATGGGGCAGTTGGGACGGATGTGGCCTATTTTGTTGCAGAGGAAGCGGGACGACAGCTTGCCCTTTAGTCCCTGCTGACGTTGCAAATGGTGTCTTTTCTGGCGGGTGTCTCTCTGGATACTTTGTCGAGATGCACCATGAGTAGTTTGCCTATCTGCAGTTTACCATGTGTTGAGAAGCGTGGCTCACCAGGTGGCTTAGTTGGCTGACGTAGACGTTCTCCCCCCGGCTGGCACTTCATTCTCCAAGGTTGACGATCTTGCTCAGCCAGGCTGTTGAAAAGAGAGACGGGACCGCTCGACAAGGAGCGGTTAGTTTCGAAGGTATCAGCCAACCTGGCTGCCCCAATGCAGTGGGTTAAATCACGATCCTGCAGAAAGACTCGAACCTCGGTCCCACAGACTCCAGTAGGTTATCAATCAGAATAAGCTGTACCACTCCTCAAAGGTAGAGACACCACTTGCTTTATACCAGCTGGTAAAAGCTTTGGTTTGCTGTCTCACAAAGTCCACTAGGGATTGACCAAGTGCCGCCTGCTTAATTTAAAAGCTTGCTTTATTTGGCTGGGATACATGTATATGCTCCCCAAAACTGTGGTCTTCACTACTTGATAATCAGAAAATTCAGCATCATTTAATACTGACGTAAATTCCTGTGCCTTACCCAATAATGCGTATGAACCAACGATGCCCAATGCTGTTCGGCCACCTCAAGGCTCGAGCCTGATTTTCGAAGCTTTCGAAAAATTTTTCTGGTTCGGCCTCATTGAAGCGGGGAACAAGCTGTACTTTCTTTTTGTAAACTAAAATCATTTACAGAATGCGAAAACTGCCTCCTTTCTCTTTCCCTATCAAATTCTTCCCTTGCGAATTCTCTCTTTCCCTAGTTTGCTCAAGATTGATTTTTGCCAGCTCAAGTGCCAACGACGCTGATTAACCCCTTTAGACACCCAGCTGCCCCTATACTGACCATTTTGCTCCGTAAGTGTATCATCTCTTGTGCGAGAACATAGGAGTTTTTGCCCTAGCGGCCGTAGAGGAGGGGCTGGGGGTTGCCCTCTTTTTCTATAAGTTTGTCAGCAAGATAGAATGTATTGTTAGTAAGCCTAGGGAGGGGTGTTATATTAAAAGTGCCTCTGCACAAAGTTTTATTGAAACAAGCTATTATACTTGTTTTATGTCAGTGGGTAATCAGTGTTGTATTTCCCATCAGGTCAGTGGACTTGTTGATAGGGAAACTCGTATCCTTCATGCTGGTATATGTAATGAACCACTTGGTGAGTTGAATAACACTGATGATAATTATGCCATTGAAAGCTTGTAGAAGAGAAAACCTATTTTATTTCCTCTCAGCGCAATTACCTTGAGCTATTGTCAAAGATTCAACAACACATCCTTGTCTCCTGTTAAGTTTGTTGATGACAATGATTTGGCTTGAATATGATTGTTTATGTGACGCTCTGGCCCAGGATCATTATACGACTGACTCCCACCGGTTCATCAAAACCTAGTCAGGACACAACTGGACGTTAAATTTCTAACTCATGAATGATTTAATCAAGGGATCGTTTGTTTGATCAGGTCACTGGAAAGGAGGCTGGAGATATAGCAGTTACTGCGAGTGAAGCAAGGATCTCGATAATTGTTACTATTATAGTAACGGTGTACTGATGGGAAAAAATCACGTGTAAGTTGTCAGTGATAGTGTTTGCTACCACAGTCAAGAATCTAGTTGTGTTACCACTTACATTTCGTGACAAGCCCATTGATTTGCTCACAGTAGTCCCATAGGAGGACCATTTGGGTGTCAAGAAGACACTCGGTAAACTGCACATAAACATTTTACTTGCCAAAGATTGAGAAACAGTAGTGATACATGTGCGACGTTGCCACGTGTGTCAAGTGACAGGCAAGCAGCGCACACACCTCTTTTTTTTTGTTCATCTGCGCCTCTCATTCCTTCACCGTGCATGGTGAACCATTCTCACGTCTTATTATTGACCTGTGTTGAGTCCTTTGCTAGAACCAAACAGGAAACCCCAATACTTATTACTTATTATGGACGCTGCAACACCCACTATCCCGAAGCTATTCCAATGAGAAAAATTAATGCTTCGTGCTATTGTGAGCGCGCTGATGAAAATTTTCTCCCAGAGTTGGTTGCCAACGAGAGATAACAATCAGTCAGGGATTCTAACTTCACTTCTAAGATCTTTCGAGAAGCATTATCCCACCTAGGAAAAAGTCTGTACTTTCAACCAGTTATCATCTCACAGTCACAAGGTGCTTATTAGAAGTGATTTCATCAGACATTGAAGTCCATGATGAGAGTCTTATTGTGAACATTTTTCTAGAGACTGGGATGAGGGTATACCTTTTTTCTGTTCGTGATGAGAGAAAGAGAGCAAGAAAGTCTCGGATTTAGTCCGTTTGAATAATTTCGGACATTCAAGGGTGGTCCTCTTGCGTGTTGAAAACGTGTGGACAGGAAATCCAAATCCATCATTGAGTAGACTTCACCTTCATCTAATGCAACAACATTGACAGCCGGCTAAGAGTGCTAGCTTCGAAAATCCTAGTTTCGCCCAGCTAGAAAGAATGCAACATTATGACAAGGTGCATGGTCTCTCTTCTTTTAAAGCAGGAGATAAGGTGATGTGGGAAATAGTACCAGGTCATGCTCTACAAGCCGGTATGATGGTCCCCTGGAAGTAGTGAAAAAGCTTAGCGACGTAAATTTTTGTTGGTACGTAGCCTGGGAAAAAGAAATCTAATTATGTGTACCATGTTAACCAGCTCAAGGCGCATACTACGCTAGTCCGTCTACTACTACTTCTATTCATTCTAGGACAGAGGAAGAATAACGTCAGTCTACCTCGACAGTCTCTAAGATAGGATATAGAGGTATCGTTTAGAAACATTGCAGTGACTCTTTCAATCACTAGACGATTTTCTTAGTAGCCTTGGGTTTTTGATAAAGTGGTGATGTTAAAAAACATGATTTGGCCCATTTCCCTGAATTGATTCGGTGATGTTCCTAACGTTGTATCTTGTGGTGTACATGACGTTGATGTACAGGGAGGCATCACCACCATTAGCAATCACCATATAGGATGAGTCCAACAAAGCATAAAGCATTGAATGTAGAGAGGGATTTGATTTTCTGTTATATCACGACTTATTGAACGCAGTAAAAGTCCATGTGGGGGCATCTCCCTGTATTTTTAGTGCCTAAACCTACGGTAGTTTCAGGATGTGCACTGATTACAGGAAAGTGAACTCTGTCACCTTGCCTGAAGGTTATCATCTACCTCGCATTGACGACCTTATTGGCCGTGTGTCAGGAGCCCAGTTTGTCAGGCCGTTTAGATCTACTTGCGATGCTAGTATCATGTCCCGCTTACTGAACGTGCTCAAGATATATCTGTCTTTTACTGTTCAGATGGATTGTTTAACTACCTCGTCACCCCCTTCGGGCCTGTGTATAACGCGGCTTTATCATTCCAACGTTAATGAAGAGTTGACCCACATTGGGAAGGAGTAGAAGCCTACCTGGAACGACTAGTGGTGTACAGTGACGAGTGGGAACAGTACTTTAACGCGACTCAGAGCATTGTTTGAGAGACTGGCGCACTACAAACTTCACATGTCAACATTAGCCAAATGTAGTTTTGGTCAAAGCCAAGATTACTATCTAGGGCTTTTGTATCGGCAAGGTGAGGTTTGCTCCTATTGAGGCTAAGGTTTTGTTTTTAATTTTTTTTTTTTTTTTTTTTCCCCGCACCCAAAACAACCATCCCTGCAATTTCTGAATTTCCAGTTGCCACAGATGATAGGAAAGGTAGTACAGAGATTCTCTCTGGGTAGATGGGACGGATATTATCGCAGGTCTGTCCAAACTTTTTCAGAGTGCGCTCCTCTCAACTGAGGCCTTACATTACGATAGCCGCAAAGTTCAGTTCACCTGGACTAGAGATTGTTTCAGATACTCGTTCAAAAGGTATGAACGCCTCGCTTGCTATACTCTGCACTCCTGTGTTGAAGAGTCCTACTAATTTCAATCTTCCCTTCTTTTTAATCCTTTATATATGTTCTCACGAGTTGCTATGCTGTGGGTTGCTGTGCTGCGTACAACAGTCAACATCCACTGACATTTCTCATCCAATATGTTACTATATCATTTCTAAGCTATAAAAACTGACACAGAAAAATTATGCCACTATTGAGAAAGAGTGTGCTCTAGCCTCTTGTGGTGTCATTGGGGAAATTTTGACGTGTATTTGGCCTTTCCCCAGATTTAAATTAACGTATTTTTGTTCAGACCCACTTTCCATCTCAACCTATATAACACTATGAAGGGTAAGAATGCTAGGGATCATGAGGTGGGCCTCAGAATCCAATCTTTTTCTATTAGTTAAAATATCAATAAGTGGTCATATGTAATGTAATTGCTGATCGCTCTGTCACGTCCTTAATAATTAATCAATTACATTAAATTACGTAATTTTATGCCCAAATACCTTATGTTACTTGCTATGTCAAATTCAGTAAAAGTGTAACTAATCCCTCCAGGCCCATATTAATACTATATACTACTCTTCATGTCATGTCTAATTATTATATTTTAAGTACTATTCACAGTAATGTTGATGTGAGGAGGAGAGAAAGCTGAGTTGTTGAGTGAGTGTGTGGTGTGGGAGATGGGTACTGCGCGTGACGCAACACTGTCCTGCCGCAGACCCCCTCCCCAATCACTACACACCTTAAGCTGGTTCATACTCAGTATGTTCATACTGCCTCGCATTCCACAACCACTACTTAAGAGTGGGAATGCAGTCTCCTCTACTATGATCGAGCCTCTAACGTTCCCTCTCTTGTCTAGCGCTTCTGTCTCTACATGATGTATATAACCACGAGTATGCATGAAAATTACCGATCTGTGTACTGCCCTAGTTATGGGCATATCCTAGTGACGGGCGCGCTGTGAAAGGTAGGAAGTGCTTGGCACAAGCGACTCGGAATTAATATTTTTATTGACATGAGTAACCAGAAATAATGTGATAGGACATTCTGCAACTCCCAGTGCGACCCTCTGTCGTGTTTAGGGGGGTTGTGTGACTCAACCCTGAATGGGTTCAATGATCTAATTATGTATATATGTAATGTATATTATCTTTTCGCATCTCCAGATTTTATATTGCTTATATTTGCGATAATAGGCTAAATCGTAAATGTATGACTTCTTTATTATTATTTGATGTTATATTGTTTTTTAGCTTATGTTGTTAGGATGTATATAATGTTGACTCAGGTTCAGGCTTGATTGTCAAACTACCTGTAATTATCGCTTGTCGCGCTCGTTATACTGCCGGCTTCTGAGCTGCAGTTGTCCAGTAGCTATCACGTGATGAGGGGGGGTGTCCTCACCTCTTGTTGAAGTAGTCAGTCTGCTAGAGACTCGCTTGCGGGTTTGGACAGATAGTCTGTCTCTTTATTCTTGTTAGTTCTGTAGAATCTTTGTTCACAGAACATTGTAATGACTTAGTGATTTTCGACGTTGACTGAGTTTGTGTGTCAATAGACACTGAGTATCTCAGGTCCTTAGCCCTATAGACTTACTGACTTATTTTGTACGTTCCTGTGTATTGTCACTAGACACAGTTTTTCTTATTGCTGAACTAGTATTATGGGAGCTTGTAAATTCTGTGGAGGTCTCGTGATGCGTCCCTACTTAGTGTCGTGTATTTTATTTCCCAGTTCCTGATTCTGTGTCGCTGTCGCTTTGAATATTGCATTGCTATTGGAGCTTTAGACATTCTTTGTTGTTTCAAGCAGACTGTTGGGTTGCCAGGTCGGTCAAAGAAGTTAGTTTATTTGAGGACTTTGTCAGTCACTTGTTTAAGTCTTGATTCGTGTCGTGAGACATAGCTAACTACTAAGAGCACTTACACGCCTTCAACCACACTACTGCTACAATATTTTTGTTTTTGAAAATATCTTATTAAATGTTAGAATGTACCTGACGGTACTAAGAATTATATAATGTGATATGTGCCTTTCAGCACAATATATTGAACTCGAGAGATTGATTTTATTTTGATTGTGTGATTTAATTTGTACTCTTGGATAATATACCTCTAGACAACTTATAGCACTTATATAATTTATTAATTTTAATTTCTCTAGTTAGTTAGTCCTACCAGTTGTAATCCTAAAGCACTATTGAACCATACTGAGATTTTTAATGAGATAATCTGGACTGCAAGGCATACTGAAAATACTTGTTACGAAAACCCAAGTATCAGCTGGTGCTCTAGGAAGGGGCAGTCCTATTCTAGTATTCACTGGAAGATCTCTAAGCTCTTTTAGAAGTCTCGCGTTTTTTGTAAACTCAGCTGATTGTTTTGTGGGTGGTTGCTGGTAGTGATGAGTGGTTGTGCGTGTTGTGGATTGTGATGGTGGTTGTGGTGTGCTGGTAGTGATAGCGGTTGTGGTGGTGGTTGTGTCTGGTTGAGTTGATGGTGTGCTGGTTTTGTGAATGGTATGGTTGTGGTGGTGGTACTGAATGTGTGTGGTGGTGCTGGTAGTGATGGTTGGTAGTGGTGCTGGTAGGGATGGTGGTGTGGTGGTGGTTTAGTGATGGTGAGTTGTGGTGGTGGTGGTATGTGATGGAGTTGTGGTGGTGGTAGTGATGGTGGTTGTTGGTGGCGCTGGTAGTGATGGGGTGCGGGGGCCGATGGTGGTGGTGCTGGGTAGTGATGGTGATTTGTGGTGTTGGTGGTGGTAGTGATGGTGCTTGCGGGGGTGCTGGTAGTGATGGTGATTGTGTGGTCCTGTGCTGGTAGTGTTGCTGTGGTTCGTGGTGTGAAATGGTTGTGATGGTGGGTTGTGGTAGTGCATGGTAGTGTTAGCGGTTGTGGTGGTGGTTGTGCTGGTAGAGATGATGGTGGTGCTGGTAGTGATGGTGGTTGTGGGTGGTGGTACTGATGGGTTAGGTGGTGCTGGTAGTGATGGTGGTTGTGGGTGTTGCTGGTAGGGATGGTGTTGTGGTGGTGGTGGTAGTGATGGTGGCTTGTGGTGGTGGTGGTAGATGATGATAGTTGTGGTGATGGTAGTGATGGTTGTGGTGGCGCTGGTAGTTGATGGTGGTGGGGTGGTGCTGGTAGTGATGGTGATTGTGGTGTTGGTGGTGGTTGTGTTGGTGCTTGCGGTGGTGCTGGTATTGATGGCTCGGTTGTGGTGGGTGGTGCTGGTTGTAATGGTGGTTGATTGTGGTGGTGCTGGTAGTAATGGTGGTTGTGGTGGTGGTGCGGGTAGTAAGGTTGTTGGTGGTGCTGGTAGTGACGTTGGTGTAATGATGCTGGTAGTGATGATGGTGCTGGTGGGAATGGTGCTGGTTGTGATGGTGGTTGTTGTGGTGGTGGTAGTGTTGGTGGTTATTGTGGTGGTGGTTGTTGTGGTGGTGTGCAGGTTAGGGATGTGGTTGTGTGGTGCTGTTGTGATGATGGTAGTGGTCCTGGTTGAGAGGGGGGGATGGGGGGGTTGGGTGGGTGGTGGGGTGGGGGTGGTGTTGGGAGGGGGGTGGGGGTGGTGGGGGTAATGTGGGTGGTGGGGGGTGGGAGTGATGGGGTGTTGTGGGTGGGGGTGGTAGTGTTGGTGTGGGGGTGGAGGGTGGGTGGTTAGGAGGGGGGGTGTGGGGGGGGGGGGTGGGTTGGGGGGTGGGGGTGGGTTGTATTGGGGTGGGGGAAGGGGGTGGGGGGAGGGTGGGGGGGTGTGGGGGGGGTGGTTGTGTGGGGGGGGTGGGGTGGGGGTGGGTGGGGGGGTGTGGGGTGGGGGTGGGTGGGTGGGGGGGGGGGGGGGTAGGTTGGTGGAGGTGGTGGTGGTGGGTGGGAGGGGGGTGGTGGGGGGGGTTGGGATGGGGGTTGGGGGGGGATGGTGGGAGGGATGGCGGGTTGGGGGGGGGGTGGTTGGGTGGGGAGGTGGGGTGTGTTGGGGGCGGGGGTTGGGTTGGGGGTGGGGGGGGTGGGGGTTGGGTGGGTGGGGGGGGGGGTGGTGGGTGTGTTGGTGGGGGTGGGTGGGGGGGGAGTTGGGTGGGGGGGGGTGGGGGGGGGGGTTGTGTGGGTGGGGGGGTAGGGGTGGGTGTGTTGGGTGGCCGGGGGTGGTGGGGGTAGGGTTGGTGGGGGGGGTTGTGATGGTGGGGGGGGGGGGGGGGGGAGGGTGGGGGGGGGGGGGGGGGGGTGGGTGGGGGGGGGGGGGGGGTGGGTGGGGGGGGGGGGGGGTGGGGGGTGTGGGTGGGGGGGGGGGGGGGGGGGGGTGGGTGGGTGGTTGTGGGGTGTGGGGGTAGTGTTGGTGGTGGTGGTGGTGGTGGTTGTGTGGCTGGGGTGGTGGTGGTTGGTGTGATGGTGGTGGTGGTGGTTGTGATGGGTGGTTGTTTTCCTATGGTGGTGGTGGTTATGTGATGGTGGGGGGGGGGGGGGTGGGGTGGGTGGGGGGGGGGGGGGGGGTGGGTGGGGGGGTGGGTGGGCGGGGGGGCTGGGGGGGGGGGGTGGGTGGGGGGGGGGGGGGGGGGGGGTGGGTGGGGGGGGGGGGGGGGGGGGGGGGGGCGGAGGTCGTGGGTGGGGGCGGGGGGGGGGGGGGAGGGTGGGGGGGGGGAGGGGGTGGGTGGGTGGGGGGGGGGGGTGGGGGTGGGGGTGGGGGGGGGGGGGGGGGTGTGGGGGGGGGGGGGGGGGGGGGGTGGGGAGGGGGGGGGCGGGGGGGGGTGGGTGGGGGGGTGGGGGGGGGGTGGGTGGGTTGGGGGGGTGGGGGGGGGGGGGGTGGGTGGGGGGGGGGGGGGAGTGGGTGGTAGGGGGGGGGGGGGTGTCTTGGGGTGGGTGGGGGGGGGGGGGGGGGCGGTGTGGGTGGTGGGGTGGGGGGGGGGTGGGAGGGTGGGGGGGGGGGCGTGGAGGGGGGGTGGGTGGGGGGGGGGGGGTGGGGGGGGGGTGGGTTGGTGGGGGGGGGTGGGGGTTGTGTGGGTGGGGGGGGGGGGGGGGGGAGGGTGGGTGGGTGTGGTGGGGGGGGGGTGGGTGGTGGTGATGGTGGTGGGGTGATGGGGGTGGGTGGGGGGGGTAGGTGTGGGGGGTGGTGGTGGTGGTGGTAGGGTGGGTGGGTGTGGTGGTGGTGGTGGTAGTGATGGGGGGTGTGGTGGGGTGGTAGTGATGGTGGATGTGGTTGGTGGTGGTAATGTTGGTGGTGGTGGTGGTAGTGATGGTGGTGGGTGGTGTGATGGTGGTTGTGGTGTGGGGGGTTGGTGGTGGTTAGTGATGGTGGTGGGGGTGGTGTGGTTGTGTTGGTGGTGGTGGTGGTGGTGGTAGTGTTGGTGGTTGTGGTGGTGGTAGTTGATGGTGGTTGTGGGTGGTGGTGGTGTGATGGTGGTGGTGGTGGTGGTTTGATGTTTGGTGGTGTGGTGGGGGTGGTGGTTGGATGGTGGTGGTGGTGGTAGTGATGGTGGTTGTGGTTGTGGATGGTTGGATGTTAGGGGTGGTGGTGGTGGTAGGATGGTGGTGGGTGGGGTAGTGATGGTTGGTTGTGGGGGGGGGGTGGTGGTGGTAGTGATGGTGGTTGTGGTGGTTTTGTGGTGGTGGTAGCTGGTATGAGATGGTGGCTGTGGTGCTGATGTGATGGTTGTGGTCGCAGGTAGTGATGGTGGCTGGTGGGCGGTTGGTTGTGATGGTGATTGTTGTGGGTTGGTGCTGGTGTGAGGGTGTGTTGTGGGTGTTGCTGGTGTGGATGGAGGGTTGTGGTAGTGATGGCGGTTGTGGTGGTGGTTGTGATGGTTGGATGATCGGTGGTGCTGGTAGTGATGGGGGGTTGTTGGTGGTGGTACTGATGGGTGGGTGGGGGATGGTAGTGATTGGTGGTTGTGGTGTTGCTGGTAGGGATTGGTGGTGGTGGTGGGGGGCGATGGTGGTATGATGGTGGTTGTGGTGGTGGTGGTAGTGATGCTAGTTTTGGTGGTGGTAGTGGATGGTGGTTGTGGTGGCGCTGGTAGTGATGTGGGTGGTGGTGCTGGTAGTGATGGTGTTGTGGTGTTGGTGGTGGTAGTGATGGTGCTTGTGGTTGTGCTGGTAGTGAGGTGGTTGTGGTGGTGTTGTGGTAGTATTGGTGGTTGTGGTGGTGGTCTGGTAGTAATGGTGGTTGTGGTGGTGTGGTAGTGACGTTGGTTGTAATGATGCTGATAAGGATGATGGTGCTAGATGGTGTGGTGCTGGTAGTTCGATGGTATGTTGTTGTGTCGTGGTGGTGTGTGGTGGGTTCTTGTGGTGGTGGTGGTTGTGTGTGCGGTAGTGATGGTTTATTCCCCCCCCCCCCCCCCCCTTATTAGTCTTGTGTGCGAGTTTTCCCCCCCCCCGCCCCCCCACCCCCCCCCCCCCCCCCACCGCACACGCCTATATCAGTTGTAGTGGTGGTGTGTAGTGATGATGGTGGTGGTCCATGGGAGAGATGGAGGAATTGTGGTGCAGGCAGAGATGGTTATGGAGTGTCTGTAGTGATGGTAGTTGTGTGGTAATGAAGCTGATTCGTGCTGGTAGTGATGCTGGAGGTTTGCGGGTAGTGATGATGGTAGCTGGTAGTAATGGAGTTGTAGTGATTGGTGTTAGTGACGGTGGTTGATGTTGATATTGAAGGTGGTTGTGTTGGCTAGCCATGGTAGTTGATGGTTGTAGTGTTAGTGTGGTGTGCTGGTAGGGATTGTGTTTGTGGTGGTGCTGGTAGTGATGATGCGTATTTGGTGTGCTGTTTTTTTTCGTAGATGATGATGGTTGTGGTGGATCCACGAATTATTTGATCATGATGCCTGTAGTAGTGCAGATGGTAGTGGTGTGCCGGTAGTGATGGTGGTGGTTTGCTCGGTAGTGGATTGGTGTGGTGTATGGTTGTGGTGGTGGTGTGGCAGTGATGGTTGGGTTGTGCTATGGTAGTGATGGTGGTTGTGCTGTTAAATATGATGGTGCTGTTAGTGATGATGGACGGTTTTGCTGTAGTGATGATGGTGCTGTTGTAATGATGGTGTAGTGTGGTGCTCGTAGTGATGGTGATGGTGCTCTTAGGGCTGTTGGTTTGCTGGTAGTGATTATGGTGATGCGTGCTGGTAGTGATAGTGATGAAGGTTGCCTGGTAAGTGATGTGACCTGGATTGCATGATTTGGTGGTGGTGATGTCTTGTAGGTGTAGTGGTGGTGGTGACTAGTTGTGTAGGGTAGTGATTGCTGGTTAAAGCGAAAAACTAATGTATAAAGGACCTGGGAGTGATCATGTAAGCGGGATCTTGCCTTCAAGACCATAAATTGTATCAGTCAGGATCTGCTAGAAAAATGACAGGATTGATACTGAGACTCTCAAACTACTAGGGATGCAAGACCCGTGATGACACGCTTCAGTAACTTACTCGGGAACGCTTGAAGTTCCCTCAACCTGTACTCCCTAGAACGCAGGCGGGATGAGATACTCATGATTATATACACTTGGAAAATACTCTTCTAAACATACGCCCCAATTCACACGAAAATCACTCCTCTATGAAGCTCAAAAGACTGGCAGACGATGTCAAAAAAATTCTTAACAATAATAAGCTTGGGGTTGCCACGTAGCTATGATTAAGAAGTACAACACATATAAACCTGTTATCAAGTGGAGCCCAGACTGTATCAACTGCTCTCTAGCATAGATAAGAGCGATTCCAATATGACTCTTCGGGCTGTCTCTTCAGAAATGCTCATGGATGGCAACCTAAGTCAGTACATGAACAGCCGGCGCTGCTTAGACATGCCTGGTTTCTACGAGGTTGCTGTGCGGCAACAGTAACAGCCTGGTTGATCAGGCCCTGATCCACCATGAGGCTCTGGTCACAGACAGGCCATCAGGGGCGTTGAGAACCCCGAAACCCTCTCCATGTATACTCCAGGGTAGCGGTGGTGGTGCTGGTAGTGATTGATGCTGGGGCTAATCGTGATTCGGGGGCAGTAGGGATGGGTGATTCTTGGATGAATCGACAGTAGTGATGGTGGTGGTGGTTACTTTGAAGTAGTGATGGTGGTGGGGTGGGGGGGGTTGGGTGGGGGGGTGGGGGTGCGGGGGGCGGGTGGGTGGGGGGGGGGGGGGGGGGGGGGTGGGGGGGGGGGGGGGTGGGGGGGTGGGTGGGGGGGGGGGGGGGGGGGGGGGTAGGTGGGGGGAGGGGGGGGGGGGGGTGGGTGGGGGGGGGGGGGGGGTGGGTGGGCGGGGCGGGGGGTGGGTGGGGGGGGGGGGGGGGGGGGGGGTGGGTTGGGGGGGGGGGGGGGGGGGGGGGGGTGGAGGGGGGGGGGGGGGTGGGTGGGGGGGGGGGGGTGGGGGGTGGGTGGTGAGGGGGGGGGGGAGGGGGGTGGTGGGGGGGGGGGCGGGGGGGTTGGGGGTGGGTGGGGAGGGGTGGGGCGGGGGGGGGGTGGGTGGGGGGGTGGGGGATGGGGTGGGGGTGGGGGGGGGGGGGAGGTGGGGGTGGGGGGGGGGGGTTGGGCGGGGGGGGTGGGTGGGGGGGGGGGGGGGGGGGGGGTGGGTGGGGAGGGGGGCGGGGGGGGGGGGTGGGTGGGGGGGGTGGGGGGGGGTGTTGGGTCGGGGGGGGGGGGGGGGGGGTGGGGGGGGGGGGGGGGGGGGGGGGGGGGTTGGGGGGGGGGGGCGGGGGGGGGGGGGGAGGTGGGGGGGGGGGGGGGGGGGGGCGGGTGGGTGGGAGGGGGGGGGGGGGGGGCAGGGTGGCTGGGTGGCAGAGGGGGGGGGGGGCGGTGGGTGGGGGGGGGCGGGGGGGTGGGTGGGGGGGGGGCGGGGGGGGTGGGGCGGGGGGAGGGGGGAGCGGGGTTGGGGTTGGGGGGGGGGTGGGGGGGAGTGGGGTGGGCTGGGGGGGGGTGGGTGTGGGGGGGGGGGGGGCGGGGGGGGTGGGTGGGGGGGCCGGGGGGGGGGGGTTGGAGTGGGGTTGGAGGATGTGGGGGAGGGGGGGGGGCGGTGGGTGGGGGGGGGGCGGGGGGGGGGGGTGTTGCTGTGGGGAGTGGGGGGGGGGGGGTTGGGTGGTGGGTGTGGGTGGTAGTGTGTAGTTGATGGTGTTGTGGTGTGCTTGATAGTGATGGTGGGGGGTATAGTATATTTAATTAATTTATTATTTATATTTTTTTGTTTATTTAATGATTTTTTTGTGTTTTATTACTATCATTATTAATATTATTATTAATATCATTATTAATATTATTATTATTACTATCATTTTAATATTATTATTTATTACTCATCATTATTAAATATTATTATTATTATTACTATCATTATTAATATTATTATTATTACTATAATATTAATAAAAAACCCCCAACACACACCAAAAAATTTTATCCCCCCCCCCCCCCCCCCCCCCCCCCCCCCCCCCCCCCTTCTGGTGGTTGTGTAGTGATGGTGGTTGTGGGGGGGGATGGTGGTGGTAGTGATGGAGGCTGTGGTGGTGGTGGTAGTGATGGTGGTGGTGGTGGTAGTGTATGGTGGTGGTGGTAGTTGATGGTGGGTTGTGGTGGTGGTGGTAGTGATGGTGGTTGTGGTGGTGGTGGTAGTGATGGTTTGGTGGGGTGGTAGAAATGATGGTGGTTGTGGTGGTGGTGGTAGTGATGGTGGTTGTGGTGTGTGGTGGTAGTGATGGTGGAAGGTGGTGGTTGTGGTAGTGATGGTGGTTGTGGTTGTGGTGGTATGATGGTGGTTGTGGATGGTGGTAGGTAGTGATGGTGGTGGTGGTGGTGGTAGTGATGGTGGTTGTGGTGGTGGTGGATAGTGATGGTGTTGTGGTGGTGGTGTAGTGATGGTGCGTGGTGGTGGTTAGTGATGGGGTTGTGGTGGTGGTGGCAGTGATAGTGGTTGTGGTGGTGGTAGTGATGGATGGTGGTGGTAGTGATGGTGGTGTGGTGGTGGTGGTAGTGATGGTGGTTGTGGTGTTGTGGTGGTGGTGTGGTTGAGATGGTGGCTGTGGTGCTGGTTGTGATGGTGGTGGTGGTGCAGGTAGTGATGGTTGGCTGTGGCGGTGCTGGTAGTGATGGTGATTGTTGGAAACCCCTGTAGGTTACAATGATTATTATTGTATATATGTAATGTATATTATCTTTCATATAATTTTATATTGATTATATTTGCGATATAGCTAAATCGTAAATGTATGACTTTATATTATTATTTTGACTGTGATATTGGTTATTTAGCTTATTGTTGTTAGGATGTATATTAAAATGTGCTCGGTTAGGCTTGTTTGTCTTACTACTGTAATTATCGCTGACGCTCGTTATACTGCCGGCTTCTGTAGCTGCAGTTGTTCCACGTAGCTATCACGTGATTAGTGGGGGGGGTGTCCCTCATCCTCTTTGTGAAGTAGTCAGTTCTGATGAGACTCGCTTGCTGGGTTGGACTATTGTCGGTCTCATTATTCTTGTTAGATTCGTAGAACTTTGTTCACAGAAATTGTAAAGACTTAGGTGATTTTCGACGTTGGTACTGAGGTTGTGTGTCACATAGACAATGAGTATCTCAGGTCCTTAGCTATAGCTTCTGACTAATTTTGTACTTGGGTTCCTGTGTATTGTCACAGAACCGTTTTTTCCTATGCTGAAAACATAGTATTATGGGAGCTTTGTAACTTTTGTGGAGGATCTGCTGATGGTCCCGCTACTATGTTGTCGGTTATATTATTTCCCAGTGCCTGATTCCTGTGCTCGCGGTCGCTTGATATTGCATTGATTGGGCTTAGCATTCTTTGTTGTTCAAGCAGACTGTTCGGGGTTGCCAGTCGGTCAAGATAGTTAGTTTATTTGAGGACTTTGTCAGTCACTTGTTTAAGTCTTATTCGAGTCTTGAGACATAGCTAACTACTTAAGAGCACTTACACGACATACACACACATGTAATATTTTGTAATATCTTATAAAATGTTAATGTTACCTGACGGTACTTAAGAATTATAAAATGTGATTTGTGCTTTCAGCACAATAATTTTTTGAACTCGAGAGATTGATTTTATTTTGATGATGTGATTTTAATTTTACTTTGATAATATACCACTAGACAACTTATAGGACCTAATAAATTTATTAAATTTTAATTTCTCTGTATAGGTAGCTACCAGTTGTAATCTCCTAAAGCACTACTTGAACCATACTGAATTTTATATGGATAATTGCGACAAGGATACTGACTACTTGTTTACGGTAAACCCAGTAAACAGGCTGGATGCTAGGAAGGGACAGTTCCTTTCTAGTATTCACGTGGAGATCTCTAAGCCTTTTAGAATCGCGTTTTTTGTAACAAATGGGGGCCTGTCCGGGAGGCTCTTGATCCAAAAGGTGTTGGGAGAAATTGTTCCAGTTTGACATACATTAGTGAATCTATTGATCAAAACTTTGAGTACTTTCCTAATCTGAAGACTTTGAGTTTAGTCTTGTTACCAACATACCAGGTGGATGTATTACTATGAGTCTCTTGATCCAAGGAGATGGAAAAATATGTTTATGGAGTTCTAACTCTAAGACAACTAACACTAAAATTCCTATTAGGATTATAGTTTACCATAATCACTTCTCGTAGTATAAATTATTTTCGTGATGTATGACCGAAGTGAAACAGTTAATTGATACATTCTGACTTTGTTCTGAGTTAAGTACATTAAAACTTCAGACGTTGTTGGCCCAAGTAGCCAAATATTCGGAGTGACGTATAACAGGAATTTACACGGCAGAAACTGTCAGAGCATATAATTAAGATATATTGTTTCCTGCTCATACAAGAGATGTGCTTGATATGATTCAGGATTCAGAATAGTCTAGTGTCTACAATTGGGGAAGTATGACTTATTTGAAGTTGAAGAAGAGCAACTAGAGCAGAAGTGAAGCTCTGTGTTCTGGAGCCTAGTGTAGCCTCAGTTCTCGCTCAAACCTTCCCGCCTCACTGGACAGACTAATAGTACAGAGTATAGCTGTTAGTATGACCACAGCCTAATAACTAGTACAGTGTATGATACACCTTATTTATTATCCTAGACCAGATCTAGACACTCTAGAGACGGGCTGGACCAAGTGTCCGACCTAAGGACCGTCCAGACCATGTTAATTTCCCTTCTCCTATATTACCCACTGGTACTATCTCTCAGAAAAAACAGTTTGAGAGGTTTTGAAAGCCTCCTTATGTTGCAGACCCCCCCCCCCCCCCCCCCCCTGATGCATACAAATGAGGTACCAGAGGAGATTGAAACGAAGAAGATTTCCAACCCCCCCCCCCCCCCCCCGAGAAAATGTTTCGTCTGTTAAGACAATCAGACTTATATATCACAGGAACATTTAAAATGTGCAGAAAGCTGCCATCCATGGTTCCTAAGTTTTTTGAAAGTACTTAGACACATATTGTATGTGTTTGGAGAACCAGGCTTGTGCTATGGAAAATGGCCACGTAAGCACTGGGCAATCATTGTTCATACTGCTTTGACGCTAGGAAGAGCTCAAAACTTTGTACGGCTGCTTTGACTCCATTTGCTAAGTAACATTAGTTAGGACGCTGTCAAACAAACATATTCTAGAGACGTATAAACTTGTTTACCTGTAAGTTATCAAAGAGCATTTCGTAACGTTACACGACGACAAGATCAAACTTGTGTAGGAGTTTGTCGTGAGAAAAAAAGTTGCATTTGAGAGGATGGTATAGAGCTGCTTAAGTTTGTACCAATACGACAGTCTTGTTCAGTTGTTACTACCACGAAGAGGTTTAACAAACTGTATGTCTCCTGACATACAAGAATATCTGATCGATCATACTACCTTCAGATATTCTCGGGGAAACTGCAGCTTCTTAGCAGACAATTACGAGATTTCTCACAAAAACTTGTACGTCTTAAAACCAGAGAAAACAGTAAATAAAGATTGTCTAGAAGTTGGCAACCTAAATCAGACGCTCTTTGCCGGGCCTGATGTACTGGCTACTGTAACTTCTCGTAGCTTTACCAGGAAAATCTTTAATCCTGAATCTGTCTCTGTGGCTAGACAGAAATCTGTATCGAGAAGAGAAAGTAAAATGTACCTATTGTTTTTTCTAACAGAAAAAGGACATACTAGAGAGTATTTCTATTAAATGGAAAGAGATAGAGAAACAGTCGTGCGGCTGGCGCCCCCACACAAGTCGTATCCTCTTCCGTGCAACAAAGACACCAAAAAGCCTAGCAATGCCTCTGATCCTACTGTTTTAGATAATGTTACTCAGGATAAGATGACTAGCGTCAGAAAGTGTTCTGTGACGAAAGATTCGTTCAGCGATGAGTCCTTACTTTTCGAGAGATAAAGTAGTGATTTAACGAATCACCATCTAACTTGAGAATAATTTACTTCAGAGGCACTGGCAGTTATCTCACGTTATTAAGAGAAGATGTTACTGCCCATAACTGATGATACCATTGCAAGATAGAATGTATTGTTAGTAAGCCTAGGGAGGGGTGTTATATTAAAAGTGCCTCTGCACAAAGTTTTATTGAAACAAGCTATTATACTTGTTTTATGTCAGTGGGTAATCAGTGTTGTATTTCCCATCAGGTCAGTGGACTTGTTGATAGGGAAACTCGTATCCTTCATGCTGGTATATGTAATGAACCACTTGGTGAGTTGAATAACACTGATGATAATTATGCCATTGAAAGCTTGTAGAAGAGAAAACCTATTTTATTTCCTCTCAGCGCAATTACCTTGAGCTATTGTCAAAGATTCAACAACACATCCTTGTCTCCTGTTAAGTTTGTTGATGACAATGATTTGGCTTGAATATGATTGTTTATGTGACGCTCTGGCCCAGGATCATTATACGACTGACTCCCACCGGTTCATCAAAACCTAGTCAGGACACAACTGGACGTTAAATTTCTAACTCATGAATGATTTAATCAAGGGATCGTTTGTTTGATCAGGTCACTGGAAAGGAGGCTGGAGATATAGCAGTTACTGCGAGTGAAGCAAGGATCTCGATAATTGTTACTATTATAGTAACGGTGTACTGATGGGAAAAAATCACGTGTAAGTTGTCAGTGATAGTGTTTGCTACCACAGTCAAGAATCTAGTTGTGTTACCACTTACATTTCGTGACAAGCCCATTGATTTGCTCACAGTAGTCCCATAGGAGGACCATTTGGGTGTCAAGAAGACACTCGGTAAACTGCACATAAACATTTTACTTGCCAAAGATTGAGAAACAGTAGTGATACATGTGCGACGTTGCCACGTGTGTCAAGTGACAGGCAAGCAGCGCACACACCTCTTTTTTTTTGTTCATCTGCGCCTCTCATTCCTTCACCGTGCATGGTGAACCATTCTCACGTCTTATTATTGACCTGTGTTGAGTCCTTTGCTAGAACCAAACAGGAAACCCCAATACTTATTACTTATTATGGACGCTGCAACACCCACTATCCCGAAGCTATTCCAATGAGAAAAATTAATGCTTCGTGCTATTGTGAGCGCGCTGATGAAAATTTTCTCCCAGAGTTGGTTGCCAACGAGAGATAACAATCAGTCAGGGATTCTAACTTCACTTCTAAGATCTTTCGAGAAGCATTATCCCACCTAGGAAAAAGTCTGTACTTTCAACCAGTTATCATCTCACAGTCACAAGGTGCTTATTAGAAGTGATTTCATCAGACATTGAAGTCCATGATGAGAGTCTTATTGTGAACATTTTTCTAGAGACTGGGATGAGGGTATACCTTTTTTCTGTTCGTGATGAGAGAAAGAGAGCAAGAAAGTCTCGGATTTAGTCCGTTTGAATAATTTCGGACATTCAAGGGTGGTCCTCTTGCGTGTTGAAAACGTGTGGACAGGAAATCCAAATCCATCATTGAGTAGACTTCACCTTCATCTAATGCAACAACATTGACAGCCGGCTAAGAGTGCTAGCTTCGAAAATCCTAGTTTCGCCCAGCTAGAAAGAATGCAACATTATGACAAGGTGCATGGTCTCTCTTCTTTTAAAGCAGGAGATAAGGTGATGTGGGAAATAGTACCAGGTCATGCTCTACAAGCCGGTATGATGGTCCCCTGGAAGTAGTGAAAAAGCTTAGCGACGTAAATTTTTGTTGGTACGTAGCCTGGGAAAAAGAAATCTAATTATGTGTACCATGTTAACCAGCTCAAGGCGCATACTACGCTAGTCCGTCTACTACTACTTCTATTCATTCTAGGACAGAGGAAGAATAACGTCAGTCTACCTCGACAGTCTCTAAGATAGGATATAGAGGTATCGTTTAGAAACATTGCAGTGACTCTTTCAATCACTAGACGATTTTCTTAGTAGCCTTGGGTTTTTGATAAAGTGGTGATGTTAAAAAACATGATTTGGCCCATTTCCCTGAATTGATTCGGTGATGTTCCTAACGTTGTATCTTGTGGTGTACATGACGTTGATGTACAGGGAGGCATCACCACCATTAGCAATCACCATATAGGATGAGTCCAACAAAGCATAAAGCATTGAATGTAGAGAGGGATTTGATTTTCTGTTATATCACGACTTATTGAACGCAGTAAAAGTCCATGTGGGGGCATCTCCCTGTATTTTTAGTGCCTAAACCTACGGTAGTTTCAGGATGTGCACTGATTACAGGAAAGTGAACTCTGTCACCTTGCCTGAAGGTTATCATCTACCTCGCATTGACGACCTTATTGGCCGTGTGTCAGGAGCCCAGTTTGTCAGGCCGTTTAGATCTACTTGCGATGCTAGTATCATGTCCCGCTTACTGAACGTGCTCAAGATATATCTGTCTTTTACTGTTCAGATGGATTGTTTAACTACCTCGTCACCCCCTTCGGGCCTGTGTATAACGCGGCTTTATCATTCCAACGTTAATGAAGAGTTGACCCACATTGGGAAGGAGTAGAAGCCTACCTGGAACGACTAGTGGTGTACAGTGACGAGTGGGAACAGTACTTTAACGCGACTCAGAGCATTGTTTGAGAGACTGGCGCACTACAAACTTCACATGTCAACATTAGCCAAATGTAGTTTTGGTCAAAGCCAAGATTACTATCTAGGGCTTTTGTATCGGCAAGGTGAGGTTTGCTCCTATTGAGGCTAAGGTTTTGTTTTTAATTTTTTTTTTTTTTTTTTTTCCCCGCACCCAAAACAACCATCCCTGCAATTTCTGAATTTCCAGTTGCCACAGATGATAGGAAAGGTAGTACAGAGATTCTCTCTGGGTAGATGGGACGGATATTATCGCAGGTCTGTCCAAACTTTTTCAGAGTGCGCTCCTCTCAACTGAGGCCTTACATTACGATAGCCGCAAAGTTCAGTTCACCTGGACTAGAGATTGTTTCAGATACTCGTTCAAAAGGTATGAACGCCTCGCTTGCTATACTCTGCACTCCTGTGTTGAAGAGTCCTACTAATTTCAATCTTCCCTTCTTTTTAATCCTTTATATATGTTCTCACGAGTTGCTATGCTGTGGGTTGCTGTGCTGCGTACAACAGTCAACATCCACTGACATTTCTCATCCAATATGTTACTATATCATTTCTAAGCTATAAAAACTGACACAGAAAAATTATGCCACTATTGAGAAAGAGTGTGCTCTAGCCTCTTGTGGTGTCATTGGGGAAATTTTGACGTGTATTTGGCCTTTCCCCAGATTTAAATTAACGTATTTTTGTTCAGACCCACTTTCCATCTCAACCTATATAACACTATGAAGGGTAAGAATGCTAGGGATCATGAGGTGGGCCTCAGAATCCAATCTTTTTCTATTAGTTAAAATATCAATAAGTGGTCATATGTAATGTAATTGCTGATCGCTCTGTCACGTCCTTAATAATTAATCAATTACATTAAATTACGTAATTTTATGCCCAAATACCTTATGTTACTTGCTATGTCAAATTCAGTAAAAGTGTAACTAATCCCTCCAGGCCCATATTAATACTATATACTACTCTTCATGTCATGTCTAATTATTATATTTTAAGTACTATTCACAGTAATGTTGATGTGAGGAGGAGAGAAAGCTGAGTTGTTGAGTGAGTGTGTGGTGTGGGAGATGGGTACTGCGCGTGACGCAACACTGTCCTGCCGCAGACCCCCTCCCCAATCACTACACACCTTAAGCTGGTTCATACTCAGTATGTTCATACTGCCTCGCATTCCACAACCACTACTTAAGAGTGGGAATGCAGTCTCCTCTACTATGATCGAGCCTCTAACGTTCCCTCTCTTGTCTAGCGCTTCTGTCTCTACATGATGTATATAACCACGAGTATGCATGAAAATTACCGATCTGTGTACTGCCCTAGTTATGGGCATATCCTAGTGACGGGCGCGCTGTGAAAGGTAGGAAGTGCTTGGCACAAGCGACTCGGAATTAATATTTTTATTGACATGAGTAACCAGAAATAATGTGATAGGACATTCTGCAACTCCCAGTGCGACCCTCTGTCGTGTTTAGGGGGGTTGTGTGACTCAACCCTGAATGGGTTCAATGATCTAATTATGTATATATGTAATGTATATTATCTTTTCGCATCTCCAGATTTTATATTGCTTATATTTGCGATAATAGGCTAAATCGTAAATGTATGACTTCTTTATTATTATTTGATGTTATATTGTTTTTTAGCTTATGTTGTTAGGATGTATATAATGTTGACTCAGGTTCAGGCTTGATTGTCAAACTACCTGTAATTATCGCTTGTCGCGCTCGTTATACTGCCGGCTTCTGAGCTGCAGTTGTCCAGTAGCTATCACGTGATGAGGGGGGGTGTCCTCACCTCTTGTTGAAGTAGTCAGTCTGCTAGAGACTCGCTTGCGGGTTTGGACAGATAGTCTGTCTCTTTATTCTTGTTAGTTCTGTAGAATCTTTGTTCACAGAACATTGTAATGACTTAGTGATTTTCGACGTTGACTGAGTTTGTGTGTCAATAGACACTGAGTATCTCAGGTCCTTAGCCCTATAGACTTACTGACTTATTTTGTACGTTCCTGTGTATTGTCACTAGACACAGTTTTTCTTATTGCTGAACTAGTATTATGGGAGCTTGTAAATTCTGTGGAGGTCTCGTGATGCGTCCCTACTTAGTGTCGTGTATTTTATTTCCCAGTTCCTGATTCTGTGTCGCTGTCGCTTTGAATATTGCATTGCTATTGGAGCTTTAGACATTCTTTGTTGTTTCAAGCAGACTGTTGGGTTGCCAGGTCGGTCAAAGAAGTTAGTTTATTTGAGGACTTTGTCAGTCACTTGTTTAAGTCTTGATTCGTGTCGTGAGACATAGCTAACTACTAAGAGCACTTACACGCCTTCAACCACACTACTGCTACAATATTTTTGTTTTTGAAAATATCTTATTAAATGTTAGAATGTACCTGACGGTACTAAGAATTATATAATGTGATATGTGCCTTTCAGCACAATATATTGAACTCGAGAGATTGATTTTATTTTGATTGTGTGATTTAATTTGTACTCTTGGATAATATACCTCTAGACAACTTATAGCACTTATATAATTTATTAATTTTAATTTCTCTAGTTAGTTAGTCCTACCAGTTGTAATCCTAAAGCACTATTGAACCATACTGAGATTTTTAATGAGATAATCTGGACTGCAAGGCATACTGAAAATACTTGTTACGAAAACCCAAGTATCAGCTGGTGCTCTAGGAAGGGGCAGTCCTATTCTAGTATTCACTGGAAGATCTCTAAGCTCTTTTAGAAGTCTCGCGTTTTTTGTAAACTCAGCTGATTGTTTTGTGGGTGGTTGCTGGTAGTGATGAGTGGTTGTGCGTGTTGTGGATTGTGATGGTGGTTGTGGTGTGCTGGTAGTGATAGCGGTTGTGGTGGTGGTTGTGTCTGGTTGAGTTGATGGTGTGCTGGTTTTGTGAATGGTATGGTTGTGGTGGTGGTACTGAATGTGTGTGGTGGTGCTGGTAGTGATGGTTGGTAGTGGTGCTGGTAGGGATGGTGGTGTGGTGGTGGTTTAGTGATGGTGAGTTGTGGTGGTGGTGGTATGTGATGGAGTTGTGGTGGTGGTAGTGATGGTGGTTGTTGGTGGCGCTGGTAGTGATGGGGTGCGGGGGCCGATGGTGGTGGTGCTGGGTAGTGATGGTGATTTGTGGTGTTGGTGGTGGTAGTGATGGTGCTTGCGGGGGTGCTGGTAGTGATGGTGATTGTGTGGTCCTGTGCTGGTAGTGTTGCTGTGGTTCGTGGTGTGAAATGGTTGTGATGGTGGGTTGTGGTAGTGCATGGTAGTGTTAGCGGTTGTGGTGGTGGTTGTGCTGGTAGAGATGATGGTGGTGCTGGTAGTGATGGTGGTTGTGGGTGGTGGTACTGATGGGTTAGGTGGTGCTGGTAGTGATGGTGGTTGTGGGTGTTGCTGGTAGGGATGGTGTTGTGGTGGTGGTGGTAGTGATGGTGGCTTGTGGTGGTGGTGGTAGATGATGATAGTTGTGGTGATGGTAGTGATGGTTGTGGTGGCGCTGGTAGTTGATGGTGGTGGGGTGGTGCTGGTAGTGATGGTGATTGTGGTGTTGGTGGTGGTTGTGTTGGTGCTTGCGGTGGTGCTGGTATTGATGGCTCGGTTGTGGTGGGTGGTGCTGGTTGTAATGGTGGTTGATTGTGGTGGTGCTGGTAGTAATGGTGGTTGTGGTGGTGGTGCGGGTAGTAAGGTTGTTGGTGGTGCTGGTAGTGACGTTGGTGTAATGATGCTGGTAGTGATGATGGTGCTGGTGGGAATGGTGCTGGTTGTGATGGTGGTTGTTGTGGTGGTGGTAGTGTTGGTGGTTATTGTGGTGGTGGTTGTTGTGGTGGTGTGCAGGTTAGGGATGTGGTTGTGTGGTGCTGTTGTGATGATGGTAGTGGTCCTGGTTGAGAGGGGGGGATGGGGGGGTTGGGTGGGTGGTGGGGTGGGGGTGGTGTTGGGAGGGGGGTGGGGGTGGTGGGGGTAATGTGGGTGGTGGGGGGTGGGAGTGATGGGGTGTTGTGGGTGGGGGTGGTAGTGTTGGTGTGGGGGTGGAGGGTGGGTGGTTAGGAGGGGGGGTGTGGGGGGGGGGGGTGGGTTGGGGGGTGGGGGTGGGTTGTATTGGGGTGGGGGAAGGGGGTGGGGGGAGGGTGGGGGGGTGTGGGGGGGGTGGTTGTGTGGGGGGGGTGGGGTGGGGGTGGGTGGGGGGGTGTGGGGTGGGGGTGGGTGGGTGGGGGGGGGGGGGGGTAGGTTGGTGGAGGTGGTGGTGGTGGGTGGGAGGGGGGTGGTGGGGGGGGTTGGGATGGGGGTTGGGGGGGGATGGTGGGAGGGATGGCGGGTTGGGGGGGGGGTGGTTGGGTGGGGAGGTGGGGTGTGTTGGGGGCGGGGGTTGGGTTGGGGGTGGGGGGGGTGGGGGTTGGGTGGGTGGGGGGGGGGGTGGTGGGTGTGTTGGTGGGGGTGGGTGGGGGGGGAGTTGGGTGGGGGGGGGTGGGGGGGGGGGTTGTGTGGGTGGGGGGGTAGGGGTGGGTGTGTTGGGTGGCCGGGGGTGGTGGGGGTAGGGTTGGTGGGGGGGGTTGTGATGGTGGGGGGGGGGGGGGGGGGAGGGTGGGGGGGGGGGGGGGGGGGTGGGTGGGGGGGGGGGGGGGGTGGGTGGGGGGGGGGGGGGGTGGGGGGTGTGGGTGGGGGGGGGGGGGGGGGGGGGTGGGTGGGTGGTTGTGGGGTGTGGGGGTAGTGTTGGTGGTGGTGGTGGTGGTGGTTGTGTGGCTGGGGTGGTGGTGGTTGGTGTGATGGTGGTGGTGGTGGTTGTGATGGGTGGTTGTTTTCCTATGGTGGTGGTGGTTATGTGATGGTGGGGGGGGGGGGGGTGGGGTGGGTGGGGGGGGGGGGGGGGGTGGGTGGGGGGGTGGGTGGGCGGGGGGGCTGGGGGGGGGGGGTGGGTGGGGGGGGGGGGGGGGGGGGGTGGGTGGGGGGGGGGGGGGGGGGGGGGGGGGCGGAGGTCGTGGGTGGGGGCGGGGGGGGGGGGGGAGGGTGGGGGGGGGGAGGGGGTGGGTGGGTGGGGGGGGGGGGTGGGGGTGGGGGTGGGGGGGGGGGGGGGGGTGTGGGGGGGGGGGGGGGGGGGGGGTGGGGAGGGGGGGGGCGGGGGGGGGTGGGTGGGGGGGTGGGGGGGGGGTGGGTGGGTTGGGGGGGTGGGGGGGGGGGGGGTGGGTGGGGGGGGGGGGGGAGTGGGTGGTAGGGGGGGGGGGGGTGTCTTGGGGTGGGTGGGGGGGGGGGGGGGGGCGGTGTGGGTGGTGGGGTGGGGGGGGGGTGGGAGGGTGGGGGGGGGGGCGTGGAGGGGGGGTGGGTGGGGGGGGGGGGGTGGGGGGGGGGTGGGTTGGTGGGGGGGGGTGGGGGTTGTGTGGGTGGGGGGGGGGGGGGGGGGAGGGTGGGTGGGTGTGGTGGGGGGGGGGTGGGTGGTGGTGATGGTGGTGGGGTGATGGGGGTGGGTGGGGGGGGTAGGTGTGGGGGGTGGTGGTGGTGGTGGTAGGGTGGGTGGGTGTGGTGGTGGTGGTGGTAGTGATGGGGGGTGTGGTGGGGTGGTAGTGATGGTGGATGTGGTTGGTGGTGGTAATGTTGGTGGTGGTGGTGGTAGTGATGGTGGTGGGTGGTGTGATGGTGGTTGTGGTGTGGGGGGTTGGTGGTGGTTAGTGATGGTGGTGGGGGTGGTGTGGTTGTGTTGGTGGTGGTGGTGGTGGTGGTAGTGTTGGTGGTTGTGGTGGTGGTAGTTGATGGTGGTTGTGGGTGGTGGTGGTGTGATGGTGGTGGTGGTGGTGGTTTGATGTTTGGTGGTGTGGTGGGGGTGGTGGTTGGATGGTGGTGGTGGTGGTAGTGATGGTGGTTGTGGTTGTGGATGGTTGGATGTTAGGGGTGGTGGTGGTGGTAGGATGGTGGTGGGTGGGGTAGTGATGGTTGGTTGTGGGGGGGGGGTGGTGGTGGTAGTGATGGTGGTTGTGGTGGTTTTGTGGTGGTGGTAGCTGGTATGAGATGGTGGCTGTGGTGCTGATGTGATGGTTGTGGTCGCAGGTAGTGATGGTGGCTGGTGGGCGGTTGGTTGTGATGGTGATTGTTGTGGGTTGGTGCTGGTGTGAGGGTGTGTTGTGGGTGTTGCTGGTGTGGATGGAGGGTTGTGGTAGTGATGGCGGTTGTGGTGGTGGTTGTGATGGTTGGATGATCGGTGGTGCTGGTAGTGATGGGGGGTTGTTGGTGGTGGTACTGATGGGTGGGTGGGGGATGGTAGTGATTGGTGGTTGTGGTGTTGCTGGTAGGGATTGGTGGTGGTGGTGGGGGGCGATGGTGGTATGATGGTGGTTGTGGTGGTGGTGGTAGTGATGCTAGTTTTGGTGGTGGTAGTGGATGGTGGTTGTGGTGGCGCTGGTAGTGATGTGGGTGGTGGTGCTGGTAGTGATGGTGTTGTGGTGTTGGTGGTGGTAGTGATGGTGCTTGTGGTTGTGCTGGTAGTGAGGTGGTTGTGGTGGTGTTGTGGTAGTATTGGTGGTTGTGGTGGTGGTCTGGTAGTAATGGTGGTTGTGGTGGTGTGGTAGTGACGTTGGTTGTAATGATGCTGATAAGGATGATGGTGCTAGATGGTGTGGTGCTGGTAGTTCGATGGTATGTTGTTGTGTCGTGGTGGTGTGTGGTGGGTTCTTGTGGTGGTGGTGGTTGTGTGTGCGGTAGTGATGGTTTATTCCCCCCCCCCCCCCCCCCTTATTAGTCTTGTGTGCGAGTTTTCCCCCCCCCCGCCCCCCCACCCCCCCCCCCCCCCCCACCGCACACGCCTATATCAGTTGTAGTGGTGGTGTGTAGTGATGATGGTGGTGGTCCATGGGAGAGATGGAGGAATTGTGGTGCAGGCAGAGATGGTTATGGAGTGTCTGTAGTGATGGTAGTTGTGTGGTAATGAAGCTGATTCGTGCTGGTAGTGATGCTGGAGGTTTGCGGGTAGTGATGATGGTAGCTGGTAGTAATGGAGTTGTAGTGATTGGTGTTAGTGACGGTGGTTGATGTTGATATTGAAGGTGGTTGTGTTGGCTAGCCATGGTAGTTGATGGTTGTAGTGTTAGTGTGGTGTGCTGGTAGGGATTGTGTTTGTGGTGGTGCTGGTAGTGATGATGCGTATTTGGTGTGCTGTTTTTTTTCGTAGATGATGATGGTTGTGGTGGATCCACGAATTATTTGATCATGATGCCTGTAGTAGTGCAGATGGTAGTGGTGTGCCGGTAGTGATGGTGGTGGTTTGCTCGGTAGTGGATTGGTGTGGTGTATGGTTGTGGTGGTGGTGTGGCAGTGATGGTTGGGTTGTGCTATGGTAGTGATGGTGGTTGTGCTGTTAAATATGATGGTGCTGTTAGTGATGATGGACGGTTTTGCTGTAGTGATGATGGTGCTGTTGTAATGATGGTGTAGTGTGGTGCTCGTAGTGATGGTGATGGTGCTCTTAGGGCTGTTGGTTTGCTGGTAGTGATTATGGTGATGCGTGCTGGTAGTGATAGTGATGAAGGTTGCCTGGTAAGTGATGTGACCTGGATTGCATGATTTGGTGGTGGTGATGTCTTGTAGGTGTAGTGGTGGTGGTGACTAGTTGTGTAGGGTAGTGATTGCTGGTTAAAGCGAAAAACTAATGTATAAAGGACCTGGGAGTGATCATGTAAGCGGGATCTTGCCTTCAAGACCATAAATTGTATCAGTCAGGATCTGCTAGAAAAATGACAGGATTGATACTGAGACTCTCAAACTACTAGGGATGCAAGACCCGTGATGACACGCTTCAGTAACTTACTCGGGAACGCTTGAAGTTCCCTCAACCTGTACTCCCTAGAACGCAGGCGGGATGAGATACTCATGATTATATACACTTGGAAAATACTCTTCTAAACATACGCCCCAATTCACACGAAAATCACTCCTCTATGAAGCTCAAAAGACTGGCAGACGATGTCAAAAAAATTCTTAACAATAATAAGCTTGGGGTTGCCACGTAGCTATGATTAAGAAGTACAACACATATAAACCTGTTATCAAGTGGAGCCCAGACTGTATCAACTGCTCTCTAGCATAGATAAGAGCGATTCCAATATGACTCTTCGGGCTGTCTCTTCAGAAATGCTCATGGATGGCAACCTAAGTCAGTACATGAACAGCCGGCGCTGCTTAGACATGCCTGGTTTCTACGAGGTTGCTGTGCGGCAACAGTAACAGCCTGGTTGATCAGGCCCTGATCCACCATGAGGCCTGGTCACAGACAGGCCACAGGGGCGTTGAACCCCGAAACCCTCTCCAGGTATACTCCAGGTAGTGGTGGTGGTGCTGGTAGTGATGATGCTGGCTATCGTGACTTCGGCAGTAGGGATGGTGATTTTGGTGACTCCGACAGTAGTGATGGTGGTGGTGGTTACTTTGACAGTAGTGATGGTGGTGGTGGTGACTTTGACAGCAGTGATGGTGGTGATGACTTTGACAAAAGTGATGTGGGTTGTGGTGACTACTTCTGGAGTACATTAAACAACCACTACAACCCAACACGAACAAGATAAACTTCGCTGCTGGTCGAGGATCGATAAGGATGTCTAGTATGAATTGCTGTATCCCTCAAGGATGTATCCTACTAGGGTGTATTTTACAAGGATGTATCCTTCCAGGGTGTATCTACTTGGACGTATCCTTTGCCAGTTGAGCAGCTACTAGGTGATAGATCCAGCAAGCGTGATGCTCTGTATTAATAACTTGGAAGATGTTATCGTCATCACAACACCATGACAGAGGCAGGAATCCCCGTACTTTATTTGGTGGAGCAGATAAGGGAACAGTGGAACCACTCAACAACCAGCACACACATTGAAGTAACAGATAAAGGAACAGTGGAACCACTCAACAACCAGCACAAACACTGAAGTAACAGATAAGAAAACAATGGAACCACTCAACAACCAGCACAAACATTTAAGTAACAGTAATGGAACAGTGGAACCACTCAACAAACAGAACAAACATTGAACAGATAAGGGAACAGTGGAACCACTCAACAACCAGCACAAACAATGAAGTAACAGGTAAGGGAACAGTGGAACCACTCAACAACCACACAAAAAATGAATTTAAACGGGAAAAGGGGAAAAACAGGGGAAACCCACTCAAACCCAAAAACAAAACTGAAGTAACAGATAAAAAGGGAAAAACCGGGGAAACCCCATCAAAAAACCCAGCAAAAAAAAATTGGGAAGAAACAGAAAAGGGAAAAGGGGAAAACCCTCAACAACCAAAACCAAACCCATTAAAGTAACAGTTTTAAAGGGAACAGTGGAACCCCCAAAAAACTAGACCCCTAAAGGGAAAGGTTCCTTGATTTTTGGTTTGGGGGGGCTTTTTGATTTAGGGAATTTGGATCTGTGCTCCTTTCCCCCAAATTTAACCCTTTGAATCCCTTTCCCAAATCCCCCCAGGCGCTGTAAAACCCCCGGGTTTTTTAAGGGGTTTCCCCCTTGTTTAAATAATAAAAAATAATCAAAAACTAGCAAAAAACCCATTAAAAAGAAAACAGATAACAAAAAAAAACATAAAAAAGAAGGAACATTTGCAACAGGCCCCTACTAAACCCCTTGCGGAGCAGGTCCATGCCCCCCCCCCCTGGATTTAAAACAATGACCCCCCCCCGGGATTACCCCAATTTCACCCCCCCCATTTGGGTTTACCCCCACTCAAGGATGGGGGCCACTGAAACCAGCCCCAAAGCAAGCACAAGTAGTCAGGTCCAATTTACCCCCAAACCCACCCCCAACTCATTTTTTTAAATTTAAAACCAAATTTTTAAAAATTACAAAGGGTTTTAGCCTCAAAAAACTGAAATCGGGGCTTGTTCCCTCACCCCCACAACTGTTCCCAAAAACCAGTACTTTCCTGTACCCTTTCCCTTTAAATTCTGAATAATAGAAAAAGGGAAAGGGGGAACCACTCAACCAACAAAAAAAATTGAAGTAACAGATAAGGGGAAGAATGGAACCCTTCAAAAACCCAACCCCCCCCCCTTTGAAGTAACAGATAAGGGACAGTGGAACCATCAAAAAATCAGCACAAACTTTGGGAAGAAAACGGGTTTAAGGGAACGGGAACCACTCAAAAAACTAGACAAACATTGAAGTAACAGTTTGGGGAAAGTGGAAACCACTCAACGCCCAAAACAAACATTGAAGCAACAGATAAAAAAAAACAGGGGAAAACCAAACTGGGAAACCGCCAAAAAACATTGAAGTAAAGATAAGGGAACTTTGGGAAACCCACTCAACCCCAGCAAAACATTGTAGTAACGATAAGGGAACAGGGGAAAAATTACTCAACAAACCAGAAAAAACCCATTGAACAGAAAGGGAACAGTGGAAAAACTCAAAAAACCAAAGAACAAATTTAAAAAGAAACAGAAAAAGGGAAACAGTGGAACCACTCAAAAACCCAGCAAAAACATTGAAGTAACAGAAGAAAAACGGGGAAAACCAAACTCAAAAACCAGCACGAACATTGAAGTAACAGAAAAAGGGGAAACATTTGGAACCACTCAAAAACCCACCCACAAAAATTGAAGAAAACCGAAAAGGGGAACCCTTTGGGAAAACCCTCAACAGTCAGCAAAAAACTTTAAGTAGCAGTTTTAAGGGGAACAGGGGAAAACCATAACGACCAGAACAAACATTGAAGAACAGATAGGGGAACAGTGGAACCTCAAAAAATTCACCCAAAAAAATTTGAAGAAAACAGAGGGGGGAAAAACAGGGGAAAACCATCAACGACCGAACAAACATTGAAGAAACAGATAAGGAACAGTGGAACCACTCAAAAAACCGGGCACTACATTGAAGTAAAGATAAGGGAACAGTGAAAACCACTCAAAAAACCCAGCAAAAATACTGAAAAACAGATAGGGAAAACATTTGGAAAACCATCAACAAACCCAGCACAAACTTTGGAAGTAACAGAAAAGGGAACAGTGAAACCCCCTAAAACAACCAGAGAGAACTGAAGAAACCCAGATAAGGAACAGGGAAACCCCCAAAAAACCAGCAAAAAAATTTAAAGGGAAAAAAGAAAAAGGGAAAACAGGGAAACATCAACAACCCCCAAAAGACACTGAAGAAACAGAAAAAAGGGAAACGGGGGAACCCACTAAACCCAGCAAAAAATTGAAGTAAAAAAGAAAAAGGGAACGGGGGAACCATCAACAAACCGAACAAACTTTAAAAGAAAACAGTTTAAAAAAACAGGGGAAAACCACTCAAAAAACCACCCCAAAAACATTTGAAGTAACGATAAAGGAAATTGGAACCATTTCAACAACCAGCAAAAAAATTTTCCCAGTAAAAAGAAAAAGGGAACAGGGGAAAATTTACTAAAAACCCAAAGCACAAAAAATTAAAAACAGGATATTCCAGTAATTAAAAATTTTTGTAGAACAGGACGATAAAAAACTTGCATATTGGGTCCAAGTGAATGGTCCTTGGGGCAAATAGAAAAATTAAAAACCCTTTAAAAAATCCCCGGGCCCCTGATGAACTGAAACCCGGGTTTCTAAAGGAATGAAAGAGGAGTTTTAGCACCCCTTTTTTGGCTAATCTTTTAAACCATATCATACAAATGGCATGGTGCCGATAAGTAAAAATGGCAAATGTGAAACCTATTTTAAAAAAGGGTTAAAAGGGTCCTTAGTTTCAAAACTATGGGCCAAAAAGGGCCCAAAACCCTCCATAGTGGGAAAATTTAGGGAAATCAATAATTGCCGAGGCATTTCGAGCCCCTTTTAAAAAGCAAAAAATTAATAAAAAAATCTAAGCAGGGTTTTTAAAAAAAAGGGGGCCGTTCCTCCCTTACAAATTTTATTAACTTTTTTAACAAAGGTTTTTTTTTTCAAGGGAAGGGTGAATCATGGAAAAGGGGAAAATTTTAATTTTTTTTTGTTATAGGGGATTCGTAAGGTTTTTAAACAGGGTCCCACTTTCGGGAGACTATTGGGGAAAAAATTAAAAAGCACAGGGGAATAGGAGGAGAAATTTTTTCCTGGAAAAAAAAGGGGCCCCAATTTGGTTTTTGACAAATGGGCCCAGCAGGAGTTTGCATAAATGGGGAGAAATCGGTGGGGAAGTGTCACGAAACGGTGTTCCCCAGGGGGCAGTGGGTTTGGGGCCCCCCGCTGTTCACAAAACTTCAAAAAACGGGCCCTAGATGAGGGCTAAAAAAGGGGGGCATCGGCAAGTTTGCCGATGCACCAAAATTTGGCCGTCGAATTCATTCTGGAAAGAGGACATTTTGGCATCCGGAAGATTTGAATTTGACTGAAGCAGTGGTGGGGAAGTGGGGAGATGCATTTTTAAAATAGACAAATGCCAAAATTCTTTAAATTTTGGGCAGGGGCAATAACCTTTTTAATTAAATAAAAAATGTAGTCTTAAAATTACGGATTTTCGAAAAAGATTTAGGAGTTTGGTTAGCAGTAATTTAAAAAATGACAACAGTGCATAAGTGTTCGCAAAAAAGCCCAAAAGAATCCCTTTGGGTTCATATCAAGAAGCATAAATAATAGGAGTCCCCAGGTTTTTTCTTCAACCCCTATAAACCCCTTTGGGTTTTTCCTCATTTAGATTATGCGCACAGTTTTTTGGGTCACCTTAAATTTTCCCGAATGGATATAAATTTTTCTGGAAAAAAGTACAAAGGAGGATGGGGAAAAGGGTTAAACCCCCTATCAGAAAAAAATTCCCTATGGGATAGACCCAAGGGCCCCGAAAACTGCAAATCTCTAGAAAGAAAGTTTGAATTAGGGGGGTTTGATTTAGGTGTATAAAAGGAAGACAAGGGGGAAAAAATAAAGGGGTTTTAAATAGGGGTTTCTGAAAATATTAGGGCCCGGCAGGGGGCTCGAAACAATGGGTTTTTAAATTGGAAAAATTTAAAAATTCAGGAAGGGTATAGGAAAATTTTGGTTTGGTTAATTTGAGTTGTGGGTGAGTGGAACAAACTCCCAAATTTCCGTTATAGGGCCCGAACGTTTTTTGTAGCTTTAAAAAAAAAGGTTGGATAAAAAATGAGTGGGGTGTGGGTTTGGGTTGTGAGTTAAGGGCCTGATTGCTTGTGCTAACCCGGTCGGTTGCCGTGTTTTCCCCCCTTAAGTCAATGTGCCTGACTGACTAGGTTGGGTGCCCCTTGGCTTAAGCCCGTGGAGACTTGGACCTGCTCGCATTTTGGGGAGTAGGCCTTCCGAGCTTTTTCCTTCGTTTTATGTTCTTATGTTCTTTTTAAAGGGAAAACGTGGAAAAACTCAACAACCCCGCACAAAAATTGAAAAGATAAAGGGAAAAGTGGAACCACTTTAACAAACCCGCAGGGGAAAAATGAAGTAACGATTTAAAAAAACGGTGGGAAACCCCTTAAAAAGCACAAAAAATTGAAGTAACGATAAGGGAACCCGTGGGGAACCCCTTTAACCCGCAAAAGACACTGAAGTAAAAGATAAAAGGGAAAACCGGGGGGAAAACTCACCCGCACAAACAAATTTAAGTTTAAAAGAAAAAAGGGGAAAAGTGGGAAACCCCTCAACAACCAGCACAAAAATTTTAAAATAAAAGATTTAAAAGGGAAAAAGTGGAAACCCCCTCAAAACTAGCACAAACTTTGGGGGTAACGATTTAAAAGGAAACGGGGAACCCATCAACAACCAGCACAAAACATTGAAGTAACCGATAAGGGGAAAAGTGGGAAAACCCCCTTTAACAACCCGCCCCAAAAATTGAAGTAAAGGGTAAGGGAACAGTGGAAAACCCAAACCCAAAAAAAAGCAAAAAAATATTGACCGTAAAAAGATAAAGGGGAGGGAGGGGGGAACCCCTCAACAAAACCAAACACAAAAAAATTGAAAAAACCGATAAAAGGGAAAAGTGGAACCTCTCAAAAAAACCGCACCAAAAAAATTTAAGTAAAAGATTTAAAAGGGAAAAAGTGGAAAACCAACCCCAACAACCGCACAAACACTGAAGTAACAGTTTAAAGGGGAAAAGTGGAAAACCCCTCAACAATAGCACAAATATTGAAAGTAAAAGATTAAAAGGGGGCAGGTTTGGGAAACCCCCAAAAACCAGCACAAACATTGAAGTAAAAAGAAAGAGAACAGTGGAAACCCCTCAACAACCCGCACCCCCAAAAATTGAAAATAACAGAAAAAGGGAGCAGTGGAATTTAATCAAAACCAGAACCCAAAAATTGGGCGTAACGATAAAAGGGGAAAAAGTGGAAACCCTTCAACAGCCCGTACAAACATTGAACAGATAAGGGAACGTGGAACCCCTCAACAACCAGAAAAAAACATTGATGGAACAGTAAATTAAAAGTGGAAAACCCCAACCCCCCAAAAAAAATACCCCCCAACCAAAACCCCCTTGGGGAAAAATTTTCAAATTTAAAGGGGAAAAGTGGGGAAAAACCCCCAAAAAACCCCCCGAGGAAAACACTGAAAATAACAGATAAGGAAAAGTGGAACCCTCAAAAAACCCCAAAACTTATTAAAACAATTTGGGAAAAAAGTAACCCCTTAAAACCCAAAATTAAGTTTAATAAAGGGTAAGGGGGCCCCGGTTTAAAACCAAAAATCCCAACCCCCCCCAAAAAAGAACAAACCCTTTAAAGTTTAAAAAATTTAACCCCCAAAAACCCCCCAAACCCCAACAACAATGCCCCCCCAAACCAAAAATAACCCAATTTTGGGGAAAGTAAAAAACCAAAAAACCCCAAAAACCGGAAAAAACATTTAAGTAAAAGGGGAAAATAAAACAAAAAACCGGAATTAAAAACAATTTTTTGAAACCCCCAATTTTGGGAACTTTGGCCTTTCACAAAAACCCCCAAAAACAATTTTAAGTTAACAAAGGGGAAAATTTTTGGGAACCCCCCCCCAAAAACCCCCCGTTTTCCAAATTTAACCCCCCCCCAACAAATAAAAAAAACCCCTTTTTCAAAAACACCCCAGAAAACCATAAAAATGGGCCCCCCTCAAAAACCAAACCCCAAACATTTTAAGGGAGCCCATAAGGGAAAAGTGGGGAACCACTAACAACCAGCAGGGGAAATATGAATTAACAGATAAAAAAGGGAAAAGTGGAACCCCCTCAAAAAACCGCACAAGCATTTAAGTAACAGTAAGGGAACAGTGGGGAAACCCCTCAAAAAACCAGAAAAAAACATTTTAAAGCAACAGATTTAAAGGGAAAAAGTGGAACCCCTCAAAAAACAGCAGAAATAAAATGAAGGAACAGATAAGGGAACAGTGGAACCCCCCTCAAAAAACCCGCACAAGAAAATTTAAAATAACGATAAAGGGGAAAAGTGGAAAACCAAATCAACGACCAGAACAAACCCTTGAAGCAAAAAAAAAAGGGGGAACCCGTGGAAACCCCTCAAAACCCGCACATGGGATTGAAAAAAAAGATGGGAAAAGGGGAACCACTCAAACATCCAGCACATACATTGAAATAAAAAAATGGGAAAAAGTGGAACCCACTCAACAACCAGCCCAGCATTGAATTTAAAAGGTAAGGGAAAAGTTTGGAAAACTCAAAACCACCCCACTAAATTTAAGTAATGATAAGGGAAAAAGTGTAACCACTGGCTTGCTAGTGTACTCGCATATAATCTAGTGATACCAGTGAATAGCAGAATACAGTGTTGTAGTAGCAACTTTCCAGTATTATAATGGTACTGAGTGGAGTGGAGTGACTTTCATTAGTTTCTTTTTCTTGAAATACCAGACGTATACCGTGAATTTCATATAACCTGTAGTTACCAGCGGTCCAATATACACAACGAGAAGCAATTATTACTATAGAAAAAGCGTCCTTCCTCCAAAATTTCCACCAGTCAACTATAGTGATAATATAGCATTTATTGTGGTAGAGACGGAAAAAAAATAGAAAAGCTAGATACAGCGATTGATAAACAAGGGTTGAGGTCGACCGTTCGTCATTGTAGGAGTTGCCAGCAGTCACCGGTTTCTTCAACACGCAAGTTATACTTTTGTATCAATCAAATCACATATTACTCGGGTTGATAATTTCCAGTAGATCCTTCATGTGTTAGCTCAAATCACCGACCAGTATGTTTTAAATAAGTGACCCACTGATCAGATCAGATCGACTGGTCCGAACCCTTGACTGGTTCGAACCCTTGACTGGTTTCAAACGGTTTCGTTGGACAATAAAGCAGCCTGTAAACGGATGGGGTTGTAGGCGCCCTTATAAACACAAACATTAAATATAAATCAGGAACGTGCACGGTAAGCTGTCCAATATACGAAAACAGTTAGAAACAGAAATACAAATAGCTAGAGCTTCATTTAAGGAGGTTATTAATAGATTATTCAAGAGGTTGCTAGTAGAATTGCAGTAAATCAACCATTCAAATCATTATGAAGCTGTGTGTAGTCTGTGGTCAGTCAAACAAACGGGCTTCCACATGGGTAAATTGTCATTTTTGTGGAAATTGGTGTCACGCCCCTTGTGCAGATATCCAAGAACTAGCTACAAGCAGTGTTAAAACAGGGAAGTGTTTTTGGGTATGCCCAAATGAGATAAATCTGTGGACTAAAATCACAAGGGTATTAAAAGAGGACAACATCAAAGCTGCTTTCATAGAAAACCTGGAAGCTTTCTACAACAGATGGGAACATAAAAGTCTGGGCTGAATGGTACTGCCCTTGATACTGGCCATGTAGTCAGAAACTGTAAGGCTGGAGGTGATGTCCTGGTAGTCAGTAATTGTGGGGCTGATAGTGCTGTCCTGGGAGACAGTAATGGTGAAGCTGGAGGTGCTGTCCTGGGAGACAGTAATGGTGAATCTGGAGGTGCTGTCCTGGGAGACAGTAATGGTGAAGCTGGAGATGCTGTCCTGGGAGACAGTAATGGTGAAGCTGGAGATTTTGTCCAGGTAGTCGGGAATTATACGCAGGAAGGAATACATATAAATGACCTCATAGGGGACAGGAGCCATAGTAGGGAAACAAGTGTAGTCAAAGATAAGATAAAACCAATATTGCAAACTAGAAATACCGCAGGAAATAGCAAACAAGAGGACTCCACTAGCAATAGTGAGGATATATTACAAAAACAACTGGTGGGAGCTCCATTGTTGGTGCTAGGGAGGATAGAAGACAGGGAAACATGCACCAACAGGGAATACAGTCACAGAAACCCAAGGCAAACGGAAACCAAGCCTGTGCACATACTATGCACTTGGTATCTGCTGGCATGGGAAATCTGGAAAAACAGATGGGACGTGCAGCTATGACCACCCTAGAAAATGGCATGCCCATATGACAACAGGAAAAGGCAAACTCCCTTCCTGTAAGCTTTTTCACCCTGAACTGTGTACCTCTTCAGTACAGGAAAGACTGTGCTATAACTTAAATTGCCAGGCATACCATCTAAAGGGGACAAAAAGATACAAAACATCCAGGCCATGGGAAAACCTGGGTAGCCACAGCCACTCAAGAGGGAGAGGTTTTTTTTAGTGCCAGGAAGGAAAAAAAACTGGCAGGAAATGGCAGAAATCGTACACCAAATCCAGTCATTCCTGGAGTGGAACCACAGTCGATGGCCTCCACTCCAAACCAATAGATACAGATACTAATGCCGGAAAAGAAATCCCCCCCGGTACCAACAATACCACCAGTCCGATAACATTCTTCTTTGCAAATATACAGGGTCTAAAACCAGCAACAAACAACAAAATACCTTTCATCCGTGGACTGCTTGCAGAGGCAAAGGCAATGTTCGCGGCTTTCACTGAGACCACATAAAGGATCACTTGGACAACGAAATATGGATCCCAGGTTACAACCTATACAGATGTGACAGAGTGAACAGGCAAAAGGGGGGGGGGGGTTGGCCTGTACATTGCAGAGTCACTTGTTTGCACAGAACTGCTTAATGCCTCAAATGATGTAGTGGAAGTTTTAGCAGTAAAGGTCGAGAACCAAAACCTAGTCATTGTGGTAGTCTACAAGCCTCCGGATGCAACATCCCAGCAGTTCCAGGAACAGCTGTTAAAAATTGACCACTGTCTGGAAAATCTTCCAGCTCCTGCACCCAACATCTTGCTCCTGGGGGATTTCAACTTAAGGCACCTAAAATGGAGGAATATAGCAAATAATATTGTTGCAGTAATAACACCAGGAGGCAGCTCTGATGAAAACTCACACTCACACTAGCTTTCAAATCTCTGCACGAAATTCAATTTAAACCAGCAAATAATAGAGCCTACTAGACTGGAGAATACACTAGACCTCATCTTCACTAACAATGATGATCTGATAAGAAATGTCACCATATCAAAAACAATATACTCAGATCACAACATAATTGAGGTTCAGACATGTATGCGTGGAGCCCCAGACCGACATAATGAGACTAGTCACGAGGGAGCATTCACCAAATTCAACTTCAATAACAAAAACATAAAGTGGACCAAATAAACCAAGTTCCTAACCGATATAAGTGGGAAGATATATAAGCAACACAGACCCCAACTTGCCTAGAACAGATTAATCGGTGGCACTCGATGTATGCACAAGGCTTATTCCTCTAAGAAAAAGGGGGAAAGGATAGATGTAAAATAGAAAGAGACAGGCGCTCCCTTTACAGGCGACGGAAAAGGATAACAGAGCGGCTAAAAGAGGTCAATATATCTGAAATGCGTAGGGAGACACTGGACAGAGAAATAGCAAGCATCGAACTTAAGCTAAAAGAATCCTTTAGGTGTCAGGAATCGCGGGAAGAACTAAAAGCCATAAATGAAATCGAAAGAAACCCAAAGTATTTCTTCTCCTATGCCAAATCAAAATCGAGAACAACGTCCAGTATTGGGCCCTTACTTAAACAAGATGGGTCCTACACAGATGACAGCAAGGAAATGAGTGAGCTACTCAAGTCCCAATATGACTCAGTTTTTAGCAAGCCGCTAACCAGACTGAGAGTCGAAGATCAAAATTAATTTTTTATGAGAGAGCCACAAAATTTGATTAACACAAGCCTATCCGATGTTATCCTGATGCCAAATGACTTCGAACAGGCGATAAATGACATGCCCATGCACTCTGCCCCAGGGCCAGACTCATGGAACTCAAGTTCATCAAGAACTGCAAGAAGCCCCTATCACGAGCCTTTTCCATCCTATGGAGAGGGAGCATGGACACGAGGGTCGTCCCACAGTTATTAAAACAACAGACATAGCCCCACTCCACAAAGGGGGCAGTAAAGCAACAGCAAAGAACTACAGACCAATAGCACTAACATCCCATATCATAAAAATCTTTGAAAGGATCCTAAGAAGCAAGATCACCACCCATCTAGAAACCCATCAGTTACACAACCCAGGGCAACATGGGTTTAGAACAGGTCGTTTCCTGTCTGTCTCAACTATTGGATCACTACGACAAGGTCCAAAATGCACAGAAGAAAAAAAGAATGGGGGTTGTAATATATAAAAAATTTTGCAAAACCCTTCGACAAGTGTGACCAGGGCGTAATAGTCGCCCCCAAAATGTGTGCAAAAGGAAAAAACGGGAAAAAGGGGGTTCTTTGGATTAAATTTTCCCCTCCTAAAAAAACACAGAGGTAGTCGTCAACGGGAGTAAAGTCCGGGCGGCCTCGGTGAAAAGCTTGTTCCAAAAGGGCCCCTTTACCGCCCCCCATCTTTTTCCTCATCCTAAAAACCCAACTAGAAAAGGATTTTCAGCCACAGCACAGTGTTTCCTTTTTGCAGTGACACCCTGTTTTTGGGGGGGGCGGGGGGGGGGGGGGTTCTTCCATTGCGGGCCCACTGAAAAGGTTTCCAGGCGGACATAACCAAATCTTTCAGTGGGCTGCAGAAAAAAAATTTGAAATTCAACAAAATGAAAAAATTTCAATTACTCGATATGGAAAAAACAAAAGGGAAAATTTAAATTTCATCAGAGTAAAAAACAAATTTGGCCCACAAAATAAGCGAAACCCCCAAAAGTAAAACTGGGAGTGGTTATTTCGGAGGATCTCCCTTAAAGGCCTAAAATTGTACCCAATTTCCCCTTTGGGAAAAATGACAGGATGGATAATGGGGGAAACCCTTCCCAAAATGGGGAGGGCCCAACCCCATGATGCACTCTTAAGGTCATTTGTTTATCTAGGCTGGAATATTGTGAACCCCCAAAACCAGAAACCTTTAAAGGCAGGTGAAATTCCCGGGCCCTAAAAAATTTTCCAGAAACTTTCACGGCAGGGCATACGGAGTTTAAAAACCCCCCAAATTTTACTGGGGGGCGCTTGGGGTTTTCCTTTAAAACCTGTATTCCCTGGAACGCAGGAGGGAGAGATAATGATTATATAACGGGGGAAAATCTAGAGGGATTGTACCGAACTTGAAAACGAAAATCACTAACTCCAAAGCAAAAAAATTGGCGACAAATGCCCCATCCCCCCAATGAAAAGAAGGGGTGTAAACTAGCAGAAAAGAGACCTTTAAAAAATAAGTGTCGGGGGCCCAGGACTGTTCAACTCCCTCCCAGCCACACAAGGGGGATTCCCAACGGGACCCCTGGCAGTCTTCAAGCTGGCATGGAAAACCCCACCAAAAGTCAGTTCCGACCCGGGGCCGGGCTGGGGTTTTTTTTTCGTTGGGTTTGCTGAAGCAGCAGAAACAGCCTGGTTAAATTCGGCTCTTATCCACCGGGAGGCCTGGTCCCAGCCCGGGGGCCCGGGGGGCTTTTGCCCCCCGGAACTCCCCCTCCAGGAAAACTCCCGGGTAAAAACTGGGAAATTCAACCCAGCACAAAATTAAAGTAACAAAATAAGGGAACAGGGGAAACCACTCAACCCAGCAAACATTGAAGTAAAGATGGGGGAAAACAGGGGAAACCAAAAAAAAAACCAGCAAAACATTAAAAAAAAAACCCCCCACCCGCCAAAAGTGGGGAACCCACTAAACAACCACCCAAAAATTGAAGAAAAGAAAAGGGGAACAGTGGAAAACCCCAAAAACAGCAAAAAACTTTAAAACAGAAAAGGGGAAACCCTTGGAAACCCCCCTCAAAACCAGCAAAACATTGAAGAAACAAAATAAGGGAAAAAACGGGGGAAAATCCAAACCAACCGCACAAACATTGAATGGATAAGGGAACAGGGGAAAACCCATCAACAACCAGCAAAATTTTTGAAGTAACAGATAAGGGGAACGGGGGAAACCCACTCAAAAAAAGAAACAAACATTAAAGTAACAAAATAAGGGGAACAGTGGAAAAATCAACAACCAGCAAAAACATTAAAAGTAAAGTAAGGGAACAGGGGGGAACCCACTCAAAAACCCAGCACAACATGAAGAAAACAGTTTTGGGGGAAACAGGGGAAAACCACTCAAAAACCAAAAAAACATTGAAAGTAACAGAAAAAGGAAAACCCAGGGGAAACCCACTCAAAAAAACGGGCCCCGGGACTTTAAAGGGAAAACGAAAAAAGGAACAGGGGGAAACCATAACAACCAGAACAAACATTGTTTTTAACAGAAAAAGGGAAACCCTTGGAACCACTCAAAAACCCAGCAAGACACTAAAAGAAACCCAGAAAAAGGAAAAGGGGAAACCACTAAAAACCCGGAAAAACATAAATTAAAAATTTGGGGGAAACTTTTGGGAAAATAAACAACCAGCAAACATTAAAAGTAACAGAAAAAGGAAAACAGGGGAAACCCCCTCACAAAAAGCACAAACATTGAAAAAAAAAAAGGGGAACAGTGGAAAAAATCAAAACAGAAAAAACATTAAAAGAAACCGATAAAGGAACATTTAAAAACCCACTCATCAACAAGCCCCAAAAAATGAAGAAAAACAGAAAAAAGGGGGAAAAGGGGGGAACCATTTCATAAAACAAGAAAAAAAACATGAAGTAACAGATAAAGGAACAGTGGAACCCCCCAAAAACAAAAAACACAAACACTGAAGTAACAGATAAAGGGAAACCGGGGGGGGAACCACTCAAAAACAAGCAAAAACCCTTGAAAAACGAAAAAGGGAAAGGGGGGAACCCACTCAAAAAAAAGCACAAAATGAAAGTAACAGAAAAAGGGGAACGGTGGCCCCACCCCAACAACCCCCACAAACCCATTGAAGTAGCAGAAAAAGGGAATAGGGAAACCCAATTCAAAAACAAAATTTTTGAAGTTAACAGATAAGGGAAAAGTTTTTTAAACCCAAAACTCAACAAAAAACCACAACAACAAAAAAAACAAAAAAATAAAAAAAAAACCAAAACCCCAAAAACAAAACCAATTAAAAAACCCAACCATTTAGAAGCTTTTAAATCAAAATAAAGCAATTTTTTAAATAAAAAAAACAAAAAACAACAAACAAACCCCAAAACCAACACAACCACACACACCCAACAACCCACCCCAAACCAAAAACAACACACAACAAAAAAACGAAAATTTTTAAACGTTTGCAATTATAAAATTTTTTTGAATTTAAAAAAATGAAAAGGTTAATTTTATATATTTTATTACTTAAAAATTTTTTTTAACCCTTTTGGGGGTTTGCAAAAAAAACAAACCCTTTGGGCCGGGCCCGGATGATCTCTAACCGGGGTTATGGGGATTTTACCAAACACACGGGGGAAAGGGAAAAGGGGCAAAAGGAAGAGAAATTTGGAAGAATTTAAAAATTGGTTTTGGAAAAAAAATGAGGGTGGGGTTGGGGTTTGGGAAAAGGGAAAAAGGGGGAAGGGGGAACCAAGGGGTTGGGGGGGAGGTTCCTTTAAAACCGATCAGGGGTTTAAAAAAAAAAGGGGAAAAACCCAAAAAGGGGGGGAAAAAGGGAGAAAAAAATAGGAAAAAAAAAAAAGGAAAAGTTTAAAAATTTGAAAAAAGAAGGAGGGGAAAAAGGAAGGGAAAGGGGGGGAAAAAGGAAAAGAAAGGGGGGAAAGGGTAAAAAAAAAAAAAAAAAGGGAAAAAAAAAGAAATGGGGAAAAAAGGGGAAAAAAGGGGAAAGGTAAAAAAAAAAGGGGAAAAAAAGGGGGGGAAAAAAGGGGAAAAAGGAAAAGAAAAAAAAAGGGAAAGGAATGGAGGGAGGCAAGAAAAAAAGGGAAAAAGAGGGGGCCCAAGAAAAAAAGGAAGGGAGGGAGGAAGGGAAGAAGGGAAGGGAGGGGAAAGGGGAGGGAGGCAGAAAAAAAAGGGGGAAGGGAGTGAGACAGAGAAAAAGGGGAAGGGAGGGGAAAGGGGGAGGGAGGAAAGAGAAAAAGGGAAGGGGGATGGGGGGCGGGAAAAAAAGGGAAAGGGAGGGAGGCAGAGAAAAAAGGGAAAGGGGGAGGGGAAAGGGGAGGGAGGCAAGAAAAAAGGGGAAGGGAGGGAGGAAGAGAAAAAGGGAAGGGAGGGAGGCGAGAAGAAGGGAAGGGAGAAAAGTGTGGGGGGGGAGGGGGGGAAAAGGAATTTTCTGGGGGCAGCAAATAATTGCTGTTTTTAAAGAAAAAAGTTTTGTTTTTCCCAGGTTTTATGTTATTTTGATAATTAAAATTCGGGGAGGATATAACGTGGTATGATGGGGGTTTACCAGGTGCTGTAGTGGTATCCAGGGTACTTTTGGGGTTCGTTTCCAAAAGTACTTTTAGGGGTTTCGTATCCCATGAAATGTAAGGGTTTGGTTACCTTGTACGTAGTGGGGGTTTATACCAGGTACGTAGTGGTATGCCAGGTACTTTAGTGGTATTTATGTATGTAGTGGTAAAACCAGGTACTGTAGGGGTGGTATATCGGTTTGTAATGGTTGTAAAACCAGGGTTACTGTAGTGGTTTTTACCATGTACTGTAGTGGTTTAAACCATTTTCTGTAATGGTTGTTTTACCATGTACTGTAGTTTTTAAAACCAGGTACTGTAGTGGGGGTTTGTATCGGGTTATTTGTACGGGGGGTTTTCCATGTAGGGTAGTGGTTTTTCCCATGTACTGTAAGGGGTGGGATACCATTTTTCTGTAGTGGTATACGAGGTATTTTTAGTGAGGTAGTATACCATATACTTAGTGGTGGTTACCCTGAAATGGTGGGGGGATAATATATGTTTTTGATAGGGGTATACCTGTACTGGGGGGTGGTGGTAATTGTACTGTTAGTGGTATACCTTGTACTTTTGTGGTGGGATAAAAAGGTACTGTAGTTTGGGTTTTCCATGTACTTTTTGTGGTATACCTTATACTGTAATGGTGGTTTCCCTTTTTTTTAGTGAGGGTTTATAAGAACATAAAAAAGAAGGAAAAACACTGAAACGGAATACTAACCCATGCGAAGCGGTCCATGCCCCCCCCCCCCCCCAGGCCTAGAACAGTGACCACCTAGTCAGGTCATTCCTTTGATCCCTTTTAAAGGTTTTTGGGGAAAATTTTATCTACTTTTCTAAACCCCGGCCCCCATGGTTCAGGTCGTTTGGTGCTTCCCTGGTCAACCAGGTTGTTGTTGCTGGAGGCCCCCTGCCCCACATTTCCTTCACCCCTGGTTGATTTGGCAGGGCACCAGACTTTTTTAGCCCAGGCTATTTCAGGCCCAAAATCAAAACCCCCCCAAACACCCACTCATGTTTTTTTCCCAACCTTTTTTTTAAAATTTTAAACAACGTTTTAGCTTCTATAAAGGTTTATGGGAGTTTTTTCCCACTCTCCACAACTTAGGGCCCAAAAAATAGCGCTTTCCTATGTCCCCCCTTTAAATCGGAATTTTTCCAACTTAAAAACCTTTGCTGCGAGCCCTGTCCGGTTTTTTTCAGCCGCTATTTAAACCCCCTTTATTTACCCCCCCAAAATTCTACGCCTTTCTGGGAGTGCAGATTCGGGGCCCCTTTTAGTCTTTCCCCCATGGGGAAAAATTTTCTGATACATGGGATCAGCTTTTTTCATCCTCCTCTGTACTTTTTTCCAGTGCTTTTATACCCATTCTGAAAATACGGTGACCAATTGTGCAGCAAAATCAAAATTGAGGCCTAAAAAGGATATATAGATTTTGAAAACCCTGAAAAAATTCTTTTATTTATACTTCTTGAAGGAAGCAAGGTTTTTTGTTAGCTTTATTGTAAAAAACTTATGACTGTTGTTTTGGTTTCAGATTACTGTAACCAGAAACCCCTTTAAACCCTTTTTCGCTTTAAATTTTGTATTAAGTTTTCTCCCACTATTCAGTTTATATGTACAGGGTTATTGTCCTGTCCAAAAAATTTTGCACTTTGCATTTTTTCTATTTTAAACTGCATCTGAAAATTCCCCGGGCCCTTGCATCAGTCTATTCAAATATCCTGGAGTCCCAAAAAGTCCTCATTAGAATAATTGGACGGCCTATTTTGTTGTCATCAGCAAATTTGTTATGTCGTTATACAGTATTCCCTATTATTTTGGGTTTCCCTGTAAATTGTGAACAAGGGGTCAACACGGGACCCCCTGTGGAATCCGCTTGTAAACCGTGTCCCCTTTTTGTTTTTCTCCCCCTTTTAAAAAAACCCCTCTTTGCTCCCTATTTTTTAACCATATCCCCCCCAAAAAAAAAGATTTCCCTCCTTTTTCCCGTGTTCCTTAAATTTCCTAAAAAATCTCTGATGTGGTTTCCCCCCCCCGAAAGCCTTACTAAAATCCAAATGCCCAATATCATATTCATTACCTTGATCACCCCCTAAACACCCTTAAATTAAAAAAAGTTGGGTTAAATTCGTTAAGACGGAACGCCCCTTTGAAAAAAACCGTTTGAGATTCATTAAAAATTTATGCTGATCAAGATGGTACAAAATTGCTTCGGCAATTATTGATTCCTTTAAATTTTTCCCCCACTATGGGGGAGGCTTTTTTGGTTTTATTTCGAAGCCCAAAGGGCCCGTCACCTGCCTTTTAAAAAAGGATTTACATTTGCCATTTTCCACTTATCAGGCATATGCCCAAATTTGTAGTGATTAAAGTTGGGGGGGGGAAGGGGGGGGGGGGGGGGGGGGGCGGGGGGGGGGGGGGGGGGGGGGGGGGAAATTTTTTTGGGGGGGGGGGGGGGGGGGGGGGGGGGGGGGGGAACCACAGGGGGGGGGGGTTCATTCCGGGGGGGGGGGGGGGGGCCTTTGGGGGGGGGGGGGGGGTTTTTTAGGTTTTTAATTTTTCCCCTAATTTTTGGTTTTGAGGAACCTTTTTTTCCCACTAGTTACCCCCAATCGTACCAGGTACTGTAGTGGTGGGGTGGGATACCAAGTACTGCAGTGGTGGGTATACCAAGTACTGTTGTGGTGGTGGCATATAAAGGGACAGTAGTGGTGGTTTCCAAAGTACTGTTGGGTGGTGGTATTCCATGTGCGGGGTGGTGGTGGGGAAAAACCCTGTACTGTATGATTTGGTTTACCCCTTATGTTTTTGGGTGGTGGTATTCCCTTTTACCCGTAGTTGTGGTGGTATTTCTATGGTTTTGTTGTGTATTTCCCGGTACTAGGGTTGGTATACCCGGGCTGTTTTGGGGATGGTAGTTTTAAACCCTATACTATAGTGGTGCCAAAAAAACCCTATACTGTAGTGGTGGTTTTTATACCATTTTTTTGTAGTAGTGGTGGTGGTATAAACCCTTCGTAGTGGGGATATAAACCCGTACTGTGGTGGTTTGGGGGCATTTCCAAAGTACTTTAGTGGTGGGTATACCCGGGACTGTTTGTGGGTGGTATAACCCTGTTCTGCGTGATAGTGTTAACTATTTTACTGTAGTGGTGGTGGTGGTATTCCCCTGTACGTAGTAGTGGTGGGATTCCATGTATAAAAGTGGGGATGTACCGTTTTACTGTGTAGGGTGGTGCACCATTTAACTGTTGTGGGGGGTAAAACCCGCTACTGTACTGGTAGTTGTGCTTTTAAATTTGTTTGGGGTGGTAGGATTCTAGTTTCTGTGTTGTGGTTTTATAGTCACTATGGTGGTTGGGTATATTCCCGTTACTGTGGTTGGTTTTTTGGTGTACTAGTTTCTGTGGAGGGGTTTTGGTTTGATAACCAGTTCTGTTGTGGGTTTATGGTTTGTATATTTGTTTCTGTGGTGGTTTTGGTAGTATACTAGTTAGTGTGATGGTTGTGGGGGTATACTTGTTACTATGGTTTGGGTTTTGGTAGTATTTCCCCGTTTTGTGGGGGGGTTGGGTTTATAGTTCTGTGGTGGTTTTAGTAATATACTTGTTACTGTTAAAAACCCGGGGTCCCCCGGGCTTTTCAAAAATCTTTCCAGATTTAAGAAAAATGCTGGATGAGTGTTGAAGCCCTTTAAGAGGAAATAGACAAAGTATCCCTTTAAAAGGTGCCCGTTAAAACCCGGCTGTGATGGAATGTGGGGGCAGCGGGTTTCCAGCAAACAAAAGCTTGGTTGACCAGGCAAGCACCAAACGGGCTTGGCCTGGGGCGGGACTCAAAGAGATAAACTCTCGAAACTTTCAAAAGTATATCAAAAGGGAAGGTTTTCTGTAGTGGGTTTTTTTTAGTTACCCGTTATGTGGTGGTTGTTTTAGTATATAGTTTTTTGTTTGGGGTTTTGGGGAGTTTACCAGTTACTATGATGGGGTTTTGGTTGTATAACCCGTTTCTGTGGTGGTTGTGGTTTGTATACCGGTTTTCTGTGGTGGTTGTGGAATATCCCCTTACTGTGGTGGTTGTGGCAAATTTTACTTTTACGGGGATGGTTGTGTTTGTTTACCAGTTACCCGTGGTGGTTGTGGTTTGTTACCAGTTACTGTGGTGGTTGTGGTAGTTTATAGGGGTTTTTTGGTGATTGAGGTAGGTACCAGTTTAAAGATGGTTTTTTTTGGTAGTTTACACAAGTACTTTTGGTGGTTTCCCCCCTGGTTTTATTTTCCAGTTACTGTGATGGTTGTGATAGTATTCCGTTACTGTGGTGGTTTTGGGTAGTATAAAAAGTTCTTTTGATGGTTTTTTTGATTAGTATACCAGTTATGTGATGGTTTTTGCTGGTTAAAAACCCGTTAAAAGTGGTGGTTGTGGTTTGCAACTGTTACTGTGGTGGGTTTTGGTGTTTACCAGTTACTTTGATGGTTGTGAAGTATACCCGTTACTGTGATGGTTGTGCTGGTTTTTACCAGTTAATTTTGGTGGTTGGGGGTTGCATATGTTACTGTGATTGGGTTTTTGGGGAGTATACCCGTTAAATGATGGTTGTGGTATTTTACCATTACTGTGGTGGTTTGTGGTAGTTTTTCCCGTTTCTGTGATGGTTGTGATAGTTTTTCCAGTTTTCTGTGATGGTTGTGGTAGTTAAAACCGTTACTTGGTGGCTTTTTTTTTGGTAGTATACCCGTTAAGTGGTGGTTTTTGTTGGGTATAACCCCGTTACTGTGATGGTTGTGGTAGTATACCAGTTATGTGATGGTTTTTGGGGAGGATTCCAGTTACTGTGATGGTTTGTGGTTTTTGTATTTCCAAATTACGTGAGGTTGGGTTTGTTTACCAGTTAAATGTGATGGTTGTGGTAGTATTCCCCGTTACTGTTTGGGGGTTGTGGTTGTTTTTACCAGTTTTTCGTGTTTGGGTTTTGGTTGTATACCAGTTACGTGTTTGGTTTTTGGTAGTATACCAGTTATGTGGTGGTTGTGGTTTTTTTTTCCAGTTTCTGTGGTTGGGTTTTTGGTAGTTTTACCGGTTTCTGTGATGGTTGTGGTAGTATACCCGTTACTGTGATGGTTGTGGTTGTATCCCGTTACTGGGTTTGGGTTGGGGTAAATTTTAAAAGTTACTGTGATGGTTTTTGTGGGTTTTGTATACCGTTTTCTGTGTTGGTTGTGGTAGTATTCCCGTTACTGTGATGGGTTTTGGGGAGTTTACTTTGTTAAAAGTTTATGGTTGTGGGGAAATATACTAGTTACGGGGATGGTTTTTTGGTAGTATACAGTTACAGTTTATGGTTGTTTTTTTGCTTACTAGAAAAATTTTGGGGGGCAAATTTAAAAAGAAAAAGTTTTGGGGGCGCGTTGAAAGCAGTGTCGGTGTGTTACCATTTGGTCCCGGCACTTTTCGTTTTGGAAAACTTGGGTGTTGTGTGGTTTTTTGGGGTGTATAGTGGGGGTGTGTTGTTTTGTGTGTGTGGGTGTGGGTGTGCGTGGGGGTGTTTTGTGTGGGGTGTAATCACCCAGTTGTTCAACCTTGTTGTGGGTGCGGGGGCGAGCATAGCTCCTGGCCCCCCCCTCTTCACTGGCCGGGTACTGAATCACTCTCCCTTCACCAAAGAGCTTTATCAAAACCCCTTTCTTTTAAAATTTTGTATGGATCCCGCCTCCATTACATCGTTCCCAAAAATAAAATTTCCCCTTCCGGGGCTACTCCGTGACTGAAAAAAAATACCCTTTCCCAACATCCTGTTATTTATATGTGTCTTCAACTTTCCCAAATTTTCCCCATTTTCTTGAACATTTTGTTTCTGTCCTCCTTGTTTAATTCATCCCATTTTTTTATAAGGGCCCTTATCATGTCCCCCCTACATCTCCTGTCCTCCAGTGCCCCTCACGTCGATTTCCCTTAACCCCTTTCCCGTAGGACATACCCTTTGAATGGGCCCAAATCTTGTTGGAAACCTTCGCACTTTCTTTTGTTTCTTTTTGTGCTTGGTAGGGTGTGGGGGTTCCCAAAAATGTTGGCCCGCATACTTCCAAATGGGCCTAAAAGTACTCAGGTTTTAGAGGGTTCCCCGAAAAGATTCCCTTTTTAAAAATGTCGGGGAAAGGCCCGTTTTGAGGTTTTTTAGGGGGGCCCCCATATTGCTGCAGTAGTTATTTAGTTGATGTTTCGCCTCAGGAGATGTGCCCCCGGTGTTATTTTCCCCAAGATCTTTTTTCCCTTGGGGGTGAGGTTTTTAGTCTTGGCCTCTAGAATTTTTTTAATCTGCAGTCTTCTTTGCCCCTTCGTTTCTTCATGACTTTGCACTTGGGTGGGGTTTAACTTCCCGGAGCCAATTGTGGACCTGGTCTGCCCGCCTTTTCCAAAATCCCTTTTTTAATCCCGCCTGGTCCTGTCCGGATTTGTTCTTCTCATCAATTTCAGATCATCTGCAAAAGGGGGGCACTTCGGGTCTATTCCCTCCGTCATGTCGTTCACAAATTTCCGAAAAACACAGGTCCTAGAATTGACCCTGTGGAACCCCATCGTTACAGGTCCCACCCCGAAAACCCGCTGCGTCCTTTATCGCTGCTTCTTTCCCGACAAGTATTCTCTTTTTTTCCCTTGTATCGTCTTTCCTGGGTTTTCCCCCGCTTGGTCCTCCGTTTTTGCACTAAAACTCCCTTTTGTGGAAAATGTGTCAAAAACATTTTTCAGTCCCAAAAAAAAAACAATTTTACCCCCCTCTCTCTCTTTTTTACTGGGTTTTCACTCTGTTTAGAAACCCCCAGTAGGTTTTTTGACACAGGATTTCCTGTCCCGAAACCCGGGTTTTTGGGCCCCATTGTCGGTATGTCATTTTTTTTTCTAGGTGGGTTCCCCCCATTCTTCGATAATCTTCTCAAAGATTTTCCTACTATTTCTGTCGTGGGCACTGGTCTATAGTTTAGTGCTTCATTTTCCGGGCTCCTTTTTTAAAAAATGGGAAATACATTTGCGCCTTTCAAACCTCAGGTAATCTCCCCGTTTCGACAAATTTTGGGGTTTAAAATTGTTGTTAGGGGTTTAAAATAGCGCCTCTGCACCCCCAGGGGCCCTGAAAAGATCTTTTCCCGGGCCCCATCGCCTTTTTGGTGTTTAGCTCGTCAGTAGCCCTTCACTCGGTTGTATGTATTGTGGCCAAAAACTTGGTGTCCCACCTCTCCAAACTTTCTGGAGTCCCCTTTTTTCCCCCCTCTGTGAACACTTTTTTTGAAAATTTTGGTTTAGTTCCTCACATACTTCTCGGTCGTTTTGTGTTTTCTCCTCCGTTTCCCTTTCCCTTCCTTTGGCTTTATTACTGGTTCTTGATTTTTGTTTTTCCTGCTGATGTGGCTGAAAAACAGCTTTTGAGTCAGATTTGGCTTTCGCTTCTATGTTAAATTTTTATTTTTATCGTGGGGGGCCCTTCCCTTTTTACCTGTGCATATTCATTTTTTGGTATACGACCCGCTTTTCTTTATTCTCCTGGGTCCTTTGCCCTTTTATACCCTTTTTCCCTTACCTAGCACACTTGGTTTTGGCTTCCCTGCACCTCTGGGGTAAACCATGGGCTTAAAACCTTTGGGTTTTTCCATTATTCCCGTTACCTTTTGGGGACAAACCTTCCTCAGCTTTCCCTTTAAAATTTTTTTGTCACGTATTCCATCATCTCGTTTACTGACGTTTACTGTTGTTTTGTGTGTGTGGGTGTGTGTGTGTGTGTGGTGTGTGTGTGTGTGTGTGGTTTGTGTGGTGTTAGTTTCCATTGTGTCCTAGGCACATTGGATAGCATAGGAATGTTGTTTTGTGTGGGGTGTGTTAGTTAAAATTTTTGTCCCCCCGGGGCCCCCCTCCCCCCTTAGACCTAGGCCCGTGTGTATTTTGATATCAGGTGTGTGTGGGTATCAGGTGTGTGTGGGGTGTCAGGTGTTGGGAAATTTTTGGGATCAGGGGTGGGGTTTTGGTGCCCGGTGTTTTGTGGTGTGGTGTGTGTGTGTGTTTTGTTTTTGTGTGTGTGTGTGTTGTGTGTGTGTGTTTTTGTGTGTGTTAGTTAATATTTTGGCCTAGGGAAAAAGTCCCTTAGGGCACTAGGCCTGTTGTTTTGTGTTTTCAGGGGGTGTGTTGGTGTCAGGTTGTTATGTTGGGTTAAACAGGTGTTTTTTGGTTTCCAGGTGTTTTGTGGTTTTAGGTGTGTGTGGTGTGTGTGGGTGTGTTTTGTGTGTGTGTTTGTGTGTGTGTGTGGTGTGGGGTTTTGTTTGTGTGTGGGTGTGGCGCGCTATCAGGTGTCGTTTCAGGTTTTGGGGATTTTTGGGGGGATCAGGTTTGTGGGTTTTGTGTGTTTTTGTGTTGTGTGTGTGTGTGTGTGTTGGTGTGTGTGTGTGGGGGGTGTGTGTGTTGTGTGTTACTCGCCCAGTTTTTAGTTGGGGGCCCTTTGAAAACACGGGCCCCCAGCTCGCCCCTTTAAATGGGCCCCCTTTCCCGGTTTACTCTTTCCCCTCCGTGAGCTTTATCAAACCTTTTTTAAAGTATGTTTTTGGTTCCCCGTCTCCACTAATCCCTTTCCCCCGGGCCCTTCCCCTTCTGAAAACCCCTATGAATGGGAAGGAAAAAATTGTAAAAATCCCTTTTGGTTCATCTTAGTCTTCAGCTTCCAAAATGTGACCCCTTGCTGCGTGTCCCCTCTTGGAACATCCCCCGGGGTTTTGTTCCCCCTTGCCCTTTTCCTCTCAGTATTTTATATGTCGTTTTTCATTCCCTTTAACTCTCCTGTTTCCCGTGTCGTCAGGTCGAAAAAAGCGTGTGGGTGTGTGTATGTGTGTGTTGTGGTGTTGGGGTGTATGTGGTGTTGTGTGTGTTTGTGTGTTGTGTGTGTGTGTGTGGTGGTTGTGTGTGTTTTTTCCCTAGTTTAGGTTGCGGGGGGGGAGTCCCCAGCTCCTGGCCCCGCCTGTCAATGACGCTTTCTAGGTTTAAATCTCCCGGGGCCGGGGAGCTTTATCATTTCCTTTTGCTTAAAAATAAAGTTGGATCCCGCCTCCATTTCAACGCCCTTCCCCAAAATTTCCACCCCTTTCTGACTTTCCTGTTTGGGTGAAAAAATAATTCCTTTAAAATCCCCGTGATTCATCTGTGTCTTCAGTTCCCAAATGTGTCCCCCTTTTTAATGTGCCCAAACTTTTGGAAAAAATCCTGTCCTTTTTTCCACCCTTTTCAATTCCCCTCAGTATTTTTTATGTCGTTATCATGTCCCCCTTTCTTCCTGTCCTCCGTTTTTCGTCAGGTTTGAAATTTCCCCTTTAACCTTTTCCTCGTTTGGGGCATAAACCCCTTTTTTAATCTGGGACTAGTCTTGTTGAAACCTTTGCAAATTTTTCAAATTTTTTTCCCCTGCTTTTGGTAGGTGTGGGGTTTTCCAAAAATGGTTTCCGCATACTCCAATATGGGCCCAAAAATACACCCGGGGTTTCAGGGTCCTGAATGATTTCCCTTTTTAAGATGTCGGGAAAAGCTGTTCTGAGGTTTGCTAGGGCCCCCCATATGTGCAGCAGGTTTTTTGGTTGATTGCGCTTCAGGAGATGTGCCTGGTGTTATACTCCCCCAAAAAATCTTTTTTCCCTTGGGGTGAGGTTTGTAGCTCTGGCCCCCCCCGACTGTAAATCCATTGCGGTCTTCTTTGCCCTTTCCCCAAAATTTTTATGACTTTGCCCCTTGGTTGGGGTTTTAACTCCAGGAAGCCAATTGTGTGTGTAAGTGTGTGTGTGTGTGTGTGTGTGTGTGTGGGGTGTGTTGTTGTGTGTACTCACCTAATTGTGGTTGAAAGGGGCGAGTCATAGTCCTGGCCCCGCCTCTTCAATCGCCCCCCCTACTGGGTTTACTCTGCCCGCACCATGAGTTTAAACTAATTGCTTAAAGCTTGGGAAAGGATCCTGGGCTTTCTACATCGATTCCCAAACTATTCCACTTCCTGACTACTCTGTGACTGAAGAAATACTTCCTATCATCCCCGTGATTCATCCAGGGCTTAAAATTCCAAAATGTGGGCCCCTTGTTGCTTTTGTCCCCTCTTTAGAAAATTTTTGTCTCTGGCCCCCTTGTCCCAAATTTTCTCAGTTTTTTATTTGTCGTTTTCATGTCCTCCCTATCTCTCCCGTCCCCCAGTGTCGCAGGTTTGGCTTCCCCTTTAAACCCCTCCCCGAGGATTTTCCCCTTTTGCTCTGGGGCTAGTCTTTTTTCAAACCCTTTCACTTTCTCTAGTTTCTTTACGTGCTTTGGGGGGGTGTGGGGTTTCCCAAAAGGGGGCCCCCCCTACTCCCTTTTGGGCCCCCAACGTAACGTGGACAGGGTCCGGGAAAGATTCCTTATTTAGAAAGTCGGAAAAGGGTGGTTTTTGGTTTTTTTGGCCCCATTTTGCTGCAGCAGTTATTTGGTTTTTATGTGGCTTCAGGAGGGTGTACCGGTGTGTGTTGTGTGTGTGTGGGGTGTTGTGTGTTGTGTGTGTGTGTGTGGTTTTGTGGTGTGTTGTTTTGGTGTGGGTGTTGTGTGTGTGTGTGTTTGTGTGTGTGTGTGTGTGTGTGTCTGTTTTGTCTTTTGTCTGTGTCTGTGTGTGTGTGTGTGTGTGTTTTGTTTTGTGTGTGTGTCTGTGGGGGTGTGTGTTGTGTGTGTGTGTGTGTGTGTTTGTGTGTGTGTGTGTGTTTTGTGTGTGTGTCTTTTTTGTGTGTCTGTGTCTGGTGTGTGTCTGTGTGTGTGTCTGGTTGGGGTTTTTCTGTGTGGTCGTGTGTGTGTGGGGGTGTGTGTGTGTTTGTGTGTGTGGTGTTTGGGGTTTTGAGTGTGTGCGTGTGTGTGGGGGTGTGTAGTTGTGTGTTGTGTTTTTTGTTGGTGTACTACCTATTTTGGGACTCACTAGTTGAGGTTGCGGGGGGGCGGGGGTCCGAGCTCCTGGCCCCCTCTTTAATGATCGCTAATGGTCCAAACCCTTCCCCGAGCCGTTTAGTTTATCATACTTGTGTGTGTGTGTGTGTGTGTGTTTTGTTCCCGTGTGTTGTTGTGTGGTGTTTGTGTGTTGTGTGTGGTGTGTTGTGGGGTGTTGTTTGTGTGCCTGTGTTTTTGTGTGGTGTGTGTGTGTGTGCGTGCGTGCGGGTGTGTGTTGTTTTCCATTTTGCAGGCACATGTCAATTAGACACTTGGCCTGTTGTATAGTGTGTGTGTGTGTGTGTGTGTGTGTTGTGTGTGTGTGTGTGTGTGTGTGTGTGTGTGTGTGTGTGTGTGGTGTGTGTGTCTGTGTGTGTGTGTGTCTGTGTGTGTGTGTGTCTGTGTGTTGTGTGTGTGTTTGTGTGTGTGTGTTTGTGTGTGTGTGTGTGTGTGTGTGCGTGCGTGCGTGTGTGTGTGTGTGTGTTTGTGTGTCTGTGTATGTGTGTGTGTGTGTGTGCGTGTGTGCGTGTGTGTGGGTGTGTGTGTGTGTGTGTGTGTGTGTATGTGTGTGTGTGTGTGTGTGTGTGTGTGTGTGCGCGTGTATGTGTGTGTGTGATGTGTGTGTGTGTGTGTGTGCGCGCGCGCGCTATCAGGTGTCGTTTCAGGTGTGTGTGTGGGGTATCAGGTTTGTGCGTGTGTGTGTGTGTGTGTGTGTGTTTGTGTGTGTGTGTGTGTGTGTGGGGTATACTCCCCCTAGTTTTTAGCTGGGGGGCCCAAAATTTCAAACCCCTTGGCCTCGCCTCTTCAACTGGCCGCCCCCCCGGTCACTCTTTCCGCTCCGGAGCTTTATAAAACCTCTTTTAAAGCTATGTATGGTTCCTGTCTCCACTCCCAACCACCCCCCCAGGCCTTTCCGCTTCTGAAAACCTCTATGACTAAAGAAATACTTGTAAAAAAATTTTCCCGGGGGTGGTTCATTTATTCTTCAGTTTTCCAACTGTGACCCCTTGTGCGGTTTGCCCCATTCTGGAACTTTCCGTCTCTGCCCCCCTTGGGCTATATCTCTCAGTATTTTATTTTGTCGTTATCATACCCCCTTAACTCTCCGTTTTCCCAGTGTCGCAGGTGATAAAGCGTGTGTGTTTGTGTGTTTTGTACTAAACCTATTTGTATTTCCTATTTGTGGTTGCGGGGGTTTCGAGCCCTAGCCCCTGGCCCCCCCTCTTCCCCGGGGTTGGCTACTAAGCCCTTCTCCCCCCGTTTCCATGAGCTTTTCAAACCTCGTCTTAAAATGTGTAGGGTTTCCCTTTGCCCCCAAATACGTCATTTTTGGGGCTTTTTCCACTCCCTTTTAAAACTCTAGACTAAAAGAAAAAATTCCATTTATCTCTCTGACTCATTTGGGTTTCAATTTCCCAAATTTGGGGCCCTTTCTTGTTTTTTGTGCCCCCTCCCGGAAACATCCTGTCTTTGTAAACCTTTTTCTTTTCCCAAAGCATTTTTTTAATAGGGCGTTTTCATTTTCCCCTTCCCCAAAAAGGCCCCCAGGTCGTCGGGCCCGTTTTCCCCCTTAATCTTTTTTTATAGGACTTTCCCCTTAGTCTGGAATAACCTTTTTTCGAAACCCTTTGTTTTTCCTATTTTCTTGACGTGCTTTATCAAGTGGGGGGTTCCAAAAGGTCCCTTGCATTCCTCTGTATGGGCCGAAAATAACGGGGGTCAGTGCCTTAAATTTAAATTCCTTATTTAAGGGTATGGAAATTGCTGTTCTCTGGTTTCCCCAGGCACCCATATGCTGCAGCAGTTATCTGTTTGATGTGTGTTTCCCGGAGACATGCTGGGTTTGTTTTTACTCCCCCCAAAGATCTTTCCCCTTGAGTGGGGTTTTGGGAGTCTTGGCCCCCTACCCTTTATACTCGGGTGGTCTTCTGTCCCCCTTCCCCTATTTAAAGACTTTGCATTTGGTGGGTTTAATTGGGAAAAAGGCCATTTGCTGGACCGGGGTTCCAGTTGCCCCGGTCTTTTTGAAGTCCTCCGGGGTTCCTATAGTTTTAAATTTTCCCCTTCATTCTTCAATATCTCAAACGGGGGACACTTTTGAGTCTAACCCTTTCCCGTCTTGTCGTTCACATATCCCAAAAATACCCTTTGGGTCTAGGATCGCCCTTTGGGGCCCCCGCTCGTAAAGGTTGCCCATTGTGATACCCATTTACGTACCTTGACCCCCTTTGGGTTGCCTCCCTGTGGGTTTATTCTCTGATCCATTGCAGTCCCCTTCCTTTTATTTGCGCCTGTGCTCTAGTTTTTGCACTAATCTCTTTGGGGGAACTGTGTAAAAGGGCCTTCTTGCAGCCCAAAGGTTTGAAATAAACCCCCACCCCTCTCTCTCTTGTCTTACTTCTGTTATTTTTCTTTAAAACCCTCCAGAAGGTTTGTGACACAGGATTTGCCTTCCGTGAATCCGTGCGGGTTTGGGTTTTTTTCTCTGTTCCTTTCCCGGGGTGCTCCACCATTCTCTGAAAAATCTTTCCAAAATTTTGCTTTACTAAAACACTTTCAATGACACAGGTCTATATTTTTAGTCCCTCTTTTCGTCCCCTTTTTTTAAAAAAGGGAAAATACATTTGCCTTTCTTCCATACCTCGGTAGTTCCCCCCGTTTCCCAGGGATGTTTTGAAGGGTTTGTGGTAAGTTGGCCGCACAACATATTGCCCCCCTTTAAGGCCCCATGGGGGAGATTTTGTCCGGTCCCATTGCCTTTGGGGGTTATCGTTGCCCCTTGCAGTTTCTTCCCCTTTTCCTCCCATCTGTTTGAAATGTCGTCCACACTTGTTGGTGTTTTCCCTTTGCTGGTGCCCCCTTTCGGGTCGGTTCCCCCAGGGCCTTTCCGGTCTTACTGAAAATTTTCCCTTAAATCTCGTTTTGGAGCTCCCACATACCTTTTGATCGTTTTTGTGAGTTCCCCACCTTTTTTTCTCAGCCTTACACCTGGTCCTTGTTGTTGCTTTCCAAATTTGGGGTTTAAAGCGTTTCGGGTCAGATTTGACTTTCGATGCTTTGTCGTTTTCTTTATTTCGCTGGGCTCCCCCCTTTATCTGTGCATACTCTTTTTCTGGCTTTCTACAAATCCCCTTTTTTTCCTGGGTCCTATTGCCCCCTTTTCCTTTCCTTTTTTCTTTTTGAAATTTTTTTTTGGCCCCCCTACCCCTTCGGGAAAACCCAAGGGACTCGTTTTTTTTTTCCCTATTTTTTCCTGTTTCCCTTGGGAAAAAAAAATTTTCCTCTGCCCCCCTTGAAATTTGTTGCCAAATTTTCCTTCATCTCTTTTTCTGATTTTCCCCATTTCTTTCCCCACGACCTCCTGCAGGAAGTTTCTCATACCTGTGTATGTTGGGGTGTGTGTGTTGTGTGTGTGGGTGGGTGTATTGTGTGTGTGGTGTGTGGTGTGTGTGTGTGTGTATGGGGTGTGTGTGTGTGTGTTGTTTTTACCATTTTGTCCTAGGCACATGTAAATTTTGACACTGGGCCTGTTGTTTTAAAGTGTGGGGTTTTGTGTGTGTGTGTTTGGCTTTTGGTGTGTGTGTGTGTGTGTTGTGGGGTGTTGTTGTGTTTTGTTGGGGTTTTTGTTTTGTCTGGGTGTGTCTTTTGGGGTTGTGGGGTCTGTTTTTGTGTGTGTGTTGGTTTTGGTCTGTGTGGTGTCTGTGTGTGTGTGGTGTGGGTGTGTGTGTGTGTGTGTCTGTGTGTGTGTATGTGTGTGTTTTCCTTGTGGGGTTTTGTCTGTGTTTTGTGTCTGGTGTAAGTGTGTTATGTTTGTGTGTGTTGTGTGTGTGGTGTTGGGGTGTGTTTTGTGTGTGGGGTTGGGTCTGTGTTTGTGGTGGGGGTTTTGTGTGGTGTGTTGTGTGTTGTTTGTGTGTGTGTGTGTTGTGTGTGTGGTTGTGTGTCTGTGTGTGTGTTAGTTACCATTTTGCCCTAGGCACATGTCAAATTTACACTGGCCTGTGTGTATGTGGATTCGGGGTTTTGTTTTGGTTTCGGGTTTGTGTGGGGTTTTGCCCCAGGTTTTTGATGTGGTTTCGGGTGTTTTTGGGGGCCAGGTTTTTGGTTGTGTGTGTTTTGGTGTGTGTGTGTGTGTGTGTGTGTGTGTGGGGTGTGTGTGTGTTGTTGTGTGTGTGTGGGGGTTGTGTGCGGCGCTATCGGGTGTCGTTTCAGGTGTGTGTGTGGGGTATCGGGTTTTTGTGCGGGTGTGTGTGTGTTTGTGTTGGGTGTGTGTGTTGTGTGTGTGTTGTGTGGGGTGTTTTGGGGTGTGTGTGTGGGTGTGTGTGTGTGTGTTTTAAACCCCCTTTGTTGTAGTTGGGGGGGGTTGGGTTGAATACACCCCCCTAGCCTCGCCTTTTAACGGGGCCGCTAGGGTCACTTTTTTCCCCCTCCGTGGCTTTATCAAACCTTTTTTTAAAGTTTGGGTAGGGGCCCTGTCTCCATTCATCACTTCCCAGGGCCTTCCGCTTCCGGGACAACTCTTTGCTAAAAGAAAAAATTGTAACACCCCTGGGGTTTTCATCTTAGTTTCAGCTTCCAACTGTGACCCCTTCCCGGCTGTGCCCCATCTCGGGAAAAACATCCTGTCTTGCCCAACCTTGCCTATACATTCGGGTTTTTTTTAAATGTCGTTATCTTATCCCTCAAACTCTCCTGTCTTCCGTGTCGTCAGGTCGATAAAGCGTGTGGGGTTTTGGGGTTGTGTGTATGTGGGTGGTTTTTGTGTGTGGGGGGGGTGTTGTGTTTGTGGGTGTGTTTTGTGGGGTGTGTGTGTGTGTGTGGGGTGGGGTGTGTGTATCACCATTTTGAGGTCGCGGGGGTCGGCCCTGAGCTCCGGGCCCCCCGCTTTTCCCTTGATGGGAAATAGGCACTCTCCCTGAGCCGTGAGTTTTTCCACCTCTGCTTAAAAGCTATGTATGGATCCTGCCTCCATACATCGTTTCCCAAACAAATTCCACTTATTTGACTACTCTGGGGCTAAAAAAATATTTCCCCTAATCCCTTGTGATTAAATCTGTTTTTCTTCAGTTTCCAAAACTGTTTCCCCTTGTTACTGTGTCCAATCTCTGGAACATCCTGTCTTTGTCCACCTTGCCCAATTCCTCTCGTTTTTGTATGTCGTTATCATGCCCCCCCTTTTCTCTCCGGTCCCCGGTGCCCGGGTTTTTTTCCCCCTTTAAACCTCTCCTGTGGGAAACATACTCTTAGTTTGGGGGACTAGTCTTTTTGAAAAACCTTTGCACTTTCTCTAGTTTTTTTTACGTGCTTGGCTAGGTGTGGGTTCCAAACTGGTGCCGCTTACCCCCAATAGGGGCCAAACGTATAAGGGTTTTGTACAGGGCCCTGAACGATTCCTTTTTAAAGATGTCGGAGTGCTTTTTTCTGAGGTTTGCTAGGCGCCATTGTGCGCGTTTTTTGGGTTTGGGATGTGCGCTTCAGGAGATGTCCGGGTTTGTTATACTCCCCCAAGTTTCTTTTACCTTGATTTGGGGTTTTGTAGTTTTTGGGCCCCCTAGACTGTACCCCGCCCTGCGGCCCTTCTTTGCCCTTCCCCAATCTTCATATTTTTTGCACTTGGGGGGAAATTGAACCCCAGGACCCAAATTTTGTGTGTGTATGTGTGTGGTGTTGTGTGTGTGTGGGTTGTGTTTTGTGTGTATGTGGGGAAATGAAATTGTGTGTGTGTATGTGTTTTGTTTTGGTATGTTTTGTGTTTTGGTGTATGCATGTTTTGTGTGTTTTATGTTGTTTATTTGTGTGTGCATTTTTTGTGTATTTTTAAAATGTGTGTGTGTTAGGGTTTTGGTATGTGTTTTGTTGTATATGTTGTGTTTTGTATTTTATATTGTGTGTATATTGTGTGTATATGGTGGGGATATGTTTTATTTTGTGTGTTATATATATGTGGGTTTGTTTTGTGTTGTTTTGGGGTTTGTGTGTGTGTTTACTAATCTATTTGTAGTTGCAGAGTTTCGAGTCAAAACTCCGGGCCCCCGGGCCTTTCTTTGGGTGGGAACTAGGCCCCACTCCTTCCTGTTCCAGGAACTTTATCGTATCTCTTCTTAAAGTTTGGTATGGACCCTGCCCCCATTTCTTTACTCTCCAGATTGTTCCATTTCCTGACAACTCTGGATTGAAAAACTCATCTGGGGGGTTTTAAAGTTTCCCTGGTTGTGCCCCCCCTTGTTGCTATTTTTCAAAACTCTAAAACTTTCTTTCCTATCCACCTTATAAAAATTCCTTCTCAGTATTTTTTAGAAGTTATCATGTTTCCCTATCATCCTGTCCTCCACTGTAGTCATTTTGTTTTCCCCTTTTAACTTCTCCTCGTAGAACATGCCCTTACCCCCCGTGCCTGTTTTTTTTGAAATCTTTCCCCTTTCTCAAATTTCTTGCGTGCTTGATAAAGTTTTTGGGTTTTCCCATACGGGTGCTGCTATTTCCAATACGGGGTCTGGTGTTACACGCTGTACGGGGAATCTTAAAATGATTCTTTTAAGGTTTAAAAAACACTTGGGGTTTTCGACGGCTTTCCAGGCAGCCAATATACTTCAGCAGTTTTTTGGGTTTGGGATGTCCCGCCTCAGGGTGCTCTGGGTATGAACCCAAAGAACCTTTTTCCTTGGTGAGGTTGCGCCTTTGGGCCCCTCCTACCCTGTACTCCGTCTGCAGTCTTTTTTGACCTCCCCCAGTCTTTATGAATTTGCATTTGGTGGGGTGGGGCCAGGTTACAAAACCCGTCCAAAAATTTCCCATTGATCCTCAAACCATTTAATTTTTCCCCATTTAACTTCAATTTGTCTGCAAAACAGGGGACACCTCTGAATCTTTCCCTTTCCCTCTTTTTTAAAGACATAAAAACCCAAAAAAAGCACCGGCCCCAAGACTTTACCCTAGTTTGGGAAACCCCGTGTCACAGACGCCCACTCTGATCCCCTTTACGTACCCTCACCGTTTCTTTCCCGTCAGGTATTCTTTGATGCATTGCCCGGGGCCCTTTTTATTTTGCCTGCTCTTATGGGTTTTGCACTAATCTCTTGTGTGGAACTGTGTCGAAAGCCTTCCCCAAAATCTACCCACCCCCTTTTTTCCCATTTTGACACCTTGTCGTAAAACTCCAGTAGGTTTGTGACACGAATTTTTCCCCTTTCCCGAAAACCCTGCTGTTTAAATTTATTCCCTTTTTAGGTGTTTCCCCCACTCTTTTTTTTTTGATAAAACTTTTTTCGTGGGGCTTTGCTTCTATTTTCATGTCGGGGACGTTGGGGCCCTTTTGTTTAATACTGCCTGTGTGTCTCTTTCTTAAAAAAAATTTGGGAAATTTATTTGGTCTTTACACCTCAGGATTCGCCCGTTTCGGAGATGGGGTTGAAGATTTTTTTAGTGGTACACCCAGTGGGATTTTCTCACTTTTCTTAGGGAAACCCGTGTAGAGAAAGTTGTTAGTCCCCCCGCCCCTTTTCTGTATTTAATTAAATTAGCTGCCTCTTCACCTCCCTTTTTGGTTGTGTGTAGTGTGTCCCGACTTTTTTGGTGAAACCCCACCATTTCGGTTTGCCCTTTAAGTTCTTTCTGTCTCAAAATGAAAATACTTTTTTTTAAAATTTTGTTGGGTTTAGCCACATACTTTTTTGGTTTTTTCTTTTCTCCCCCCCTTCTTACCTTAGCCTATTACCTGGCCCTTGACTTGTTTTCTCTTTATGTGGTGTTTCAAAAAGGGTTTGGGGCAGGAAATTTTGGGTGTTGATGTTTTTATTTTGTATTGTTCTGGGGCCTTTCCCCCTTAATTTTGTGATTATTTTCTTGCTCTTCGGGCTTAAACTCCTTATTTTCCCGGGTCCCTTTTTCTTCTTTACTTTTTCCATTTTCCCAACGCAAATAGTTTTGGCCTCTCTGCACCTTTGGGTGAACCAGGGGGGTCGCTTTTGTCTTTCCCCTTGTTTCTGTTGGGGCCCCTTTGGGTTTTTAAAACCCCTTTTCCCCTCCCCCCCATTGCATTTTGTGGTCACATATTCCAAATTTTTTTTTACTTTTTTTTTTCTTTACCATTTCTCTTTCCCACTGTACCTCTTGCAGGAAATTTTTTATACCGTGAATTTCCCCCCTTTTATAGGTTGGTTTCTCCCATCCTACTCATAATGCTTCTCACTTGCTTTTTTAAATGTACAATGTATTTTGGTTTCTCGGGCTACTTTTCAAATTGCTCCAGGGGGGGCCCTTTTATATGTGTTTTCCCCCAAAGTCTTGGGAATTTCTCAAGGTGAATACTGGTCCGGCCCTTTCTGGTTGTCCAATCCTTTCCCTGGTAGTGTCCCTAACATGTTGATAAAGGGCATAATTTTAAAGGGGGAACCTGTACAGGTTCCCGACCCTCTCCATCATTTTGCCCCTTTCCCCGTTTCTGGTCCCCCCTGTGGTCCAGGTTTTCCCAGTCAATTTCTTTGTTTAAAATTTAAAAACCCCCCACAATGTAACTTTTCCCTGCCCATGTAGGCCCTTTTTGGCAACCTCATCTAGTGTATCCCCCATTTTTCTGTTGCTCTCCCTAAATCTTTTCTTGGGGCCCTTTGGGTGTTTTATTGCAGGGGTACTTTCCCCCTTTCCCGTTTAAAAACCTTGGGGCCCTCAAACTGAAGGGTTCATTAGGGTTATAACTTTTTTTAAATTTTTTTTCCCCAAAAAAAACATCTTTTGGTGGTCATAAAAACGATGAAAAATTTTGTTTAAAACAAAGAAAAAGCCCCTAAATAAAAAACAATTTAACCACCCTTTTTATCTGTGTTACTACTATAAGAAGCAACTCAGAAATTACTAATTTGGGAAAATCTATATACTGCGTCTACTATTGTTATCTTTTTTCATTGTATTTAAAAGAGGAGTGTTCAGTGAGCACCCCTTGTTGACAAATTTAAAATAAAGGTTTTAGCCTTAAATGTGGATTTTTTTTGTCAATATTTGACCTTCTTTTCACTTTTAAAATTTTCCAGTTTCTAAAACTTTAAGGAAAAATTTCCCGAAACGGTAAAAGAAGTTTGTAGAAAATTTAAATTCTGGGGGATTTTTATAAAAAGCTTTATGAGCAAGAAAAACAGCTGCCGTTATATCCTTTAAAAAATTTTAGAATTAAATTTTTAATGTCAAAACAAAAAAAAAAATATACCATAAAGAAGAGCAAAGAAAATCGGGCCAATAAGTCGGTGGGGTTCCAGAAGTCCTAGAAAAGGAATTTTTTGCCTTTAAAGAATCTTCACTAGAAAAAAAAAAATGAGGATCCTCCCCGGAACCCAAATATTTGGATGGCAAACCCGTTTCTTGGAGGTAGAAAAACAAAAGAAGAAAGGGGGGAATTTTGCGAAAGGAGGGGAGATGATTTTAAGTTTTTATACCAAACTACAAAGAGTGTTTAGATTCTTTGAAGGGAAAAAAATCCCTTTCCTTTGATGAACTTGCCAAGGGAAAAATTTCCAAAAATTTTGTAAAGTGATGGGGAATTTTAAGATCCATTATAGGCTCTTGCATTCATTCCCTTTTAACCCACAAAACCCGGAAAAAACTTTGGGGATGATATGGCAGATTATTTTTTATAACCCGAGAATATACGATGAAAAATGACTTTCAAGAAATTTTTAAGAAATATTGAAAAACCCTTTCAAAAAAACCTGAAAATGATTGAAAAAAAAACACTGGAAAACAGGAAACCCTTTTGTACTCAATATACCCAAAAAATAAACAGTGTGCTGAAAGTGCCAAAAAAACGTTTTCGCAGGAACTGTATTTCTGCCTGCAGAAAAAAAAACAAATGCAACTTCGGTTTTTTCTAAGCAAAAGTAGTAATATTTGTACAAAAAATTTATAATGTGGTGTAAGCTGTTTTTAAATTTCTTGTTTTTTTTTTTTTAGGGGGGACTTTTTTTAAAATGATATTGAAAAAGGGGAAAAGGGCCCTTTATTAAAAAAAAAAAAAGGCACAATACCGTGGGGCTTTGGGACGATTTCACAAAAAACCCGCACTTGAAGAGAGGAGCTTACTTCTTCTACTTCTACTACTATACTACTACTAATTTTACTACTAATACTACTAATACCGCTATTACTTCTACTACTACCCTTTCTTCTACCCCTACCAATTCCTGGCGTTTTATATACCGTTTCCCGCTTTTACTTTCGTTTGTGTGACTTTGTAAATGGTCCAAGTCGGCCGAAAGTCGTCGTAAGCTCCCCTTTTCTTGTGCGAGTTTTATTTTGGGAAAGGTTTATTTCTTTGCTTTTTTGGCAAAAGTTTTATTGATTAAGGTTTGGTTTTTTCCCCTTGTTTAAAAAAATTATAACCGTAGGGGGTTTATACTAAATAGTCCCTTCCCTTTTTTGTCCCCTCCTTCCGCTCCTCAAAATTACTGGTTATTTATAAGCAAAGGGGAAATCGGTTTAAACTCTGTTCCCTCTATCTTCCCTCAGATCTGGGTATGAAATTTTGGAAAAATCGTGTTTTTTACATTTTTTGTGAGCTTGGTTTTTTTGTGTGCTATAATGTCTTATTCTTGGAAAATTTAAAATTTTCTGGAAAAATGTTCAAAGGGGGGAGGGCAAAATTGATCCCAAAGTATCAGAAAACCCTTCCTATGAGGAAAGACTTTAAAGGGGCCCCGAAACTGAAATCTCTAGAAAGAAGTAGAATTAGGGGGGTTTTATTGAGGTGTTTTTAAATGGAAAACCCGGAATAAATAAAGGGGGTGTAAATAGTGTGCTGGGAAAAAAAAATTTGCCTAGACAGGACTCGCAGCAATGGTTTTAAGTTGGGGAAAAATTTTGGGTTTTTGGGAAAGGGTATAGGAAAGTACTGGTTTTGGGAATAGGTTTTTGGAGGGTGGAACAAAAATCCCAAGTACCGTTATAGAGGCCCCGAACGTTGTGTAGTTTTAAAAAAAGGTTGGATAAATTCATGAGTAGGGTGTGGGGTGGGTGTGGGTTTGACCTGATAGCTTTTTGGGTTTCCCGGTCGGTTTTCCGTTTTTCCTCCCCTTTAAATCAATTTTTGACCCGCCCGCTAGGTTGGGTGCCCTTGGCTTAAGCCGGAGGAGGGCTTGGACCTGCCCCCGCATGGGCCAGTAGGCCTTCTGGGAGTGTTCCCTTTGTTTTTTATGTTCTTTTTGTTTTATTCCATTTTTCTTGGTGGTGTACCATGCCCCCTTTGCTTCCCTTTTTGGGGAAAAATGTATTCTGGCGGTTTTTGGGGGGGGGAAAGTGGGAGGTTGGCAGGTTTTTGTGGGGGGCTACTGTGTAGGTTTTGGGGGTTGTGTGGGGGGGGGACGTTGAGTGCGGGGGGGTGGTTTGGTTTTTTGGGGAAAATTTTTTTTGGTTTGGTTTTGGTTTTTAGAGTGATTGTGTTTGTTGGTCCCTTCCCACTTGGGGGTTTTCCCCTGCAGTCCCCCTAGCCTTTTCTCTCTTTTTTTTGCCCCTTTTCGGGTACTCGCCTAATTTTTTGGTTGCAGGGGTTTATTTACAGCCTTGGCCCCACTTTTCGCTTTGTCGCAAATAAGGTCCCCTCTTCCCCGCTCCATTTAGCTTTTTCGTATCTCTTTTTTTAAAGTTATTTTGGATCCGCCTTTTTCCCACATCACTTCAAGATTTTTTCCACTTCCCGACAAAATCTGTGACTGAAGAAAAATAAATTCCTAAATCCCCGTGATTTATATTTTAGTTTCAGCTTCAATTGGGGACCCTTGTTGCTGTGTTCCATCTCTTTAAACTTTCCCTTCCCCTTTAAATTGTCAATTCCTCTCAGTATTTTATGTGTTGTTATCATGTCATTCCTTTCCGTCCTGTCCTCCAGTGTCGTCAGGTCAATTTCCCTTAACCTCTCCTCGTAGGAGATACCCCTTAGCTCCGGGACTAGCCTTGTTGCAAACCTTTGCACTTTCTCTAATTTCTTGACTTGCTAGTTCAGGTGTGGGTTCCATACTGATGCAGCATACTCCAATATGGGCTGACGTACAGTCTTGAACGATTCTTTACTAAGGTGACGAAACGCTATTCTTATGTGTATGTGTGTGTGTGTAACTGAAGCATCATCAGACTGAGGAAGGTAATCACAGCTAACGAGAGCCCTGACGCGGCTTCACGGCGCACAAGTAATTGTTTTTCCTGGAAGATAGAGGTATGGGTGTGTGTGGGAAACAAGCAGGTTGCAACACTTGGGTTGGAAACAGTAAATGTATAAAAGGCATTCAGCATGAAGTTATAAATAAAGACAATAGATCAGGTCAGCAAACAAAGGGGGACAGCAGAGGGCAGCAAGGGACTAGCTCCCTTAAGGTTTACTATACTAATAGCAGGAGTGTAAGAAATAAGATAGATGAGCTAAGATTAATTGCAAGTGCAGGAGACATAGATATTATTGCTATAACAGAGACTGGCTCAATCTGAAAGATAGAGAGATGCCCTCTGAATGTCACATACAAGGCTATAAATTATTCCACACTGACAGGGTCAACAGGAAAGGTGGTGGAGTAGCGATGTATGTCAGAGACAATTTAAATTGTTGTGTTAGACAAGATATTAAATTAGAAGCGTCAGCCACTGAATCTGTTTGGTTACAGCTTCTCGAGGGCCGAGAAAAACTAATTTTGGGTGTGATTTACAGGGCCCCAAATCTTGATAGGGAGTGCAGTAAACTTCTATGGGACGAAATTGTAAGGCATCTACATACGAAAATGTTGTGCTAATGGGAGATTTTAACTATAGACAGATTGACTGGAGCAATTTGACAGGAAATTTAGAGTCAGGTGACTTCTTGATACGATCCAGGATTGTTTTTTAAAACAGTTTGTGACAGAGCCAACTAGGGGAAATAACCTCCTTGACTTGGTTCTTGCCAGTAGGGAAAACACTAATTAATAATCTTGAGGTTAATGATGAGCTTGGGGAAAGTGATCACAAATCACTCAGTTTTAATATATCATGGAATTCCCTAATAATGGCAATCAAGTCTCCGTCCCTGACTTTCGCTTGGCTGATTTCATAGGACTGAAAAATTACTTAGGTGGGCTGAACTGGAATGACCTGACTAAGGGTCAGGTAGGTGGTGATGGTTGCCGATATGATGCTTTCCAGGGCATAGTTCTAGCTGCTCAGTCAAATTATGTTCCAAATAGGGAAATCAGATCAAACAAAAATGATCCTAAATGGATGAACAATAGATTAAAATATCTGATTGGTCAAAAGAGGGCATATATAGGCAAATCAAAAGAGGAGAGGGGCAATTGAGAAATCGATATATTCAGTTAAAGAGAGAAATAAAAAAGGGAATTAGAAAAGCAAAAAGAGATTATGAGGTTAAAGTTGCAAGAGAATCGAAGACTAACCCAAAAGGATTCTTTCAGGTATACAGAAGTAAGATCAGGGACAAGATAGGCCCACTCAAAAGTTCCTCGGGTCAGCTCACTGACAGTGATAAGGAAATGTGTAGAATTTTTAACACATACTTCCTCTCAGTTTTTACACAGGAGGATACCAGCGATATTCCCAGTAATGATAAATTATGTAGAACAGGACGATAATAAACTGTGTACTATTAGGGTCACAAGTGACATGGTCCTTAGGCAAATAGATAAATTAAAACCTAACAAATCCCCAGGCCCTGATGAACTGTATGCAAGGGTTCTAAAGGAATGTAAAGAGGAGCTTAGCACACCTTTGGCTAATCTTTTCAACATATCACTACAAACTGGCATGGTGCCAGATAAGTGGAAAATGGCAAATGTGATACCTATTTTCAAACAGGTGACAGGTCCTTAGCTTCGAACTATAGACCAATAAGCCTAACCTCCATAGTGGGGAAAATTTATGGAATCAATAATTGCCGAGGCAGTTCGTAGCCACCTTGAAAAGCATAAATTAATCAACGAATCTCAGCATGGTTTTACAAAGGGGCGTTCCTGCCTTACGAATTTATTAACTTTTTTCACTAAGGTATTTGAGGAGGTAGATCATGGTAATGAATATGATATTGTGTATATGGACTTCAGTAAGGCTTTTGACAGGGTCCCACATCAGAGACTATTGAGGAAAAATTAAAGCACATGGAATAGGAGGAGAAATTTTGTCCTGGATAGAGGCATGGTTGACAAATAGGCAGCAGAGAGTTTGCATAAATGGGGAGAAATCAGAGTGGGGAAGTGTCACGAGCGGTGTTCCACAGGGGTCAGTGTTGGGCCCCCTGCTGTTACAATTACATAAACGACATAGATGAGGGCATAAAGAGCGACATCGGCAAGTTGCGATGACACCAAAATAGGCCGTCGAATTCATTCTGACGAGGAATTCGAGCATCCAGGAAGATTTGAATAGACTGATGCAGTGGTCGGAGAAGTGGCAGATGCAGTTAATATAGACAAATGCAAAGTTCTAAATGTTGGACAGGACAATATCATGCCACATATAAACTAAATAATGTAGATCTTTATATTACGGATTGCGAAAAGATTTAGGAGTTCTGGTTAGCAGTAATCTGAAACCAAGACAACAGTGCATAAGTGTTCGCAATAAAGCTAATAGAATCCTTGGCTTCATATCAAGAAGCATAAATAATAGGAGTCTCAGGTTGTTCTTCAACTCTATACATCCTTGGTTAGGCCTCATTTAGATTATGCTGCACAGTTTTGGTCACTTATTACAGAATGGATATAATTCTCTGGAAATGTACAAAGGAGGATGACAAAGTTGATCCCATGTATCAGAAACCTTCCTATGAGGATAGACTAAGGGCCTGAATCTGCACTCTCTAGAAAGACGTAGAATTAGGGGGGATATGATTGAGGTGTATAAATGGAAGACAGGAATAAATAAAGGGGATGTAAATAGTGTGCTGGAAAATATCTAGCCTAGACAGGACTCGCAGCAATGGTTTTAAGTTGGAAAAATTCAGATTCAGGAAGGATATAGGAAAGTACGGGTTTGGTAATAGGTTGTGGATGAGTGGAACAAACCCCCAAGAAACCGTTAAAAGAGGCCAGAACGTTGTGTAGCTTTAAAAATAGGTTGGATAATACATGAGTGGATTTTGGGTGGGTGTGAGTTGGCCCTGATAGCTTGTGCTACCAGGTCGGTTGCCGTGTTCCTCCCTTAAGTCAATGTGACCTGACCTGACTAGGTTGGGTGCTTTGGCTTAAGCGGTAGGGAGACTTGGACCTGCCTCGCATGGGCCAGTAGGCCTTCTGCAGTGTTCCTTCGTTCTTATGTTCTTATGTTCTTCTTATGATGGTGGCAGCGACCATATATAAGTCGTGTACAGGTTGTGTACGGGCGTGAGCGTTGCTTCTCGCTAAAGCGACACCGTCCATGACTCTAAATAAGAGGTGCTTTGGTGTCTTGTAATGAGGGTGAAAGTTGGGAGAGAGAGAGAAAAGGTAGAGAGAGAGAGAGAGAGGGGTGAGTGAGTGAGTTTGGTTCTTTGAGAGAGGGAAAATAAACTGGGGGGCCTCGTTTATTTGGCTTCTCCTTAGCCTGCACTCGAAATTTAAACCCTCATTAAGTAAACACAAAGATGAGGGCCCAAAGTTAGAATAATTTCTCTAACATTGAGAAAGAAAATCTCCAGCACGGAATTCTACCGTTGTTCCTTCTTCAGACCTCCCCTTCGACCTTGAGACCCTCCCTTTCCCCTTTGAGACCTTCCCTTTGATTTAAGAGTGCCCCCGTGGCCTTGAGAAGCCCCCATGACCTTGAGACGTCCCTGTTGGCCTTGGAACGCCCTGTTGACCTTGCGATTTAAATCTGTTTAAGTGAAGGATAGAAAACATTGAGATAAGAACACGCATAAAAAAACCGCCCATAGTAATAAGCAAGGGGTTTAAACATCGAAAGTGCCCTGTAAGCTGCGCATTGCGCGGGTGCACAGCAGCCATCCAGTGCCTGCCACTAAGTATTAAGGCGGCGCACATTCTCAGTGATGGCAACTTTAATTGAGGGCGACTTGTTTATATTTTTTATAGTTCAAAATATTATTATTATTTATTCTATTGACTGTTAAACACTAGTATCACCCCACACCACTGTTACAACACTAGTATCACCAAAGCATCATTGTTTTCAACACTAAATATCACACACACCACTGTTACAACACTAGTATCACACACGCATCATTGTTACAAAAACTGTATCACACACACCACTGTTTTCAACACTAGTTTTCACACATGCATTTATTGTTACAACACTAGTATCACACACACCACTGTTACAACACTAGTATCACACACGCATGATTGTTTCAACACTAGTAAACACACACACCACTGTTACAACACTAGTATCACACACGCATCATTGTTACAACACTAGTTTTCACACACACCACTGTTTTCAAAAACTAGTTCACACATGCATCATTGTTACAAACTAGTATATCACACACCCACTGTTACAAACACTAGTATCACACACGCATCATTGTTACAACACTAGTATCCACACACCACTGTTACAACACTAGTATCACACACGCATCATTGTTACAACACTAGTATCCCACACCACTGTTACAACCCCTAGTATCACACACGCATCATTGTTACAACACTAGTATCACACACGCATCATTGTTACAACACTAGTATCACACACACCACTGTTACAATACTAGTATCACACACGCATCATTGTTACAACACTAGTATCACACACACCACTGTTACAACACTAGTATCACACACGCATCATTGTTACAACACTAGTATCACACACACCACTGTTACAACACTAGTATCACACACGCATCATTGTTACAACACTAGTATCACACACACCACTGTTACAAACACTAGTTCACACACGCATCATTGTTACAACACTAGTATCACACACACCACTGTTACAACACTAGTATCACACACACCACTGTTACAACACTAGTATCACACACACCACTGTAACAACACTAGTATCACACGCACCATTGTTACAACACTAGTATCACACACACCATTGTTACAACACTAGTATCACACACACCACTGTTACAACACTAGTATCAACACACACCACTGTTACAACACTAGTATCACACACGCATCAAATTTTTACAACACTAGTATCACACACACCACTGTTACAATACTAGTATCACACACGCATCATTGTTACAACACTAGTATCACACACACTACTGTTACAACACTAGTATCACACACGCATCATTGTTACAACACTAGTATCACACACAAACCCCCTGTTAAAAACACTAGTATCACACACGCATCATTGTTACAAAACTAGTATCACACACAACCACTGTTAAACACTAGTATCACACACACCACTGTTACAACACTAGTATCACACACACAAATGTAACAACCTAGTATCACACGCACCATTGTTACAACACTAGTATCACACACACCATTTGTTACAACACTAGTATTACACACACCTTTTTTACAACACTAGTTATCACGCACAAAACCCTTGTTACAACACTAGTATCACACACACCATTGTTACAAACACTAGTATACACACACCATTGTTACAACACTAGTATCACACCCCACCATTGTTACAACAATAATATCACACAACCCATTGTTTTCAACACTAGTATCACACACACCATTGTTACAACACTAGTATCACACCCCACCATTGTTACAATACTATTATCACACACACCATTGTTACAACACTAGTATCACACACACCATTGTTACAACACTAGTATCACACACACCATTGTTACAACACTAGTATCACACGCACCATTGTTACAACACTAGTATTACACAAACCATTGTTACAACACTAGTACACACGCACCATTGTTAACACTAGTATCACACACCCCCACAATTTTTAAAAAAAATCCCCCCCACTGTTCAACACTAATATCCCCACACACATTGTTACAAACACTAGTATCCCCACCCCTTTACAACACTAGTATCACACACCCACTGTTACAACTAGTACAACACACCACTGTTACAAACAAGTAATTACACAAACCATTGTTACAACACAAATAGTATCACACGCCCATTGTTACAACACTAGTATCACGCACACCATTGTTACAACACTAGTATTACACAAACCATTGTTACAACTCTAGTGTTACACACACCATTGTTACAACACTAGTATCACGCACACCATTTTTTACAACACTAGTATCACACAAACCATTGTTACAACACTAGTTACACACACCATTGTTACAACACTAGTATCACACACACCATTGTTACAACATTAGTATCACAGACACCATTGTTACAACACTAGTATCACACACACCATTGTTACAACACTAGTATTACACAAACCATTGTTACAACACTAGTATCACACACACCATTGTTACAACACTAGTATTAAAAAAACCATTGTTACAACCTAGTATCACACACACCATTGTTACAACACTAGTATTACACAACCATTGTTACAACACTAGTTCACACAAACATTGTTACAACACTAGTATTACACAACCATTGTTACAACACTAGTATTGCCCCAAACCATTGTTACAACACTAGTTATCACACACACCATTGTTACAAACTTTGTATTACACACACCATTGTTACAACATAGTATCACACACACCATTGTTACAACATAGTATTACACACACCACTGTTACAACACTGGTGTCACACAACCCCTGTTAACAATAGTATTACACATTTATTGTACACACTTTTATCACACTACCACTGTTACAACACTAATATCACACAAAACCATGGTACACTGTATCACACACACCACTGGTAGAAAATAGTATCATACACACCAATGGCAAAAACACTAGTATTGCACACACCAAGGTACGTAGTTCATACACACACTGGTACAACACTAGTATCCACACACCACTGTTACAACACCAATATCACAAACACCACTGGTAAACACTAGTATCGCACAAACCCCCTGATACAACCTAGTATCACACACACCACTGGTGCAACAC
>NC_069430.1:35933681-35948681 GCF_026875155.1 Cherax quadricarinatus | reverse complement strand
ACACACACACACACACACACACACACACACACACACACTATACACACACAAACTCACACAACAGGCCTAGTGTCTAATCGACATGTGCCTAGGACAAAATGGTAACTAACTAACTAACACACACACACACGCACAAACCTGATACCCCACACACACACCTGAAACGACACCTGATAGCGCGCGCACACACACACAACACCCCACTACATACACACACACACACACACACACACCCCACACACACACACACACACACACACCCCACACCTGACACCACACACACCTGACACCACACACACCTGGCACCAAACACCTGATACCACATACACACCTGACACCACACACACCTGATACCACACACACCTGATATCACATACACACAGGCCTAGTGTCTAATCGACATGTGCCTAGGACAAAATGGTAACTAACTAACACACACACACACCACACACTGGTACACTAGTGTCACACACACCATTGTTACAACACTATTATCACACACCACCGTAACAACACTAGTATTACACACCAGTGTTAGAACACTAGTAACGCACACACCACTGTTACAACACTAATATTACACACCACTGTTACAACACTAGTATCACACACCACTGGTACAACACTAGTATCACACACCACTGGTAGAACACTAGTATTACACACACCACGGGTAGAGTAGTATTACACACACCACTGGTACAACACTAGGATCACACACCATTGTTACAACACTAGTATCACACCCACCACTGTTACAACACCACTATCACACACACAACTGGTACAACACTAGTATCACACAAACCACTGTACAATACTAGTATCAAACACCTGTTACAAGACCAGTATCACACACACCACTGGTACAACACTAAGTATCACACACACACACACACCACTGGTACAACAATAGTATCACACACCACTGGTACAACACTAGTATCACACACACCACTGGTACAAAACTAGTATCACACATCACTGATACAACACTAATATCACACACACCACTGGTACAACACTATCGTACCCAACACTGGTACAACACTCGTATCATACACACCACTGGTACAATAGTAACACACACACACCACTGGTACAACACTAGTATCATAGACATAACTGGCACAGTGGTATCACTCACACCATTGGTACAACACTAGTATCACGCGCACCATTGCTGCAGTAGTATCACACACACACCACTGGTACAAAATTAGTATATCACACCATTGTTACAACGCTAGTATCACACAGGCCACTCGTATCACACACACCACTGGTACAACACCAGTATGACACAGACCACTGGTACAGTAGTATCACACACACCACTAGTACAGCACTAGTATCACTTCCTCCACTGGTTCAGTAGTATCACACACACCACTGGTACAACACTAGTGTCGCACACACCACTGTTACAACACTAGTATCACTCACACCACTGGTACAACACAAGTATAACACACACCAATTGTACAGTAGTATCACACATAGCACTGGTGCAACACTAGTATCACACACACACCTCTGATACAGTACTAGTATCATACACACCACTGGTACAACACGAGTATAACACACGCCACTGGTACAACACTAGTATCACACACATGACTGGTACAGTGGTATCACACACAACATTGGATCAACACTAGTATCACACACACCACTGGTGCAGTAGTATCACACACACCACTGGTACAAAATTAGTATATCACACCATTGTTACAACACTAGTATCACACACACACACACACACACACACACACACACACACACAACGGTTACAACACCAGTATCACACACACCACTGGTACAGTAGTATCACACACACCACTAGTACAACACTAGTATTACACACACACCACTGTTACAACACTGGTATCACACACACACACACACACACACACACACACACACTGGTACACTAGTTTCACACATACCACTGGTACAACACTAGTATCACATCATTCTTACAACACTAGTGTCACACACCACTGATACAACACTAGTATCACACACCACTGGTAGAATAGTATTACACACACACACACCACGAGTAGAGTAGTATCACACACACCACTGGTACAACACTAGTATCACACACCATTGTTACAACACTAGTATCACACACACCACTGTTACAACATTAGTATCACACACACCACTGTTACAACACCATTATCACACACACAACTGGTACAACACTAGTATCGCACACACCACTAGTACAGCACTAGTATCACGTACACCACTGGTACAACACAAGTATCAGAAACACACACGCCACTGGTAAAACACTAGTATCACACACTAGTATCACAAACAGGCTCTGGTGGTCTGGTGGTTAACGCTCTCACTTCACACGGTGAGGGCCTGGGTTCGATTCCCAGCCAGAGTAGAAACCTGTTGTCTATGTTCCACATCAGTAAAATGGGTACCTGGGTGTTAGTCGACTGGTGTGGGTCGCATCCTGGGACACTGACCTAAGGAGGCCTGGTCACAGACCGGGCCGCGGGGGCGTTGACCCCCGGAACTCTCTCCAGATAAACCCAGAAACACACCGCTGGTACAACACTAGTATCACACACACCTCTGATACAACACTAGTATCACACACACCACTGGTACAACACTAGTATCACACACACCTCTGATACAACACTAGTATCACACACACCACTGGTACAACACTAGTATCACACACCACTGGTACAACACTAGTATCACCCACCACTTGTACAACGCTTGTATAACACCCACCACTTATACAACACTGGTGTCACACACCACTGGTACAATAGTGTCACACCCAACACTTGTACAACACTAGTGTCACACGCCACTGGTACAAAACTAGTATCACACCCACCACTGGTACATCAATAATATCACACACACCACTGGTACAATACTATCACACACCACTGGCAGAACACTAGTATCACACGGAACACTCGTGCAGCACTAGTATCGCACTCCACTGGTAAAACTCTAGTATCACACACACCACTGGTACAACACTAGTATCACATACACCACTGGTACAACAATAGTATCACACACCACGGGTGCAACACTAGTATCGCACACACCACTGGTACAGCACTAATATCTCACCCGCCACTGGTACAGTAGTATCACACACTCCACTCGTGCAACATTAGTATCAAACACCACTGGTACAACACTAGTATTACACAGTTGTGATACAACACTAGTATCACACAGTTGTGATACTACACTAGTATCACACACCAGTGGTACAACACTGTTGTCACACCCACCACTGGTACAATACTAGTGTTGCACCCACCACTGGTACAACAATAGTTTCACACACATCACTGGTACAACACAAGTATCACACGCACCACTGGTACAACACTAGTATCACACACCAATGTACAACCGTATCGCACAAACAACTGGTACAACTCTAGTATCACACACACCAGTGGTACAACTCTAGTATCACACACACCAGTGGTATATCAATATCACACAAACAACTGGTACAACTCTAGTATCACACACCACTGGTACAACACTACTATCTCTAACACCACTGGTACACACCAGGCCTGGTACAACACTAATATTACACCCAACACTGGTACAACACTGGTATCACACACACCACTGATGCAGTATGACATACGCCACTGGTACAATACTAGTAGCACACACATTATCATGTGGGAGTTCGAACACGTGGATTGGGTAAAAATACTCACGTAGGCTGGAAGTACGTATATTGTAACTGAAGTATGTGGAAAGGCGCCACAGCCGAACCTGTCTCTCTCTGCCCCTTGGCTAGACCGACTGAGGAGTGCCCATGGGTACTTAGATGACGTAATCGTCATGTCTAAAGACGTGGATACACACTTGAAAAGACTTGATGTAGTACTTGGTAAGCTTGAAGAAGCCAATTTAAAGATCAAACTGTCTAAATGTCAATTTTTCAGATCAGAAATTAAGTTTCTTGGTCACGTAGTCACTCCTAGAGGGGTTACGACTGACCAAAGTAAAGTAACTGCAGTACTAAATTTTCCAACTCCCAAAACTGCTGATGCCGTAAGATCCTTTGTGGGCTTAGCAGGTTTTTATAGATCTTTCATTGCCAATTTTTCTTCCATAGCTGCTCCTCTAACTGAGTTGCTTAAGAAAGATGCTCCTTTTGTTTGGACCTTCCGTCAAGAAAGAGCATTCCAAACTCTAAAAAGAAAAGCTAACATCTGCTCCAATTTTGAAATTTCCAGATTTTTCTAAGCCCTTCTATCTGACAACTGATGCTAGTTCAATTGGCATAGGTGCCGTACTAGCTCAGAAGACCGATGGCAAGTACAACGCAGTTGCATTTGCTAGCCGAGTCCTTACGAAGGCTGAACGTAATTATACAGTAACTGAGCAAGAAGCTTTAGCAATAGTATGGTCTTTAAAGCACTTCCGAGACATTATTTATCAGTACTCTGTTCATGTCTTGACAGACCACGCTCCACTGATACCCTTATTCCAGAACAAACAACCTACTGGAAGGTTAGCCAGATGGACCTTGACTATCCAAGAGTTCAATCCACCTTTGAGCATTACCTGGCAAGTCAAATGTAGTCGCAGATGCCTTATCGCGACATGTTAGTATAGTAACTGCAGACCCTCCATTTAGTGCTGAAGATGTAAAGAATGCTCAACGAACAGATCCCATGTGGTCTGGTGTGATTCGATTCCTGCTCCAGGAAGATCTTATTCTGACTGTGAAGCCACCAGCACCCATCAGTGACTTTGTCATGAACCAAGAATTACTGTATCGAACAGCCGAGTTGGGTACTCCTAGCAGAAGAGTATACCAGTTAGTAATTCCACAGTCACTAGTGAATGTAGCCTTACAGCTAGTTCACGATGTACCAGGTGTTGCACGCCCTGGTATGGATCGTTCAGTAAAACAAGCCAGATTGAAATACTTTTGGCCTCGTATGGCAACTGATATTTCTGAGTATGTTAAGAAATGTAGTGTCTGCATGCAACATAAAGGTAATGCTAATGGTCCTAATCCAATCCAAGTATATCCAACTACTAGCGAACCGTGGGAAAGAGTTGCGCTAGATTTGTTAACTAATTTCCGATGTTCCCTCCAGGGCAACAAACATCTGTGTGTTATGGTAGACCATTTCACCAGATATTGTGAGTTAGTTCCTATTGCAGATAAGACTGCCGAGACAGTAGCTAAAGCGTTTAAAGAACGCATTATCTGCAGGCATACCACCCCTAAGTCTCTAGTAACAGATAATGGAGGTGAATTCTGTAATGAAATTCTTGAAAATTTGTGCACCTTGTACTGGTACATCCACCATTGTTCCTCATCATCCTGCCAGCAATGGGTTAGCGGAACGAACCAATAAGAAAGTACTTGATGTCTTGAGAGCCACTATCAATCCCAACAGTGAAACTTGGGATGAAGTTATACCTGATGTGCAGTGTGCTATAAATTCTGCTTACAATGTTTCTATAGGTGACACTCCACATTATGCATCGTATGGTGTAGATAAACGTTTGCCTTATGAGTTGCTATATTCTAATCCGAAACCAAATTACAACCCTGATGATTTCATAGCAACTCGTACCAGCTTAGCTCAAAGTGTTTTTAGAAGAATCCGTGAAACACTTCATAAATCAACAGCAGAATTTTACAAGAGTCGCAAACACTCGAGCAAAGCCATCCAAAATCAAAGTAGGTTCGAGAGTTATGCTGATTAACTTTAACAAAACGTCTGCAATGCCAAAGCTTGATCAAAAGTTTGTTGGTCCTTATCGAGTAGTTGAACATATCACTGGTAATAAGTATAAGGTTAGAGAGATTAGTACTGGTCAGTATAAAGAATCGCATTTAGATCATATGAAGTTAGTATGTGATGATAATGATGTTCCAACCCAGACTAATGTGACAGACTCTGACAATCCTCCTGATCCTGTACTCTCTTCCTCTGATACTCAGTCAGACGATCAGTTACAATATACGTACCTCCAGCCTACGTGAGTATTTTTACCCAATCCACGTGTTCGAACTCCCACATGATAACATCACTGGTACAGTAGTATCACACACCACTGGTACACCACTATCACACACCACTGGTACAACACTAGTATCACACACAACAGTGGTACAGCACTAGTATCACACAAAACACTAGTACAACACTAGTATCGCACACACCACTGGTACAACAATAGTATCACACACCACTGGTACAACACTAGTCTCACACGCACCAATGGTAGTATTACACACACCACTGGTACGACAACAGTATCAGACACACCAATGGTACAGTAGTGTCACACACTCCACTCGTACAATACTAGTATGAAACACCACTGTTACATCACTAGTATCACACACACCAGTGGTACAACACTAGTATCACATACCACTGGTACAACTCTAGTATCACACACACCACTGGTACATCACACAGACAACTGGTACAACACTTATATCACACACCTGTGATGCAACACTAGTATCACACACACCACTGGTACAACACTAGTATCACACACACCAGTGGTACATCACTAGTATCACACACACCAGTGGTACAACACTAGTATCACATACCACTGGTACAACTCTAGTATCACAGACACCACTGGTACATCACACAAACAACTGGTACAACACTTGTATCACACACCTGTGATGCAACACTAGTATCACACACCACTGGTACAACACTAGTGTCACGCCCACCACTGGTACAACACTACCTGGAGGTTACCTGGAGGTTATTCCGGGGATCAACGCCCCCGCGGCCCGGTCCACGACCAGGCCTCCCGATGGATCAGGGCCTGATCAACCAGGCTGTTACTGCTGGCCGCACGCAGTCCGACGTACGAGCCACAGCCCGGCTGATCCGGCACCGACTTTAGGTATCTGTCCAGCTCTCTCTTGAAGGCAGCCAGGGGTTTATTGGCAATTCCCCTAATGCTTGATGGGAGGCTGTTGAACAGTTTTGGGCCCCGGACACTTATGGTGTTTTCTCTTAGTGTACCAATGGCGCCCCTACTTTTTATTGGCGGCATTTTGCATCGCCTGCCCAGTCTTTTACTTTCGTAGGGAGTGATTTCTGTGTGCAGATTTGGGACCATTCCTTCCAAGATTTTCCAAGTGTAGATTATGATATATCTCTCCCTCCTGCGTTCCAACGAGTACAAGTCAAGTGCTTCCAAGCGTTCCCAGTAGTTAAGGTGCTTGACAGAACTTATACGTGCAGTAAAGGATCTCTGTACACTCTCTAGATCTGGTGTCACACCCACCACTGGCACAACACTAGTGTCACACCCACCACTGGTACAACAATAGTATCACACACATCACTGGTAGAACACTAGTATCACACACACACCAGTGGTACATCACTAGTATCACACACACCAATGGTACAACACTAGTATCACATACCACTGGTACAACTCTAGTATCACACACACCACTGGTACATCACACAAACAACTGGTACAACTCTAGTATCACACACCACTGGTACAACACTAGTATCACACACACCACTGGTACAGTAGTATCACACACACCACTGGTACAACACTAGTATCACATATCACTTTTACAATAGATGTTGGAGAGGAGTCTCCTCCTTCCTCTACTGGGGAAAGTAGATGGAATCCAGGACGGGGTGGCCCTGGCTTGGATACTGAGGATTATAGTGCAGTCCCAGAACCTGCAGAAATTGACAACACACCTCCCAACAAATTCTCAACCAAAGGTGAATTTGTGCAAATATTATGCTTGGGGCATCTGTAAGCATGGAATAACAGGGGAAAAAAATGGGACATGCAACTTTGACCATCCCAAAAAATGTAGCGACCTCCTGTCTAAAGGAGTGTGTCGCTCTTCTTCCTGTACTTTCTTTCACCCAAAAATGTGCCACTCCTCGGTCCTCCAGAAGCAGTGTTACAACATCGAGTGCCCTGCATACCATCTAAAAGGGACCAGGAGGCACAGACCCCACAGGACAAACAATAGTAGCTACGACTCCCAACTCCAGGTGATTTTTTAGTGGCAGGAAACGAAAAAAAAGGAAAATGGAAGGACAATCAACAAAAATAGTCCAAAACCCCACCGTTGGAGGCCTTGTTGGCATCTGGTAGCGCAAGCCAGTGGCCACCCATGGACCCTCCAGAATTACAATACTGATGCCAATAAACAAAAATCCAACCCCAACAACACAGAATACAACCTCGTTCATATTTGCTAAATTTACAGGGCCTTTAAGCATCACCAACAACAAAATACTTTTATCAGTGAACTTCCAGTGGAGTCTAATGCAATGTTTGCACCCCTTCACAGAGACTCAACAAAAAGAATCACTTTGACAGTGAAAATATGGATAGTGGGTTACAAACAACTTTTAGATCGACGAAAAACAGGCAACACATGGGGGTTGGCCTGTATGTCAAAGGTCCCTTATCATGAACGAGTTTGCGACAACAAACACAATGAGGTAGTTGAAATTCTATCAATAACATGAGTCAGAACCAAAACCTAGTCATTGTGGTTGTTTACAAGCCACCAGATGCAACCTCCCAAAGTTCAAGGAAACAGCTACTGAAAATCGATTACTCGTTGGAAACACCTTCCAGCTCCCACCCCAAACATCTATGCTTGTGATTTCAACTAAGGCCTACAAATGGAAGAATGTAGAAAATTTTTTTATATGTTATAGCTGAAACAATCCGGATGGTAGCGCAGATAAAGGTCACACAACATGAGCTACAAGTCTCTGCGAAAAACAGCACCTTAAGCAGCAGATAGTGGAGCCAACAAGACAATTAAACACATTGACATTATCTTCACAAATAACTAGACCTGAATAAGAGACATAAGAATGATCAAAACAACTTAATTCGATCACAATCTACATGAAAGTCCAGACGTATTACATGCATAGGGGTCCTGACAGCATGATGCAGTCTGTGAAGGTGTCTTCAAAAAATACAATTCAATCAAGGAACATTAAATGGGACCAGTAACAACATGGTCCTAAACGAAACATGTTTGGGGAAGATGTCTTAAATGACATGGATCCAAAACCAGGTTGCCTTTAAAGGATCAACTTCCTGGTATGGCTGAAGCATGTTCTAGGCATATTCCCCTAAGAATAGAAGGCAGGAGAACTGGAGAGAAAAGGACGCTCCCTCTACAGAAGGACGAAGAGTCTGAGTCCTCAGGAGTGCTAGGAATATCTGATACACGAAAGGAGGCTTGACCAGGGAAGTGGAAACTATCGAACTTAAGCTAAGCTTACAGGAACCAGGAGAGGCAGGAGGAGCTTAAAGCTATTAGTGAAATTGAAAGAAATTCAAAATATTTCTTTTCATATGCCAAAAACAAGGCAAATACCACATCTAGTATCGGGCCCTTACTCAGACAGGATGGGACTTACACAGACGACAACAAGGAAATGAGTGAAATATTGAAATCCCAGTACGACTCTGTGTTTAGTGAACCACTAATCGGTCTGAGGATCGACGACCCAAATGATTTCTTCATGAATGAGCCTCAAAACTCCATAAATGTATGCCAGATTTCCGACATTACCCTAACTCCGATAGTTTCGAAAAAGCCATTGACAACATGCCTATGCACTCAGCCCCGAGCCCAGACTCGTGGAACTCTGTTTTTCATTAAGAACTGCAAGAAAACCCTCTCGCGTGCCCTAAGTACACTGTGGAGGAGGAGCTTGGACATGGGTGAAATTCCACAGTCACTTAAAACAACGGATATAGCCCCGCTCCATAAAGGTGCAGCAAAGCATTAGCTAAGAACTATAGACCAATAGCTCTGACGTCCCACATCATAAAAATCTTTGAAAGAGTGCTAAGAAGCAGGATTGCAAATCACCTGGATTCCCAAAATCTGCACAATCCAGGGCAACATGGGTTCAGGGCAGGTCGCTCCTGCCTCTCACAACTACTGGATCACTATGACATGGCCTTGGATGCACTGGAAGAAAATCAGAATGCAGATGTAATATACACAGACTTTGCAAAAGCATTTGACAAATGCGATCATGGCGTAATAGCCCATAAAATACGTGCTAAAGGAATAACTGGGAAAGTGGGGAGATGATCTTCAACTTCCTAACAAATCGAACACAAAGAGTAGTGGTCACAGGTTAAATCGGAGGCTGCCATAGTGAAGAGCTCTGTTCCACAAGGCACAGTACTCGCCCCCATCTTATTCCTTATCCTCATATCAGACATAAACAGAGATATACACCACAGCACCGTATCATCCTTTGCGGATGATACTAGGATCTGCATGAGGCTGTCATCTGCTGAAGGACGCGGTTAACCTCCAAGAAGATATAAACAAAGTTTTCCAGTGGGCAACGGTAAACAATATGATGTTCAATGAGGACAAATTCCAACTACTCCGTTATGGAAAACTGGAGGAGATAATAACTAGAACAGAGTATACTACTGACTCCGGCCATACAATAGAGCGGAAAAATAATGTAAGGGACCTGGGAGTAGTAATGTCTGAGGATCTCACTTTCAAGGATCACACAGTGCCACGATCGCACGTGCAAAGAAAATGATAGGATGGATAATGAGAACTTTCAAAACGAGAGATGCCAAGCCCATGATGATCCTTTTCAAATCACTTGTTCTCTCTAGGCTGGAATACTGCTGTACATTAACATCTCCATACAAAGCAGGTGAAATCGCAGATCTAGAGAGTGTACAGAGATCCTTTACTGCACGTATAAGTTCTGTCAAGCACCTTAACTACTGGGAACGCTTGGAAGCACTTGAATTGTACTCGTTGGAACGCAGGAGGGAGAGATATATCATAATCTACACTTGGAAAATCTTGGAAGGAATGGTCCAAAAACTGCACACAGAAATCACTCCCTACGAAAGTAAAAGACTGGGCAGGGCGATGCAAAATGCCGCCAATAAAAAGTAGGGGCGCCATTGGTACACTAAGGAGAAAAACACCATAAGTGTCCGGGGCCCAAAACTGTTCAACAGCCTCCCATCAAGCATTAGGGGAATTGCCAATAAACCCCTGGCTGCCTTCAAGAGAGAGCTGGTCAGATACCTAAGTCAGTGCCGGATCAGCCGGGCTGTGGCTCGTACGTCGGACTGCGTGCGGCCAGCAGTAACAGCCTAGTTGATCGGGCCCTGATCCATCGGGAGGCCTGGTCATGGACCGGGCCGCGGGGGCGTTGATCCCCGGAATAACCTCCAGGTAACCTCCAGGTACAACACTAGTATCAGTCTCGCCATTGGTACAACACTTGTATGACCACACGCCACTGGTACAGTTGTATCACAACCCATCACTGGTACAGTACTAGTATCACACACAGCACTGGTACAATAGTGCCAAACACAAAACTGGTACAACACTCGTATCACACACACCACTGGTACAGTAGTATCACACACACCACTGGTACAATGCTAGTAGCACACACACCACTGATACAGTAGAATCACACTACTAATACAGCACTAGTATCACACACACCACTGGAACAGTAATATCACACCCTCCATTGGTACAACACTAGTATCACACAAAACCTCAGATACAATAGTATCACACACCACTGGTACAATACTAGTATCACACCACTGGTACAACACTAGTGTCACACACCGCTGATGATACAGTAGTATCACCCGCCACTGGTACAAGACTTGTGTCACACCCACCACTTGTACAACACTGGTGTCACACCCACCACTGGTAAACACTATTACACACCACTTATACAACACTAGTATCACACACACCACTGGTGCAACAGTAATATCACACACACCCACACCACTGGTACAACACTAATATCACACACACCACTGGTACAACACTAGAATCACACCCACCACTGGTACAACATTGGTATTACACACACCGCTGGTACAACACTAGTATCACACACACCACTGGTACAGTAATATCACACACACCACTCGTACAACACTGTTATCAAACACCACTGTTACAACATTAGTATGACACGCACCACTGGTACAACACTAGTATCACACACCTGTGATACAACACTAGTGTCACACCCACCACTGGTACTACACTTGTGTCACACCCACCAATGGTACAACACTAGTGTCACTCATATCACTGGTACAACAATAGTATCACCACACCACTGGTACAACACTAGTACCTTACCTTTGATATACCTTTTAAGAATTTCGAGAGTATATCTACTCTCTGAGCCCGGCCATGGGCCAGGCTCGTCTGGTGCTCGCCTTGTCAACCAGGCTGTTGCTGCTGGAGGCCCGGTGCCCCACATATCCATCACAGCCTGGTTGATCTGGCACCTGGTGAAGATACTTGTCTAGTTTCCTCTTGAAGGCTTCAACTCTTGTTCCAGCAGTGTTTCTGATATCTTCTGGTAAGATGTTGAAAAGTCTGGGACCCCGGATGTTGATACAGTGTTCCCTTATTATCCCCACCGCACCCCTTCTCCCCACTGGGTTTATTTTACACTTCCTCCCATATCTCTCACTCCAGTATGTTGTTATGGCAGTGTGCAGATTTGGGACCAAGCCCTCGAGTACCTTCCAGGTATATATTATCATGTACCTCTCTCTCCTCCATTCCAATGAGTACATGTTCAAGACTTGCAGGCGTTCCTAGTAGTTTAGGTGCTTTACTGGCTCAATGTGAGCCATAAACGATCTCTGTATTTGTTCCAGCTCCGATATTTCTCCTGCCCTGAACGAGGTCGTCAGCACTGAGCAATATTCTAAGTGAGGGAGCACTAGCGATTTGAAGAGTGTCACCATCGGCATTGTTTCCCTTGCTTTGAAAGTTCTCAATACCCACCAAGTCATCTTCCTGGCTGTCGTGATCTTTGTCTTGTTATGGTCTTTAAAAGAAAGGGCCGCTGACATAATTATTCCTAGGTGTTTCACGTGTTCCTCACGTTCGATTTGGTGACCCTCTTGAGATTTGTATATAGTGCTCCTTTTGAGTTCTTCATTCTTTCCATACCTAAGCAGCTGGAACTTATCACCATTGAACGTCATGTTGTTTTCCACTGCCCACTGGAAAACCCTGTTTATGTCTTCCTGTGCTTTTTCAGTGTCCTCTACCGTACTGACTTTCATGCTTATTTTAGTGTCATCTGCAAATGATGATACAAAAGTGCGCCGAGTGTTTTTGTCTATGTCTGCTATGAGGATGAGAAACAGCAGAGGTGCCAGGACAGTGCCTTGGGGCACTGAACTTTTGACCTCGCTGATGCTGGATCTTGCCCTGTTCACTACTACTTTTTGTGTTCTGTGTGTTAGGAACCGAAAATCCATCTGCCTACCTTCCCCGTAATGCCCATGGCCTTCATTTTGTGCGCTATCACTCCATGATCGCATTTGTCAAACGCCTTTGCAAAATCTGTGTAAATCACATCTACGTTTTGGTCGTCTTCCAGTGCCTCCGTAATTCTGTCATAATGGTTCAGCAGCTGTGCCAGACATGATCGTCCTGCTCTAAAACCATGCTGGTTCGGGTTATGTTGGTTGTGCTGGTCCATGAAATTTGTAACCTGTCGTCTCATAACTCTTTCGAAGATTTTTATGATGTGAGAGGTTAGGGCTACTGGTCTGTAATTTTTAGCTAGTGCTCTACTACCTCCCTTATGCAAAGAAGCTATGTCTGCACTCTTAAAGGCCTCCGGTATTTCACCTAGATCTAAGCTCTTTCTCCAAAGAATACTGAGGGCTCGTGCTAGTGGTTCTTTATAAATAGAGCATTCCATTAATCTGGTCCAGGTGCTGAGTGAGTGGGCATGTTTTCCATTTCTTTTTCGAAATCTATGGGATTTGTGCTAATGTCAGTTAGTTGGTCTGTGCGGCCTTCTTCTGGAGTGAAAAATATTTCTGCATTTTCTACCTTACTGTCATTTAGTGGGTTACTGAACACCGACTCATACTGTTCTTTTAGGATTTCACTCATTATCTGTTAATCGTCAGTATACGAGTCTCCCCTCAGTAGTAGTCCTATTCTACAGGTAGTTCTTAGCTTGGATTTTGCGTAGGAATAGGAATATTTTGGGTTTCTTGCAATATACTGTATGGCCTTTTGTTCCCTTTGTACTTCTTCTGTGAGGTATGACATCCGAAGTTTTTGTCCTAATTCAATTATCTCTCTGCTAAGACTATATTTCCTCTGTTGCAACATATTTGTGTTTTTAAGCAGTTCAGTAACCCGTTTTCTTCTTCTGTACCATCTCCTACGCTCTCTCTCTATATCTGATCTTCCTCTGGGTTTCCTCAATGGTACATGTTTCATACATACTTTGTATGCTTCTATATTCAGCTTCTCTAGGCACTAGTGGGGATTCAGGGTGCTCATGTCTGATTCCCAGGGTATGTCTGATAGCTCTTGGTTTATTTTTTCCCAGTTGGTTGTTAAAATTAAACTTACTGAACATCCCGTCTCTAACTTTAGCGATGCAGTTTCCTACCCCTGAGTTAATACTAGTTTGAACCTCTATGATGTTATGATCAGAGTAAATAGTTTTGGAAACTGTTGTGTCTCTGATCGGTTCCTCGTTGTTTGTGAATATCAAATCCAGGGTATTTTCATTTCTAGTGGGATCAATTACCTGTTGGTTTAAAGAGTACTTTTCACAAAACCTCATTATTTCCCTGGTATGTACCTGTTGAGCCAGGGTGCTTCCCGGGGATATTTCTGGTATAACATTACGTTGTGCCATCTTCCATTTTACATGAGGAGATTAAAATCTCCAAGGAGTAAAATATTTGGTGTAGGATTTTCTAGCCTATCCAGATAGTTATCTATCTTACTTAACTGATCTGTGAATTCCTCAGCAGTTGCCGATGTGGTTTGTACACTAGGATAATTACCAAATTCCTATTTTCAACTTTAATGCCTAGAATTTTACTATATCATTCTAAATTTTCCGT
>NC_069430.1:35891892-35933181 GCF_026875155.1 Cherax quadricarinatus | reverse complement strand
TTAGTGATGGTGGTGGTGGTGGTGGTGGTAGGATGGTGGTTGTGGTGGTGGTAGTGATGGTGGTTGTGGTGGTGGGGGTGTGAGGGTGGTGGTGGTGGGGGTTTAGGTGGTGGTTGTGGTGGTGGTGTGTGAGGGGTGGTGGTGGTTTATGTTGGTGGTTGTGGTTGTGGTGGGAGTGATGTGGTTGTGGTGGTGGTAGTGTGGTGGTGGTGGTGGTGTGATGGTGGTTGTGGTGGTGGTGGAAAGTGATGGTGGTTGTGGTGGTTGTGGTGGTGGTGTGGTAGAGATGGTGGCTGTGGTGCTGATAGTGATGGTGGTGGGTGCAGGTAGTGATGGGGCTGGGGCCCGGGTTGCTGGTAGTGATGGTGATTGTTGTGGTGGTGCTGGTAGTGATGGTGGTTGTGGTGTTGCTGGTTGTGATGGTGGTTGTGGTAGTGATAGCGGTTGTGGTGGTGGTTGTGCGGGTTTAGAGATGATGGTGGTGCTGGTAGTGATGGTGGTTGTGGTGGTGGTTACTGATGGGTGTGGTGGTGGCTGGTAGTGATGGTGGTTGTGGTTTTGCGGGTTTGGGTTTGGTGGTTGTGGTGGTGGTGGTAGTGATGGTGGTTGTGGTGGTGGTGGTAGTGATGCTAGTTTGGTGGTGGTAGTGATGGTGGTTGTGGTGGCGCTGGTAGTGATGGTGGTGGTGGTGCTGGTAGTGTTGGTGATTGTGGTTTTGGTGGTGGTAGTGATGGTGCTTGCGGTTGTGCTGGTAGTGATGGTGGTTGTGGTGGTGGTGCTGGTTGAAATTGGTGGTTGTGGTGGTGGTGCTGGTAGTATGGTGGTTGTGGTGGTGCTGGGTAGTGACGTTGGTTGTAATGATGCTGGTAGTGATGATGGTGCTGATGGTAGTGGTGCTGGTAGTGATGGTGGTTGTTGTGGTGGTGGTAGTGATGGTGGTTATTGTGGTGGTGGTGGTTGTGGTGGTGCAGGTAGTGATGGTGGTGGTAGTGATGGTGGTTGTGGTGGTGTGGTAGTGATGATGGTGGTGGTCTGGTAGAGATGGTGGTTGTGGTGGTGCTGGCAGTGAGGTTGTGGAGGTGCTGGTAGTGAGGGGTAGTTGTGTGGTATGATGTGATCGTGTGGTAGTGATGATGGAGGTTTTGCGGGTAGGGGATGATGGTGCTGGTAGTAATTTTGGTGGTAGTGTTTGGTGCTCGTAGTGACGGTGGTTGTGGTGATATTGAAGGTGGTTGTGGTGGTGCTGGTAGTGATGGTTGTAGTGGTGGTGTGTGGGTAGGGATGGTGTTTGTGGTGGTGCTGGTAGTGTTGATGCTTTATGGTGTGCTGGTAGTGATGGTTGTGGTGGTGCTAGTTGTGCTGTGATGGTGATGCTAGTAGTGATGATGGTAGTGGTGGTGCCGGTAGTGATGGTGGTGGTTGTGCTGGTAGTGATGGTGGTGGTGATGGTTGTGGTGGGGGTTTTGCTGGCAGTGATGGTTGTGGTTGTGTGGTAGTGATGGTGGTTGTGTGGAAATTTGATGATGGTGCTGGTATTGATGATGGGGGTTTTTGCTGGTAGTGATGATGGTGTGGTGTAATGATGGTGGTTAGTGGTGGTGCTCGTAGTGATGGTGGTGATGGTGCTCGTAGTGCTGGTGGTGCTGGTAGTGATTATGGTGATGGTGCTGGTAGTGATAGTGATGATGGTGCTGGTAGTGATGGTGAACCTGGTTGTGATGATGGTGGTGGTGATGCTTGTAGTGATAGTAGTGGTGGTGGTGATAGTTGTGAGGGTAGTGATGCTGGTAAAGCGAAAAACTAATGTAAAAGACCTGGGAGTGATCATGTAAGAGGATCTTGCCTTCAAAGACCATAACATTGTATCAGTCGGATCTGCTAGAAAAATGACAGGATTGATAATGAGAACCTTCAAAACTAGGGATGCCAAGCCCGTGATGACACACTTCAGGTCAATTACTAGGAACGCTTGAAGTTCCTCAACCTGTACTCCCTAGAACGCAGGCGGGAGAGATACATGATTATATACACTTGGAAAATCCTAGAGGGATTAGTACCAAATTTTCACACGAAAATCACTCCCTATGAAAGCAAAAGACTCGGCAGACGATGCAACATCCTAACAATAATAAGCTGGGGTGCCACTAGCATGATAAGAGACAACACAATAACTGTCAGGAGCCCAAGACTTATCAACTGTCTCCCAGCATAGATAAGAGGGATTACCAATAGACTCTTGGCTGTCTTCAAGAATGCTCTGGACTGGCACCTGAAGTCAGTACCTGACCAGCCGGGCTGTGGTTCATACGTCGGGTTGCGTGCGGCCAACAGTAACAGCCTGGTTGATCAGGCCCTGATCCACCATGAGGCCTGGTCACAGACAGGCCACAGGGGCGTTGAACCCCGAAACCCTCTCCAGGTATACTCCAGGTAGCGGTGGTGGTGCTGGTAGTGATGATGCTGGCTATCGTGACTTCGGCAGTAGGGATGGTGATTTTGGTGAATCCGACAGTAGTGATGGTGGTGGTGGTTACTTTGACAGTAGTGATGGTGGTGGTGGTGACTTTGACAGCAGTGATGGTGGTGATGACTTTGACAGTAGTGATGGTGATGACTTTGACAAAAGTGATGTGGGTTGTGGTGACTACTTCTGGAGTACATTAAACAACCACTACAACCCAACACGAACAAGATAAACTTCGCTGCTGGTCGAGGATCGATAAGGATGTCTAGTATGAATTGCTGTATCCCTCAAGGATGTATCCTACTAGGGTGTATTTTACAAGGATGTATCCTTCCAGGGTGTATCCTACTTGGACGTATCCTTTGCCAGTTGAGCAGCTACTAGGTGATAGATCCAGCAAGCGTGATGCTCTGTATTAATAACTTGGAAGATGTTATCGTCATCACAACACCATGACAGAGGCAGGAATCCCCGTACTTTATTTGGAGGAGCAGATAAGGGAACAGTGGAACCACTCAACAACCAGCACACACATTGAAGTAACAGATAAAGGAACAGTGGAACCACTCAACAACCAGCACAAACACTGAAGTAACAGATAAGAAAACAATGGAACCACTCAACAACCAGCACAAACATTGAAGTAACAGATAATGGAACAGTGGAACCACTCAACAACCAGAACAAACATTGAACAGATAAGGGAACAGTGGAACCACTCAACAACCAGCACAAACAATGAAGTAACAGGTAAGGGAACAGTGGAACCACTCAACAACCAACACAAACACTGAAGTAACAGATAAGGGAACAGTGGAACCACTCAACAACCAGAACAAATATTGAAGTAACAGATAAGGGAACAGTGGAACCACTCAACAACCAGCACAAACATTGAAGTAACAGATAAGGGAACAGTGGAACCACTCAACAACCAGAACAAACATTGAAGTAACAGATAAAGGAACAGTGGAACCACTCAACAACTAGCACAAACATTGAAGTAACAGATAACATAAGAACATAAGAAAGAAGGAACACTGCAACAGGCCTACTGACGCATGCGGAGCAGGTCCATGTCCCCCCCCCTGGATTAGACCAATGACCCACCCCCGGATTATCCCAATCACCCACCCAGTCTGGTCATCCCCACTCAAGGATGGAGCACTGTACCAGACCCAGCAGCACAAGCTAGTCAGGTCCAACTCACACCCACCCACACCAACTCATGTATTTATCTAACCTATTTTTGAAACTACACAACGTTTTAGCCTCAATAACTGTACTCGGGAGCTTGTTCCACTCATCCACAACTGTATTACCAAACCAGTACTTTCCTGTATCCTTCCTGAATCTGAAGTAATAGATAAAGGAACAGTGGAACCACTCAACCAACACAAACATTGAAGTAACAGATAAGAGAAGAATGGAACCTCTCAACAACCAACACAAGCATTGAAGTAACAGATAAGGGAACAGTGGAACCACTCAACAATCAGCACAAACATTGAAGTAACAGGTAAGGGAACAGTGGAACCACTCAACAACTAGCACAAACATTGAAGTAACAGATAAGGGAACAGTGGAACCACTCAACAACCAGCACAAACTTTGAAGTAACAGATAAGGGAACAGTGGAACCACTCAACGACCAGAACAAACATTGAAGCAACAGATAAAAGAACAGTGGAACCACTCAACAACCAGCACAAACATTGAAGTAACAGATAAGGGAACATTGGAACCATCAACAACCGCATAAACATTGTAGTAACAGATAAGGGAACAGTGGAAATACTCAACAACCAGCACAAAAATTGAACAGATAAGGGAACAGTGGAACCACTCAACCACCAGAACAAATATTGAAGTAACAGATAAAGAAACAGTGGAACCACTCAACAACCAGCACAAACATTGAAGTAACAGATAAGAGAACAGTGGAAAACCCCTCAACAACGCACGAACATTGAAAGTAACAGATAAGGGAACGTGGAACCACTTTAACAACCCGCACAAACATTGAAGTAACCGATAAGGGAAAAAGTGGAACCCCTCAACAGTCAGCACAAACATTGAAGTAACAGATAAGGGAACAGTGGAACCACTCAACGACCCGAACAAACATTGAAGGGAAAAAGATAGGGGAAAAGTGGAACCACTCAACAATCAGCACAAACATTGAAGTAACAGATAAGGGAACAGTGGAACCACTCAACGACCAGAACAAACATTGAAGCAACAGATAGGGGAACAGTGGAACCACTCAACAACGAGCACATTTCATTGAAGTAATGTTTAAAGGGGAAAAGTAACCTCAACAACCGCACAAATACTGAAGTAAAAAGATGAGGGAACAGTGGAACCACCCAACGACCAGAACAAACATTGAAGCAACAGATAAGGGAACAGTGGGGCCACTCAACAACCAGCACATGCATTGAAATAACAGATACGGGAAAAAGTGGAACCCCCTCAACAACCCGCAATACATTGAAGTAATAGATAAGGGAACAGTGTAACCACTCAACAACCAGCACTAACATTGAAGAAAAAGATAAGGGAAAAAGTGGAACCACTCAACAACCAGCAGAGACACTGAAGTAACAGATAAAGGAACAGTGGAACCACTCACCAACCAGCACAAACATTGAAGTAAAAAGATAAGGGAACAGTGGAACCACTCAACAACCAGCACAAACATTGGGAAATAACAGATAAAGGAACATTGGAACCACTCAACAACCAGCATAAACATTTTCAGTACAGATAAGGGAACAGTGGAAAAAACTCAAACAACCCGCACAAACATTTTAACAGATAAAGTGAACAGTGGAACCACTCAACAACCAGCTGAGTCACTGAAGTAACAGATAAAGGAACGGTGGAACCACTCAACCAGCACAAACATTGAAGTAACAGATAAGGGAACAGTGGAACCACTCAACAACAAGCAGAGACACTGAAGTAACAGATAAAGGAACAGTGGAACCACTCAACCAGCACAAACATTGAAGTAACAGATAAAGGAACAGTGGAACCACTCAACAACTAGCACAAACATTGAAGTAACAGACAAAGGAACAGTGGAACCACTCAACAACCAGCACAAACATTGAAGTAACAGATAAGAGAACAGTGGAACCTCTCAACAACCAGCACAAACATTGAAGTAACAGATAAGGGAACAGTGGAACCACTCAACAACTAGCACAAACATTGAAGTAACAGATAAGAGAACAGTGGAACCACTCAATGACCAGAACAAACATTGAAGCAACAGATAAAGGAACAGTGGAACCACTCAACAATCAGCACAAACATTGAAGTAACAGATAAGGGAACAGTGGAATCACTCACCAACCAGCACAAACATTGTAGTAACAGATAAGGGAACAGTGGAACCACTCAACAGCCAGTACAAACATTGAACAGATAAGGGAACAGTGGAACCACTCAACAACCAGAACAAACATAGAAGTAACAGATAAATTAACAGTGGAACCACTCAACAACCAGCACAAACACTGAAGTATCAGATAAGGGAACAGTGGAACCACTCAACAACCTGCAGAGACACTGAAGTAACAGATAAAGGAACAGTGGAACCCTCAATAACTAGCACAAACATTGAAGTAACAGATAAGGGAACAGTGGAACCACTCAACAACCAGTACAGACATTGAAGTAACAGATAAGGGAACGGTGGAACCACTCAACAACCAGAACAAACATTGAAGTAACAGATATGGGAACAGTGGAACCACTCAACAACCAGAACAAACATTGAAGTAACAGATAAAGGAACAGTGGAACCTCTCAACAACTAGCACAAACATTGAAGTAACAGATAAAGGAACAGTAGAACCACTCAACAGCCAGCACAAACATTGAAGTAACAGATAAGAGAACAGTGGAACCTCTCAACAACCAGCACAAACATTGAAGTAACAGATAAGGGAACAGTGGAACCATTCAACAATCAGCACAAACATTGAAGTAACAGGTAAGGGAACAGTGGAACCACTCAACAACTAGCACAAACATTGAAGTAACAGATAAGGGAACAGTGGAACCACTCAACGACCAGCAGAGACACTGAAGTTACAGATAAAGAACAGTGGAACCTCTCAACAACCAGCACAAACATTGAAGTAACAGATAAGGGAACAGTGGAACTACTCAACAACCAGCACAAACTTTGAAGTAACCGATAAGGGAACAGTGGAACCACTCAACAATCAGCACAAACATTGAAGTAACAGATAAGGGAACAGTGGAAGCACGCAACGACCAGAACCAACATTGAAGCAACAGATAAGGGAACAGTGGAACCACTCAACAATCAGCACAAACATTGAAGTAACAGATAAGGGAACAGTGGAACCATGCAACGACCAGAACCAACATTGAAGCAACAGATAAGGGAACAGTGGAACCACTCAACAATCAGCACAAACATTGAAGTAACAGATAAGGGAACAGTGGAACCTTTGCAAGTTTTTACAGACGCATTTGTGGTCACAGAGGTGCCTGTGCTAACAGTGGAACCACTCAACGACCAGCACAAACATTGAAGTAACCGATAAGGGAACAGTGGAACCACTCAACGACCAGAACAAACATTGAAGCAACAGATAAGGGAACAGTGGAACCACTCAACAACCAGCACATGCATTGAAATAACAGATAAGGGAACAGTGGAACCACTCAACATCCAGCACATACATTGAAGCAACAGATAAGGGAACGGAACCACTCAACAACCAGCACATGCATTGAAATAACAGATAAGGGAACAGTGGACCCACTCAACATCCAGCACATACATTGAAGTAACAGATAAGGGAACAGTGGAACCACTCAACGACCAGAACAAACATTGAAGCAACAGATAAGGGAACAGTGGAACCACTCAACAACCAGCACATGCATTGAAGTAACAGATAAGGGAACAGTGGAACCACTCAACGACCAGAACAAACATTGAAGCAACAGATAAGGGAACAGTGGAACCACTCAACGACCAGAACAAACATTGAAGCAACAGATAAGGGAACAGTGGAACCACTCAACAACCAGCACATGCATTGAAGTAACAGATAAGGGAACAGTGGAACCACTCAACAACCAGCACAAGCATTGAAGTAACAGATAAGGGAACAGTGGAACCACTCAACGACCAGAACAAACATTGAAGCAACAGATAAGAGAACAGTGGAACCACTCAACAACCAGCACATGCATTGAATTAACAGATAAGGGAACAGTGGAACCACTCAACATCCAGCACATACATTGAAGTAATAGATAAGGGAACAGTGTAACCACTCAACAACCAGCACATGCATTGAAATAACAGGTAAAGGAACAGTGTAACCACTCAACAACCAGCAGAAATACTGAAGTAACAGATAAGGGAACAGTGTAACCACTCAACAACCAGCACATGCATTGAAATAACAGGTAAAGGAACAGTGGAACCACTCAACAACCAGCAGAAATTACTGAAGTAACAGATAAGGAACAGTGTAACCACTCAACAACCAGCACATGCATTGAAATAACAGGTAAAGGAACAGTGGAACCACTCAACAACCAGCAGAAATACTGAAGTAACAGATAAGGGAACAGTGGAACCACTCAACAACCAGCAGAAATACTGAAGTAACAGATAAGGGAACAGTGTAACCACTCAACAACCAGCAGAAATACTGAAGTAACAGATAAGGGAACAGTGGAACCACTCAACAACCAGCACATGCATTGAAATAACAGGTAAAGGAACAGTGGAACCACTCAACAACCAGCACATACATTTAAGTAATAGATAAGGGAACAATGTAACCACTGGCTTGCTAGTGTACTCGCATATAATCTAGTGATACCAGTGAATAGCAGAATACAGTGTTGTAGTAGCAACTGTCCAGTATTATAATGGTACTGAGTGGAGTGGAGTGACTTTCATTAGTTTCTTTTTCTTGAAATACCAGACGTATACCGTGAATTTCATATAACCTGTAGTTACCAGCGGTCCAATATACACAACGAGAAGCAATTATTACTATAGAAAAAGCGTGCTTCCTCCAAAATTTCCACCAGTCAACTATAGTGATAATATAGCATTTATTGTGGTGGAGACGGACAAAAAAAATAGAAAAGCTAGATACAGCGATTGATAAACAAGGGTTGAGGTCGACCGTTCGTCATTGTAGGAGTTGCCAAGCAAGTCACCGGTTTCTTCAACATGCAAGTTATTACTTTGTATCCAATCAAATCACATATTACTCGGGTAGATAATTTCCAGTAGATCCTTCATGTGTTAGTCAAATCACCGACCAGTATGTTTTAAATAATTTGACCACTGATCAGATCAGATCGACTGTCCAAACCCCTTTGACTGGTCCGAACCCTTGACTGGTTTCAAACGGTTTCGTTGACAATAAAGCAGACGGGAAAAACGGATGGGGTTGTAGGCGCCCTTATAAACAAAAACATTAAATATAAATCAGGAACGTGCACGGTAAGTAGTTCCCAATATACGAAAACAGTTAGAAACAGAAATACAAATAGCTGAGTTCATTTAAAGGAGGTTATTAATAGATTATTCAAAAAGTTGCTAGTAGAATTGAAAGTAAATCAACCATTCAAATCATTATGAAGATGTGTGTAGTCTGTGGTCATCAAACAAACGGGCTTCCACGGGGGTAAATTGTCATTTTGTGGAAATTGGTGTCACCCCCTTGTGCAGATATCCAAGAACTAGCTACAAGCAGTGTTTAAAACAGGGAAGTGTTTTTGGGTATGCCCAAATGAGATAATCTGGGGGACTAAAAATCACAAGGGTATTAAAAGGGGACAACATCAAAGCTGCTTTCATAGAAAACCTGGAAGTTTTTCTACAACAGATGGGAACATAAAAAGTCTGGGCTGAATGGTACTGCCCTTGATACTGGCCATGTAGTCAAAAACTGTAAGGCTGGAGGTGATTCCTGGTAGTCAGAAATTTTGGGGGGCTGATAGTGCTGTCCGGGGAGACAGTAATGGTGAAGCTGGAGGTGCTGTCCTGGGAGACAGTAATGGTGAATCTGGAGGTGCTGTCCTGGGAGACAGTAATGGTGAGCTGGAGTTTGCTGTCCTGGGAGACAGTAAGGGTTTGAAGCTGGAGATTTTGTCCAGGTAGTCGGGAATTTAAACGCAGGAAAGGGAATACATATAAATGACCTCATAGGGGACAGGAGCCATAGTAGGGAAAGAAGTGTAGTCAAAGAAAGATAAAACCAAATATTGAAACTAAAAATACCGCAGGAAATAGCAAAAAAGAGGACTCCACTAGCAATAGTGAGGATTATATTACCAAAAACAACTGGTGGGAGCTCCATTGTTTGGTGTAGGGAGGGATAAAGAACAGGGAATCCCAGTCACAGAAACCCAAGGCAAACGGAAACCAAGCCTGTGCACAATACTATGCACTTGGTATCTGCTGGCATGGGAAATCTGGAAAAAACAGATGGGACGTGAAACTATGACCACCCTAGAAAATGTCATGCCCATATGACAACAGGAAAAAGGCAAACTCCCTTCCTGTAAGTTTTTTCACCCTGACTATGTACCTCTTCAGTACAGTGAAAGACTGGTGCATAACTTAAATTGCCGGAAATACCATCTAAAGGGGACAAAAAGATACAAAACACCCAGGCCATGGGAAAACTGGGTAGCCTCAGCCACTCAAGAGGGAGAGGTTTTTTTTAGTGCCAGGAAGGAAAAAAACTGGCAGGAAATGGCAGAAATCGTACACCAAATCCAGTAAATTCCTGGAGGGGAAAACCACAGTCGATGGCCTCCACTCCAACCAATAGATACAGATACTAATGCCGAAAAAAAATTTCCCCAGTACCACAATCCCACCAGTCCGATAACATTCTTCTTTGCAAATATACAGGGCCCTAAAACCAGCAACAAACAACAAAATCCCTTTTCTTTCCGGGACTGCTTGCAGAGGCAAAGGCAATGTTCGCGGCTTTCACTGAGACCCACATAAAGGATCACTTGGACAACGAAAAAATGGATCCCAGGTTAAAACCCTATACAGATGTGACAGAGTGAACAGGCAAAAGGGGGGGGGGGGGTTGGCCTGTACATTGCAGAGTCACTTGTTTGCACAGAACTGCTTAATGCCTCAAATGATGTAGTGGAAGTTTAGCAGTAAAGGTCGAGAACCAAAACCTAGTCATTGTGGTAGTCTACAAGCCTCCGGATGCAACATCCCAGCAGTTCAGGAAAAAGCTGTTAAAAATTGACCCACTGTCTGGAAAATCTTCCAAACTCCTGCACCCAACATCTTGCTCCTGGGGGATTTCAACTTAAGGCACCTAAAATGGAGGAATATAGCAAATAATATTGTTGCAGTAATAACACCAGGAGGGAGCTCTGATGAAAACTCACACTCACACGAGCTTTTAAATCTCTGCACAAAATTCAATTTAAAAACCCCAAATAAAAGAGCCTACTAGACTGGAGAATACACAGACCTCATCTTCACTAACAATTTATGATAAATGTCACCATATCAAAAACAATATACTCAGATCACAACATAATTGAGGTTCAAGACATGTATGCGTGGAGCCCCAGACCGACATAATGAGACTAGTCACGAGGGAGCATTCACCAAATTCAACTTCAATAACAAAAACATAAAGTGGGACCAAATAAAAACCCAAATCCTAACCGATATAAGCTGGGGAAGTATACTAAGCAACACAGACCCCAACTTATGCCCAGAACAGATTAACTCGGTGGCACTCGATGTATGCACAAGGCTTATTCCTCTAAGAAAAAGGAGGAGTAGATGTAAAAATAGAAAAAGACAGGCGCTCCCTTTACAGGCGACGGAAAAGGATAACAGAGCGGCTAAAAAGAGGTCAATATATCTGAAATGCGTAGGGAGACAGGACAGAGAAATAGCAAGCATCGAACTTAAGCTAAAAGAATCCTTTAGGTGTCAGGAATCGCGGGAAAACTAAAAGCCATAAATGAAAACGAAAGAACCCAAAGTATTTCTTCTCCTATGCCAAATCAAAATCGAGAACAACGTCCAGTATTGGGCCCTACTTAACAAGATGGTCCCACACAGATGACAGCAAGGAAATGAGTGAGCTACTCAAGTCCCAATATGACTCAGTTTTTAGCAAGCCGCTAACCAGACTGAGAGTCGAAGATCAAAATGAATTTTTTATGAGAGAGCCACAAAATTTGATTAACACAAGCCTATCCGATGTTATCCTGATGCCAATTTACTTCGAACAGGCGATAAATGACATGCCCATGCACTCTGCCCCAGGGCCAGACTCATGGAACTCAAAATTCACAAGAACTGCAAGAAGCCCCTATCACGAGCCTTTTCCATCCCATGGAGAGGGAGCATGGACACGGGGTCGTCCCACAGTTATTAAAACAACAGACATAGCCCCACTCCACAAAGGGGGGAGTAAAGCAACAGCAAAGAACTACAGACCAATAGCACTAACATCCCATATCATAAAAATCTTTGAAAGGGTCCTAAGAACAAGATCACCCCCCCATCTAGAAACCCATCAGTTCACAAACCCAGGGCAACATGGGTTTAGACAGGTCGCTTCCTGTCTGTCTCAAAATTGGATCACTACGACAAGGTCCTAAATGCACTAGAAGACAAAAAGAATGCAGATGTAAAATATACAGACTTTGCAAAAGCCTTCGACAAGTGTGACCATGGCGTAATAGCGCACAAAATGTGTGCTAAAGGAATAACAGGGAAAAGTCGGTCGATGGATCTATAATTTCCTCACTAACAGAACACAGAAAGTAGTCGTCAACAGAGTAAAGTCCGAGGCAGCTACGGTGAAAAGCTCTGTTCCACAAGGCACAGTACTCGCTCCCATCTTGTTCCTCATCCTCATATCCAACATAGACAAGGATGTCAGCCACAGCACTGTGTCTTCCTTGCAGATAAACACCCGAATCTGCAGACAGTGTCTTCCATTGCAGACACTGCAAGGCTCCAGGCGGAAAATCAACCAAATCTTTCAGTGGGCTGCAGAAAACAATATGAAATTCAACGATGAGAAATTTCAATTACTCAATATGGTAAACATAGGAAATTAAATCTTCATCAGAGTACAAAACAAATTCTGGCCACAAATAGAGCGAAACCCCAAAAGTCAAAGACCTGGGAGTGGTTATGTCGGAGGATCTCACCTTCAAGGACCATAACATTGTATCAATCGCATCTGCTAGAAAAATGACAGGATGGATAATGAGAACCTTTCAAAACTAGGAGGGCCAAGCCCATGATGACACTCTTCAGGTCAATTTTGTTCTATCTAGCTGGAATATTGTGCACACTAACAGCACCTTTAAAGGCAGGTGAAATTGCCGACCTAGAAAATGTACAGAGAACTTTCACGGCACGCATAACGGAGATAAAACACCCAATTACTGGGAGCGCTTGAGGTTCCTAAACCTGTATTCCCTGAACGCAGGAGGAGAGATACATGATTATATACACCTGGAAAATCCTAGAGGGACTAGTACCGAACTTGCACACGAAAATCACTCACTACGAAAGCAAAAGACTTGCAGACGATGCACCATCCCCCAATGAAAAGCGGGGTGTCACCTAGCACGTTAAGAGACCATACAATAAGTGTCAGGGGCCCGAGACTGTTCAACTGCCTCCCAGCACACACAAGGGGGATTACCAACAGACCCCTGGAAGTCTTCAAGCTGGCACTGGACAAGCACCTAAAGTCAGTTCCTGATCAGCCGGGCTGTGGTTCGTACGTTGGTTTGCGTGCAGCCAGCAGCAACAGCCTGGTTGATCAGGCTCTTATCCACCAGGAGGCCTGGTCACAGACCGGGCCGCGGGGGCGTTGACCCCCGGAACTCTCTCCAGGTAAACTCCAGGTAAACTGAACAACCAGCACAAATACTGAAGTAACAGATAAGGGAACAGTGGAACCACTCAACAACCAGCACAAACATTGAAGTAACAGATAAGGGAACAGTGGAACCACTCAACAACCAGCAGAGACACTGAAGTAACAGATAAAGGAACAGTGGAACCACTCAACAACCAGCACAAACATTGAAGTAACAGATAAGGGAACAGTGGAACCACTCCACAACCAGCACAAACATTGAAGTAACAGATAAGGGAACATTGGAACCACTCAACAACCAGCATAAACATTGCAGTAACAGATAAGGGAACAGTGGAAATACTCAACAACCAGCACAAACATTGAACAGATAAGGGAACAGTGGAACCACTCAACAACCAGCAGAGACACTGAAGTAACAGATGAAGGAACGGTGGAACCACTCAACCAGCACAAACATTGAAGTAACAGATAAGGGAACAGTGGAACCACTCAACAACCAGCACAAACATTGAAGTAACAGATAAGGGAACAGTGGAACCACTCAACAACCAGCACAAACATAGAAAGCACCAGATTAAGGAACATGGAAACCACTCAACAATCACACAAACATTGAAATAACAGATAAGGGAACGTAGAATCACTCACCTACCAGCACAAATCTTATGTAGAATTAGATAAGGGAACAGTGGAACCACTCAAGAACATCCACAAAACATTGAAGAAACATGATAAGGGAACAGTGCGGAACCACTCAACAACCAAAACAAACATGAAGTTAACAGTTTAATGGCACTGAACCACTTCAACAACCACGCAAAACTGAAGTAACAGATAAGGGAACATGAAACACTCAACACCCAGGAGCAGACACTGAAGTAACAGATAAAGGAACAGTGAACCACTCACAACCAGTACAAGACACTTGAATAACAGATAAGGGAACAGGGAACCACTCAAACAGCAACAAACACTGAAGTAACAGATGAGGAACAGTGGACCACCCAAACAGCACAACACATTGAAGTAACAGACAAGGGAACAGTGGTACCACTCAAACAAACAGCTCAAAATTGAAGTAACAGATAGGGAATCATGGAACCACTCAACTTCCAGCACAAACACTGAAGTAACAGATAAGGAAACAGTGGAACCACCCACATCCAGCACAAACATTTGAAGTAACAGATAAGAAACAGTGGAACCACCAAGACGCAGCACAAAACCATTGAAGTAACAGATAAGGAACAGTGGAACCACTCAAACAACCAGAAACAAAACATTGAAGTAACAGATAAAGGAATCAGGTGGAACCACTCAACACAGGCGCAAACACTGAAGTAACAGCAAAGGGAACATTGGAACCCCTCAACAACCACCACAAACATTGAAGTAAACAGATAAGGGAAAGTGGAACCACTCACACCCATCAGAGACACTGAAGTAACAGATAAAGGGAACACGTGGTAAACACCACTCAACAACCATTACAGACACTGAAGTAACAGATACGGGAACAGTGGAACCACTCAACACACACCACAACACTGAAGTAACAGATGAGGGAACAGTGAACCACTCAAACAGCACCAAACATTGAAGAATACAGATAAGGGTAACATTGGAACCACGTCAAGACCGCACACACATTGAGTACCAGATGAGGAACAGAGGGAACCACTCACCAACCAGAGCAAACATAGAAGAAACAGAAAAAGAACAGTGAAAACACTCAAACAACAAGCACAAACATGAAGGTAACAATAAAGGAACAGTGGAACCACACCACAAACTAGACACAAACATTGAAGTAACAGATAAGAGAACAGTGGATCCTCTCACAACCACACACAACAATGAAGTAACTAGATGAGGGAACATGGAACCACCTCAACAATCCGCACAAACAATGAAGTACACAGATAAGGGACACAGGGAACCACTCACCAACTAGCACCAAACATTGAAAGGAAACAGATAAGGGAACAGTGGAACCACCCACGACCAGACAACCATCGAAGCAACAGGTAAGGAACCAGTGGAAACCACTCCACAATCAGCACAAACATGAAGTAACAGATAAGGAACAGTGGAATCACTCAAACAACCACACAAACATTGAAGTCACAATAAGGACACAGTGAACCACTCAACAACCACACAAACATTGAAGTAACCGATAAGGAACAGTGGAACCACTCAACAATCAGCACAAACATTGAAGTAACAGATAAGGGAACAGTGGGAACCTATCAACCAACCACACAACATTGAAGTAAACAGATAAAGGAACAGTGGAACCACTCAACAACCAGCACAACATTGAAGAAACAGATAAGAGAACCAGTGGAACCAGCACAAACCGTTGACAGAAAAGTGAACAGTGGAACCACTCACCAACAGAACAAACATTTGAAGTAACAGAATACAGGAACAGTGGAACCACTCAAATACCAGCACAAACATTGAAGTAACAGATAAGAGAACAGTGGAACCACTCAACAACCAGCACAAACATTGAAGTATCAGATAAGGAACAGTGAACCACCTCAACAGCCAGCACAAACATAGATCAGATAAAGGGAAACAGTGAACCACTCAACAGACTGAACAAACAATGAAGTAACAGATAAAGGAACAGTGGAACCACTCAACAACCAGCACAAACATTGAAGTAACAGATAAGAGAACAGTGGAACGACTCAACAACCAGCACAAACATTGAAGTAACAGATAAGAGAACAGTGGAACCACTCAACAACCAGTACAAACATTGAAGTAACAATAAGGGAACAGGGAACCACTCACCAACAACCAGCACAAACATTGAGTGACAGATAAGAAACAGTAGAAAAGCCACTCAACAACCGCACAACATTGAAAGTAATCAGATAAGGGGAACATTGGAACCAACTCAACAACCAGCACAAACATTGAAGTAACAGATAAGGAAACAGTGGAACCACTCAACAACCAGCACAAACATTGAAGTAACAGATAAAGGAACAGTGGAACCACTCAACAACCAGAACAAACAGTGAAGTCACTGACAGATAAAGGAAGCAGTGAACCACTCAACAACCACACAGAACTGTAGTAACAGATATTAGGAACATGGAACCACTGAACAACCAGCACAAAACACTGAAATAACGATACAGGAACGGTGGAACCACTCAACAACCAGCAGAGACACTGAAGTAACAGATAACGGAACAGTGGAACCACTCAGCAACCAGCACAAACATTGAACAGATAAGGGAGCAGTGGAACCACTCAACAACCAGAACAAACATTGAAGTAACAGATAAAGGAACAGTGGAACCACTCATCAACAAGCACAAACACTGAAGTAACAGATAAAGGAACGGTGGAACCACTCAACAACCAGCACAGACACTGAAGTAACAGATAAAAGAATAGTGGAACCAGTCAGAAGCAACGTAAATATTGCAACGCAATTAAGACAGCTATGAGAGCTCGAGTGAAAGCAATTTTTTTTCAATTAACACACACACACACACACACACACACAACACACAGACACACAAACACACACACACCACAACACACACACACTCCACACACACAGCGGCAACACACATACATTTACATTTAGCTATTATCGCAAAAATACAGCAATATAAAAATAAATTGAAAAGGTAATATACTTATATATCATATACATAATAATCATTGTACCCATTCAGGGGGTTGCAACACACACTCACACATATACACTCCACACACACACACACACACACACACACACACACTGGGACCAGAGCTACCTATGACTCGATCTCATGCAACCAAAAAGGTGGAGTACACACACAGAGCAAAGGAAAGTGAGGCGAAAAGTTTAGACGACTGGCAATTGATGATTTATTGATTGGGGGGGGGGGGGGGGGGGGGTAAAGAAAATGAGTGGTGGAGGTTGGTTGGTTGAGTAATGAGTGTGTAGTGTACTAAGATGAATGTATGTTCTCATTATCTCTGTATCAATGTTGTGTCCTTAATCATGAATTATGCATTTAACCATCAGGCGGCAGGCATGTATCGTGCTAGGCAGTGAGATAGGGCAGCTTTATTCCGAAACGAGACAGGCAGGGGAAAGAAGGAAAAGGGAACGAAGGAAGAGAAAGGTTGGAAGTAACTGGTTAAAGAAGGTAAAAGGTAGGAATGAAAGTGAGGGTGGGGATATAAGGTGAAAGGGAGTGAGGAAGGGAAGGAAGGTGATAGGGAGGGTAAATGGAGGGGAGGCAGAGAAGAGGGAAAGGGAAAGGAATGGAGGGAGGCAGAGAAGAAAACGAAAAGAGGGGGGCAGAGAAGAAAGGAAGGAGGGAGCAGAGAAAAGGAAGGACGGGAAGGGAGGAGGCAGAGAGGAAGGGAAGGGATGAGACAGAGAAGAAGGGAAGGGAACGGAAGGGAGGGATGCAGAGAAAAAAGGAAGGGATGAGAGGCAGAGAAAAAGGGAAGGGAGGAGGCAGAGGAAGAAGGGAAGGGAACGGAAGGGAGGGAGGCAGAGAAAAAGGGAAGGGAGGGAGGCAGAGAAGAAGGGAAGGGACGGGAAGGGAGGGAGGCAGAGAAAAAGGGAAGGGAGGGAGGCAGAGAAAAAGGGAAGGGAGAGAGTGCTGGAGGCGGCAGTGGGTGAAGTAATTTCGGTGCAGCAAATAATTGCTGTATTTAAGACAAAGTGTGTATTTCCCCAGAGTTAATTATAGTTATTTTGATAATTAGAATCAGGCGGAGGATATAACGCTGGTATGATGTGGTAACCAGGTGCTGTTAGTGGTATACCAGGTACTGTAAGTGGTCGTATCCCAAGTACTGTAGTGGTCGTAAATATACGGTACTGTAATGGTTGTAATACCTTGTACTGTAGTGGTGGAAACCAGGTACTGTAGTGGTATGCCAGGTAAAATGTAGTGTATATCAGACAGTAGTTGGTATACCAGGTACTGTAGTGTGGTATTCATGCTCTGTATGGTTTGTAACGCCATGAAGTGTAGTGGTATACCAGGTACTGTAATGGTGGATACCATATACTGTAGTGGGTATACGAGGTATTGTATGATGGTAGAATACCATATCCTATAGTGGTGGTATAACCAAATGTTAAAAAAACCTGGGTTTGGTGGTATACCGTATACTTATTGATAGTGGTAAACCTGTACTGTAGAGGGTGGTAAACTTGTACTGTCGTGGTATAAGCTCATGTACTGGTATGGTGGGATGCCAGGTACAGTAGTTGTGGTATACCAATGTACTGTAGATGAAGACCATATACTGTAATGGTGGTTATACCATTTTATTGTAGTGAAGTTATAAGAACATGAAGAAAGAAGGAACACTGCAACAGGAATACTAACCCATCAAACAGTCCTTGGCCAACCCACCCGCCCGCCTAGAACAGAGACCACCTAGTCAGGTCACCTTCCTTTGATACCTTGAAGAGTTTCGAGAAATTATCTACTCTCTGAACCCTGCCATGGATCAGGCTCGTCTGGTGCTTCCCTGGTCAACCAGGCTGTTTTTGCTGGAGGCCCGCTGCCACCACATATCCATCACAGCCTGGATGATTTGGCAGGCACCAGACCTGGTACACCCAGCCTAGTCAGGACCAACTCCACACCCCCCACACCCACTCAGTATTTATCCACCTATTTTTTAAAACTACACAACGTCTTAGCTTCTATGACGGTACTCGGGAGGTGTTCACTCATCCCCAACTCTATGACCAAACTAGCGCATTCCCTATGTTCCTTCCTTAATCTGAATTTTTCCAACTTGAAACCATTGCTGCGAGTCCTGTCCTGATATTTTCAGCACGCATTTACATCCCCTTTATTTTATCCCCCCTAATTCTACGCCTTTCTAGGAGTGCAATCCAGGGCCCCTCAGTCTATCCCTCATAGGAAGATTTCTGAACATGGATCACTTTTTCCATCCTCCTCTGTACGTTGTTCCAGGCTTTATACTTCCATTCTGTAATACGGGACCAGACTGAGCAGCATAATCTAATGAGGCCTAACCAAGGATCATAGAAAGTTGAACAACCTGAAGACTCTATTTAGTTATACTCGTGATATGAACGCCCAAGGATTCTGTTAGCTTTTAATTGTGAACACTTATGCACTGGTTGTCATGGTTTCAGATTATGCTAACCAGAACTCTCTCAAATCCTTTCGCAATCAGTAGTATTAAGATCTACACTATTCAGTTTATATGTAGCATGGTTATTGTCCTGTCCAACATTTAGCACTTTGCATTTGTCTATATTAAACTGCATCTGACACTTCTCCGACCATTGCATCAGTCTATTCAAATCATCCTGGAGTGCACTAATGTCCTCATTAGAATGAATTGGACGGCCTATTTTGTTGTCATCAGCAAATTTGCTTATGTCGCTATACATGTATTCCCTCATCTATATCGTTTCTGTAAATTGTGAACAAGGGGCTCAACACTGACCCCTGTGGAACTCCGCTTGTGACGTGTCCCCATTTTGATTTCTCCCCATTTATGCAAACTCTTTGCTGCCTATTTGTCAACCATATCTCTACCCAGGAAAAGATTTCTCCTCCTATTCCGTTTCCTTAAATTCCCTCAAAAAATCTCCTGATGTGGACTCTATCGTCCGAAAGGCCTTACTGAAAAATCCATATGCACAATATCATATTCATTACCATGATCTACCTTCCTCCAACACTAATGGAAAAATGTTATAAAATTGTAAGAACAGGAACGCCCCTTTGTAAAACCGTGTTGAGATTCATTAATCAATTTATGCTGATCAAGATGGCTACGAATTGCTTCGGCAATTATTGATTCCATAAATTTTTTCCCACTATGGAGGTAAGGCTTTTTATTGGTCTATATTAGAAGCAAGGCACCTGTCCACATGCCTTGTAAGTAAGTAATTCATTTGCCATTTTCCACTTATCAGGCACTATGCCAGTTTGTATTGATATGTTGAAAAGATTAGCCAAAGGTATGCTAAGTTCCTCTTTACATTCCTTTAACACCCTAGCAAACAGTTCATCAGGGCCTGGGGATTTGTTAGGTTTTAGTTTCTCTATTTGTCTGAGGACCATGTCACTAGTTACTTCAATCGTACCAGGTACTGTAGTGGTGGTGGTGGTATACCAAGTACTGCAGTGGTGGTATACCAAGTACTGTAGTGGTGGTGGCATATCAGGTACAGTAGTGGTGGTATACCATGTACTGTAGTGGTGGTGGTATACCATGTGCTGTAGTGGTGGTGGTAAACCATGTACTGTAGTGATGGTATACCATGTACTGTAGTGGTGGTGGTATACCATGTACTGCAGTGGTGGTGGTATACTATGTACTGTAGTCGTATGCCAGGTACTAGATTGGTATACCAGGTACTGTGGTGATGGTAGTATACCATATACTATAGTGGTGCCATACCATATACTGTAGTGGTGGTTGTATACCATATATTGTAGTGGTGGTGGTGGTATACCATGTACTGTAGTGGTGATATACCTGTACTGTGGTGGTGGTGGCATACCATGTACTCTAGAGGTGGTATACCAGGTACTGTAGTGGTGGTATACCATGTACTGCAGTGATAGTGATATACTATGTACTGTAGTGGTGGTGGTGGTATACCATGTACTGTAGTAGTGGTGGTATACCATGTACTATAGTGGTGATGTACCGTGTTCTGTAGTAGTGGTGGTGCACCATGAACTGTAGTGGTGGTAAACCAGCTACTGTACTGGTAGTTGTAGCATATCAATTAGTATGGTAGTAGTAGTATACTAGTTTCTGTGTTGTGGTAGTATACTAGTCACTATGGTGGTTGTGGTAGTATACCAGTTACTGTGGTGGTAGTGGTGTACTAGTTTCTGTGGTGGTTGTGATAGTATACCAGTTACTGTAGTGGTTATGGTACTATACTAGTTTCTGTGGTGGTTGTGGTAGTATACTTGTTACTGTGATGGTTGTGGTAGTATACTAGTTACTATGGTGGTTGTGGTAGTATACCAGTTACTGTGGTGGTTGTGGTATACTAGTTCTGTGGTGGTTGTAGTAATATACTAGTTACTGTTCAACATCCGGGGTCCCAGACTTTTCAACATCTTAACAGAAGATATAAGAAACACTGCTGGAACGAGTGTAGAAGCCTTCAAGAGGAAACTAGACAAGTATCTTCACCAGGTGCCAGATCAACCAGGCTGTGATGGATATGTGGGGCAGCGGGTCTCCAGCAGCAACAGCCTGGTTGACCAGGCAAGCACCAAACGAGCTTGGCCCATGGCCGGGCTCAGAGAGTAGATAAACTCTCGAAACTCTTCAAAAGTATATCAAAGGTAAGGTACTGTAGTGGTTGTGCTAGTATACCAGTTACTGTGGTGGTTGTGGTAGTATACTAGTTTCTGTGGTGATTGAGGTAGTGTACCAGTTACTATGATGGTTGTGGTAGTATACCAGTTACTGTGGTGGTTGTGGTAGTATACCAGTTACTGTGATGGTTGTGGTAGTATACCAGTTACTGTGGTGGTTATGGTAGTATACCAGTTACTGTGGTGGTTGTGGTAGTATACTAGTTTCTGTGGTGGTTATGGTGGTATACTAGTTACTGTGGTGGTTGTGGTAGTATACCAGTTACTATGGTGGTTGTGGTAGTATACCCGTTACTGTGGTGGTTGTGGCAGTATACCAGTTACTGTGATGGTTGTGGTAGTACACTAGTTTCTGTGGTGATTGTGGCGGTGTACCAGTTACTGTGATGGTTGTGATAGTATACCAGTTACTGTGATGGTTGTGGTAGTATACCAGTTACTGTGATGGTTGTGGTAGTAAACCCGTTTTCTGTGATGGTTGTGGTAGTATACCAGTTACTGTGGGGGTTGTGGTAGTATAAACCCGTTACTGTGATGGTTGTTTCTGGTATACCAGTTAATGTGGTGGTTGTGGTAGCATACTAGTTACTGTGGTGGTTGTGGTAGTATACCATTTTTCTGTGATGGTTGTGGTAGTATACCATTACTAAAGATGGTTGTGGTAGTATACCAGTTACTGTTGTGGCTGTGGAAGTATACTAGTTACTGTGATGGTTGTGGTAGTATACCAGTTACTGTTGTGGCTGGGGTAGTATACTAGTTACTGTGATGGTTGTGGTAGTATACCAGTTATGGTGATGGTTGTGGTAGTATACCAGTTACTGTGATGGTTTGGTAGTATACCAGTTTTCTGTGATGGTTGTGGTAGTATAAACCCGTTACTGTTGTGGCTGGGGGGAGTAAAATTAGTTACTGTGATGGTTGTGGTAGTATACCAGTTTAAAGGTGATGGTTGTGGTAGTATTAAACCAGTTACTGTGAAGGTTGTGGTGTATACCAGTTACTGTGATGGTTGTGGTAGTATACCAGTTACTGTGGTGGCTGTGGTAGTATACCAGTTACTGTGATGGTTGTGGTAGTATACCAGTTACTGTGATGGTTGTGGTAGTATAACCAGTTACTGTGGTGGCTGTGGTGTATACCAGTTTCTGTGATGGTTGTGGTAGTATACCAGTTACTGTGATGGTTGTGGTAGGTGTACCAGTTACTGTGATGGTTGTGGTAGTAATACCAGTTACTGTGCGGTTGTGGTAGTATACCAGTTACTGTGATGGTTGTGGGAGTATACCATTACTGTGATGGTTGTGGTAGTAATACCAGTTACGTGATGGTTGTGGTAGTAACCAGTTACTGTGATGGTTGTGGTAGTATACCAGTTTACTGTGCTGGTTGTGGTAGTATAACCAAATTACTGTGATGGTTTTTGGTAGTATACCATTACTGTGATGGTTGTGTAGTATAAACCAGTTACTGTGATGGTTTTGGTAGTATACCATTTACTGTGATGGTTGTGGTAGTATAAACCCTTACTGTGATGGTTGTGTAGTCTACCATTACTGTGATGGTTGTGGTAGTAACCAGTTACTGTGATGGATTTTGGTAGTATACCAGTTACCCGTGGTGGGTGTGGTAGTATACTAGTTACTGGATGGTTATGGTAGTATAACCAGTTACTGTATGGTTTGGTAGTATACCAGTTACTGTGATGGTTGTTGGGAGTAAACCAGTTTCGTGATGGTTGTGGTAAGTATACCAGTTACGGTGGTGGCTGTGGTAGTATACTAGTTACTGTGATGGTTGTGGTAGTATACCAGTTACTGTGATGGTTGTGGTAGTATACCAGTTTTCTGTGATGGTTGTGGTAAATAAACCAGTTACTGTGATGGTTGTGGTAGTATACCAGTTACGGTGGTGGCTGTGGTAGTTTTTACTATTACTGTGATGGTTGTGGATTTTTACCATTACGTGATGGTTGGGGGTAGTATAACCAGTTACTGTGATGGCTGTGGTTTGTATACCAGTTACTGTGATGGTTGTGGTAGTATACCAGTTACTGTGATGGTTGTGGTAGTATACAAGTTACTGTGATGGTTGTGGTAGTATACCAGTTACTGTGATGGTTGTACATAAGAACATAAGAAAGGAGGAACACTGCAGGAGGCCTGTTGGCCCATACTAGGCAGGTCCTTTACAATTCATCCCACTAACAAAACATTTGCCTAACCCAATTTTCAATGCCCCCCAAAAAATAAGCTCTGATGTGAAAGTCCCACTCAAATCCAACCCCTCCCACTCATGTACTTATCCAACTTAAATTTGAAACTACCCAAAGTCCCAGCCTCAATAACCCAACTAGGTAGACTGTTCCACTCATCAACTACCCTATTCCAAAACCCAAAACTTTCCTATGTCCTTTCTAAATCTAAACTTATCTAATTTAAATCCATTACTGCGGGTTCTCTCTTGGAGAGACATCCTCAAAATCTTATTAATATCCCCTTTATTTAAAACCTATCTTCCACTTTTACACTTCGATCAGGTCTCCCCTCATTCTTCGTAATACAAGTGAATGTAACTTAAGAGTCTTCAATCTTTCTTCATAAGGAAGATTTCTAATGCTATGTATTAATTTAGTCATCCTACGCTGAATGTTTTCTAACGAATTTATGTCCATTCTGTAATATGGAGACCAGAACTGAGCTGCATAATCTAGGTGAGGCCTTACTAATGATGTATAAAGCTGCAGTATGACCTCTGGACTTCTGTTGCTTACACTTCTTGATATAAATCCCAGTAATCTATTTGTCTTATTACGTACGCTTAGGCATTGCTGTCTTGGTTTAAGGTTGCTGCTCACCATAACCCCCAAGTCCTTTTCGCAATCTGTATGGCTAAGTTCTACATCATTTAACTTATAAGTGCTAGGGTTATGGGCACTCCCAAGCTTCAGAACCTTGCATTTATCTACATTGAACTGCATCTGCCACTTTTCTGACCAAGAATAGAGTTTGTTTAAATCCTCCTGAAGTTCCATAACATCTACGTTTGAATCAATTATCCTACCTATCTTTGTGTCATCGGCGAATTTGCTCATATCACTAGTAATTCCCTCATCAAGATCATTGATATATATTATAAACAACAACGGGCCCAAGACTGATCCCTGTGGAACGCCACTTGTTACAGATCCCCACTCGGATTTAACCCCATTTATGGACACTCTCTGCTTCCTGTCAGTGAGCCATGACTCGATCCACGAGAGCACTTTTCCCCCAGTGCCATTAGCTGCCACCTTCTTTTACAGTCTATGGTGCGGAACTCTATCAAAAGCCTTACTAAAATCTAAGTAAATAATATCAAATTCTTTATCGTATTCAACAGCCTCAAAAGCTTTACTGAAGAAAGTTAATAAATTAGTTAGACAAGACCGGCCTCTTGTGAATCCATGCTGAGTATCATTAATCAAGCCATGTTTATCGAGATGGCTTCTTATAATCTCAGCTATAATTGACTCTAGTAATTTGCCTACAATTGAGGTCAGACTTATTGGGCGGTAATTTGTCGGTAACGACTTGTCCCCTGTTTTAAAAATAGGAATTACATTAGCCATCTTCCACATATCAGACACTACACCTGTTTGAAGAGATAAATTAAAAATATTAGTTAATGGTTCACAGAGTTCCATTTTGCATTCCTTAAGAACCCTTGAAAAAACTTCATCAGGACCCGACGACTTATTTTGCTTCAGTCGGTCTATCTGCTTCACAACCATTTCACTAGTGACTGTGATGTTACATAATTTATCTTCTTCTAGCCCACTATAAAAATTAATTACTGGAATATTGTTAGTGTCTTCCTGTGTAAAAACTGAGAGAAAATAATTATTAAAAATCGAGCACATTTCATTCTCTTAGTCAGTAAGGTGCCCATAGTTATTTTTAAGGGGACCTATCTTATCTCTAACTTTTGTTTTATAGACCTGGAAAAAACTTTTTGGGTTAGTTTTAGAATCCCTAGCAACTTTAATTTCATAGTCCCTTTTAGCTTTTCTTATCCCCTTTTTAATGTCCCTCTTAATGTCAATATACTGATTCATAAAATGACCCTCACCTCTTTTGATACGCCTATAAATTCCTTTCTTATGCCCTAGTAGATATTTGAGCCTATTATTCATCCATTTTGGGTCATTTCTATTTGATCTAATTTCTTTATATGGGATAAACGTTCTTTGAGCAGCATGTATAGTGTTCAGAAAACTGTCATATTGATATCTCACTTCGTTACCCCAGTCAACAGATGATAAGTGTTCTCTAAGCCCATCGTAATCTGCTAAGTGAAAATCTGGGACTGTTACTGAGTTATCGCTACTATCGTACTTCCATTCAATGCTAAATGTAATTGATTTGTGGTCGCTAGCACCCAGTTCCTCTGAAATTTCTAAATTATTAACAAGGGATTCATTGTTTGCCATAACTAAGTCAAGCAGGTTATTTCCCCTTGTAGGTTCTGTCACAAACTGCTTCAAAAAACAATCCTGAACTACTTCTAAGAAGTCGTATGATTCTAAATTCCCAGTCAAGAAAAACCAATCAATATGACTAAAGTTAAAGTCTCCTAGAATTACTACATTATCGTGCCTTGTGGCCTTAACAATTTCCTCCCATAGTAGTCTCCCTTGGTCCCTATCTAAATTTGGGGACGGTATATCACTCCTAAAATCAGTTTTTCATGCCCCTCTGAAAATTCTATCCAAACAGACTCTGTATGTGTTACTTCAGACTTAATACCCGTTTTTATGCAACAGTTCAAGCGATCTCGGACATACAATGCCACCCCACCCCCCTTCCCGATACTTCTATCTACTTGGAACAATTTAAAACCCTGAATATGACATTCCGCAGGCATGTCCCGACTTTTTGAATTAAACCACGTCTCAGTTAAGGCAAATACATCAATGTTACCTGCACTAGCAACTAATCTCAACTCGTCCATCTTATTCCTAGCACTACGGCAATTAGCATAATAAACATTGAAAGACTCTCCTTTCTCTTTACCCTTCCTGCTCATTTCTGCTTTTCTACTAAACCTATTACTGTCCTTATCACCCAAAGTCACTGGCTTTTCAATATCTACCTCGTTCTGCTTATTACTAGTTCCCCTAGAACTCGTAATATTACTACACTGGGACTTTACTGTTTTCCTGCCAAAACCCATACCACTAACTATTCCTAGTTTAAAGTCCTAACTGCTCCCTCCACTGCAGTTGCCAGTGCTACCACCCCAGACCTAGATAAGTGAACCCCATCCCTGGCATACATGTCATTTCCGCCATAGAAGAGGTCCCAGTTGTCAATGAATGTTACCGCATTTTCCTTACAGTATTTGTCCAGCCAGCAATTGACACCAATTGCCCTGGACAACCATTCATTTCCAACTCCCTTCCTTGGCAAAATACCACATATGACAGGGTTCCCACCCTTACTCCTAATTATTTCTATTGCTGACCTATACCTGCTAATCAGGTCTTCACTCCTACGTCTGCCAACATCGTTGCCTCCAGCACTGAGACAGATAATAGGATTGCTCCCATTACCTCTCATAATGTCATCCAGACGGCTAACAATATCCTCCATCCCAGCCCCAGGAAAGCAAACTCTCTGTCTCCTACTCCTGTCCTTCAAGCAGAACGCCCTATCCATATACCTAACTTGGCTATCCCCAACAACAACAATATTCTTACCTTCCTTGGTGTCGTTCGTCGTGATGTTCCCAGTAGTCGACTCACATTCGTCGGGTAGCACTGAGAATGTATTAGATGTTTCCACAACAGTTTCCACGGCAGTCTTTCTTCTTCATCGTTTCTATCTTTCCATTCGTCTTCTTAGTATACCAGTTACTGTGGTGGCTGTGGTAGTGTACCAGTTACTGTGATGGTTGTGGTAGTGTACCAGTTACTGTGATGGTTGTGGTAGTGTACCAGTTACTGTGATGGTTGTGGTAGTATACCAGTTACTGTGATGGTTGTGGTAATATACCAGTTACTGTGATGGTTGTGGTAGTATACCAGTTACTGTGATGGTTGTGGTAGTATACCAGTTACTGTGATGGTTGTGGTAGTATACCAGTTACTGTGATGGTTGTGGTAGTATACCAGTTACTGTGCTGGTTGTGGTAGTATACCAGTTACTGTGATGGTTGTGGTAGTATACCAGTTACTGTGATGGTTGTGGTAGTAATCCCAGTTACTGTATGGTTGTGGTAGATACCAGTTACTGTGATGGTTGTGGTAGTATACCAGTTACTGTGATGGTTGTGGTAGTATACTAGTTACAGTGATGGTTGTGGTAGTATACCAGTTACTGTGATGGTTGTGGTAGTATACCAGTTACTGTGATGGTTGTGGTAGTACACCAGTTACTGTGATGGTTGTGGTAGTATACCAGTTACTGTGATGGTTGTGGTAGTATACCAGTTACTGTGGTGGCTGTGGTAGTATACTAGTTACAGTGATGGTTGTTTTAGCTTACTAGAAATTTGAGGGCGCATTAAAACGAAAATGTTGAGGGCGCGTTGAAAGCAGTGTCGAGTGTGTTACCATTTGGTCCTAGGCACATGTCGATTAGACACTTGGCCTGTTGTGTGAGTTTGTGTGTGTATAGTGTGTGTGTGTGTGTGTGGGTGTGGGTGTGTGTGGGGGTGTGTGTGTGGGTGTGTGTGTGGGTGTGTGTGTGTGTGGGGGTGTGTGTGTGGGTGTACTCACCTAGTTATTCACACCTAGTTGTGGCTGCAGGGGTCGAGTCATAGCTCCTGGCCCCGCCTCTTCACTGGCAGCTACTGAATCACTCTCCGTTCACCATGAGCTTTATCATACCTCTGCTTAAAGCTATGAATGGATCCTGCCTCCATTACATCGCTTCCCAAACTATTCCACTTCCTGACTACTCCGTGACTGAAGAAATACTTCCTAACATCCCTGTGATTCATCTGTGTCTTCAACTTCCAACTGTGCCCCATCTCTGGAACATTCTGTTTCTGTCCTTGTCAATTCATCTCATTATTTTATATGCCGTTATCATGTCCCCCCTACATCTCCTGTCCTTCAGTGCCGTCACGTCGATTTCCCTTAACCTCTCCTCGTAGGACATACCCCTTAGCACTGGGACTAGTCTTGTTGGAAACCTTCGCACTTTCTCTAGTTTCTTTATGTGCTTGGCTAGATGTGGGTTCCAAACTGTTGCCGCATACTCCAATATGGGCCTAACGTACTCAGTGTAGAGGGTCCTGAACGATTCCTTATTAAGATGGAGGAATGCTGTTCTGAGGTTTGCTAGGCGCTCATATGCTGCAGCAGTTATTTGGTTGATGTACGCCTCAGGAGATTTGCCTGGTGTTATACTCACCCCAAGATCTTTTTCCTTGAGTGAGGTTTGTAGTCTCTGGCCCCCTAGACTGTACTCTGTCTGCAGTCTTCTTTGCCCTTCCTCAATCTTCATGACTTTGCACTTGGTGGGGTTGAACTCCAGGAGCCAATTGCTGGACCAGGTCTGCAGCCTGTCCAGATCCCTTTGTACTTCTGCCTGGTCCTCGTCCGATTGAATTCTTCTCATCAATTTCAGATCATCTGCAAACGGGGACACTTCGGAGTCTATTCCGTCCGTCATGTCGTTGACAAATACCAGAAACAGCACCGGTCCTAGGATTGACCCCTGTGGAACCCCACTCGTTACAGTTGCCTACTCTGACACCTCGCTGCGTACCATGACTCGCTGCTGTCTTCCTGACAAGTATTCTCTGATCCATTGTATTGTCTTTCCTGTTATCCCTGCATGGTTCTCCAGTTTTTGCACTAATCTCTTGTGTGGAACTGTGTCAAACGCATTCTTACAGTCCAAAAAATGCAATCTACCCACCCCTCTCTCTCTTGTTTTACTGTTGTCACTCTGTCATAGAACTCCAGTAGGTTTGTGACACAGGATTTCCTGTCCCTGAAACCGTTTTGGCTATTGTCGATATGCTCATTTCTTTCTAGGTGTTCCACCATTCTTCTCCTGATAATCTTCTTCATGACTTTGCATATTATACATGTCAGTGACACTGGTCTATAGTTTAGTACTTCATGTCTGTCTCCTTTTTTAAAAACTGGGACTACATTGCTGTCTTTCATACCTCAGGTAATCTCCCTGTTTCGACAAATGTGTTGAATATTGTTGTTAGGGGTACACATAGCGCCTCTGCACCCTCAGGACCCATGGAGAGATGTTATCCGGCCCCATCGCCTTTGAGGTGTTTAGCTCGCTCAGTAGCCTCTTCACTCGGTTGTATGTATTGTGGCCAACACTTGGTGTACCCCACCTCTCCATCTTTCTGGAGTCCCTTCTGTCTCCTCTGTGAACACTTCTTTGAATCTCATGTTGAGTTCCTCACATACTTCTCGGTCGTTCTTGTGATCTCTCCTCCGTCCTTCCTTCCTTAGCCTGATTACCTGGTTCTTGATTTTTGTTTTCCTGCTGATGTGGCTGTACAACAGCTTAGAGTCAGATTTGGCTTTCGCTTCTATGTCATTTTCATATTATCGTGGGGCCTTCCTTCTTACCTGTGCATATTCATTTCTGGCTATACGACTGCTGTCTTTATTCTCCTGGGTCCTTTGCCTTCTATACTTCTTCCATTACCTAGCACACTTGGTTTTGGCTTCCCTGCACCTCTGGGTAAACCATGGGCTCATCCTGGCTTTTCCATTATTCCTGTTACCCTTGGGTACAAACCTCTCCTCAGCTTCCTTGCATATTGTTGTCACGTATTCCATCATCTCGTTTACTGACGTTTACTGTGTGTGTGTGTGTGTGTGTGTGTGTGTGTGTGTGTGTGTGTGTGTGTGTGTGTGTGTGTGGTGTTTGTGTGTGTGTGTGTGTGCGTATGTGTGTGTATGTGTGTATGCATGTGTGTGTGTGTGTATGTGTGTTTATGTGTGTGTGCATTTGTGTGTATGTATATGTGTGTGTGTGTATATGTGTGTGTATGGTGTGTGTAAAATGTGTTTTGTATATGTATTTATATGTGTGTGTATATATGTGTGTATATGTTGTGTATATGTATTTATATATGTGTATGTATATGTTTTGGGGTATATATGTGTGTATATATGTGTGTGTGTGTGTGTGTGTGTGTGTGTGTGTGTGTGTGTGTGTGTGTGTGTGTGTGTGTGTGTGTGTGTGTGTTTACTAATCTATTTGTAGTTGCAGAGATCGAGTCACAACTCCTGGCCCCGCCTCTTCGTTGGTCGCTACTAGGTCCACTCTCTTCCTGTTCCATGAACTTTATCGTATCTCTTCTTAAAGCTAGGTATGGATCCTGCCTCCACTACATTACTCTCCAGATTGTTCCACTTTCTGACAACTCTGTGATTGAATACTCATCTGAGTTTTCAGCTTCTAGTTGTGACCCCTTGTTGCTATGTTCTAACTCTGAAACATTCAGTCCCTATCCACCTTATGAAATCCTCTCAGTATTTTATATGTAGTTATCATGTCTTCCCTATCCATCCTGTCCTCCACTGTAGTCATTTTGATTTCCCTTAACTTCTCCTCGTAGAACATGCCTCTTACCTCCGTGACTAGTCTTTTTGCAAATCTTTGCACTTTCTCTAATTTCTTGACGTGCTTGATCAAGTGTGGGTTCCATACTGGTGCTGCATACGCCAATACAGGTCTGATGTACACGCTGTACAGAGTCTTGAATGATTCTTTACTAAGGTGTCAAAACACTTAGGTTTCGACAGGCTTTCCAGGCAGCCATATACTTCAGCAGTTATTTGGTTGATGTGCGCCTCAGGAGATGCTCTGGGTATGATACCCAAAGAGCCTTTTTCCTTGAGTGAGGTATGCAGCCTTTGGCTCTCCTAGCCTGTACTCCGTCTGCAGTCTTCTTTGACCTCCACCAGTCTTTATGACTTTGCATTTGGTGGGGTGGACCAGGCTTACAACCTGTCCATATCCTATCTGATCCTCATCCATTTAATTCTCCCCATTAACTTCACATCGTCTGCAAACAGGGACACCTCTGAATCTATCCCTTTCGTCATATTAATGTACATATACCAGAAACAGCACCGGCCCTAAGACTGACCCTAGTGGAACCCTGCTCGTCACAGACGCCCACTCTGATCCCTTTCACGTACCATCACTCGTTTCTTTCCTGTCAGGTATTCTTTGATGCATTGCAATGCCTTGTTATTTCTGCCTGCTCGTCATGATTTTGCACTAATCTCTTGTGTGGAACTGTGTCGAAAGCCTTCCTACAGTCTACCTACCCCCCTTTCTCTCCTATCTTCTGACACCTTGTCGTAAAACTCCAGTAGGTTTGTGACACAGAATTTCCCTTCCTGAAACCATGCTGTTTAAGTTCATTCCTTTCTAGGTGTTCCACCACTTTTTTTTCTTGATAAGCTTCTTCGTGACTTTGCATTCTATACATGTCAGTGACGTTGGCCTTTAGTTTAATACTGCCTGTGTGTCTCTTTCTTAAAAATTGGGACTACATTTGCTGTCTTTCACACCTCAGGTATTCGACCTGTTTCGATAGATGTGTTGAAGATTGTTTTTAGTGGTACACACAGTGCATCTTCTCACTCTCTTAGGACCTGTGTAGAGATGTTGTCTAGTCCCACCGCCTTTGATGTATCTAATTAACTTAGCTGCCTCTTCACCTCCTTTTCGGTTGTGTGTAGTGTGTCCAGCACTTGTTGGTGTACCCTACCATTTCGGTTTGCTGAAGTTCTTTCTGTCTCAACTGAAAATACTTTTTTAAATCTCGTGTTGAGCTCACATACTTCTTGGTTGTTTCTTATCTCCCCTCCTTCTTACCTTAGCCTGATTACCTGGCCCTTGACTTATTTTCCTCTTGATGTGGCTGTACAACAGCTTTGGGTCAGATTTGGCTGTTGATGCTGTTATTTTCGTATTGTTGCTGGGCCTCCCCTCCTTATCTGTGCATATATGTTTCTTGCTCTTCGACTAATCTCCTTATTTTCCTGGGTCCTTTGTCTTCTCTACTTTTTCCATTCTCTAACGCAAATAGTTTTGGCCTCTCTGCACCTTTGGGTGAACCAGGGGCTCGCTCTTGTCTTCCCATTGTTTCTGTTGCCCTTGGTTATAAACCTTTCCTCTCCCTCCATGCATTTTGTGGTCACATATTCCATAATTTCATTTACTGTTTTTCTCACCATTTCTCTTTCCCACTGTACCTCTTGCAGGAAATTTTTTATACCTGTGAATTCCCCTCTTCTATATGTTGGTTTCTCCCATCCTACTCATGCTGCTTCTCACTCTGCTTTTAACTGTACAATGTATTCGGTGCTCAGGACTACATGATCACTAGCTCCAGGGGGCCTTTCATATGTGATGTCCCCAATGTCTGAATTACTCAAGGTGAATACTCGGTCCAGCCTTGCTGGTTCGTCCTATCCTTTCTCTGGTAGTGTCCCTAACATGTTGATAAGAGCATAATATAAGGAGGAACACTGCTACAGGCCTTCCAGTACCATCTCCATCATCTTAGCTCTCCACGTTTCTGGTCCCCCATGTGGCTCCAGGTTTTCCCAGTCAATTTCTTTGTGATTAAAATCACCCACAACTAGTAACTTTGCCCTGCCCATGTAGGCTCTTCTGGCAACCTCATCTAGTGTATCAACCATTGCTCTGTTGCTCTCGTACTCTTGTCTTGGCCTTCTGATGTTCATTGACAGGTTGTACATCACTACAGTCACAACCTTGGGACCCTCAATCTGAAGTGTTCATTAGGGTTATAACTTTTTTACTTTTTTTCCCAAATAAAACATCTCATGTGTCATAAATCGATGAACTTTTGTTTATAAACAATGAAAAAGCCCCTAAATAAAAACAATGAACCACCATATATCTGTGTTACTACTCATAAGAAGCAACTCAGTAAATTACTAATTGGCAAGTCTATATACTGACGTCTACTATTGTTAGCATTTTCTCATTGTATTTCACAGAGGAGTGTATCAGTGAGCACCGCTTGTCTGACAATATATATATACAGGTATAGCCTAACTGTGTGAGTTTTATTGTCAAAATTTGACATTCATGTCACTGTAAACTTTTCCAGTTTCTAGAACTGTTAAGAAATTCCTGAAACGGTATAGAAGTTTGTAGAACAATTCAAATTCTGGTATATATAAAAAGCTTTATGAGCAAGCAAATCAGCTGCCGTTATATCTCTTTCAGAAATTCAGAATTAATTATAATGTCACACAAAAAATTGATACTACCATAAAGAAGAGCAAAGATATCTGGACCAATAAGTCGGTGGGGTTCCAGAAGTCACATAGAAGAGGAATTGTGCCTTTAGAAGAATCTTCACTAGAAGAAAAACTGAGGATACCTCTCGGAACCCAAATCATTGGATGGCACCAGTTTCTTGGAGTAGAAATCAAAGGAAGAAAGGGGCGAATAGCGAAAGGATGGAGAGATGATATGAAGTTTTTATACCATCTAACACGAGTGTTTAGATTCTTTGAAGAAAAAAGTCACTTTCCTTTGATGAACTTGCAGAAAATTCCAAATATCAGTAACGTGATGTGGAATTCAAGATCCATTATAGCTGCTCTTGCATTCATTCTTATACCTACAAGACGGAAGACTTTGGAGATGATATGCAGATTCATTTGATATACCTGAGATATACGATGAAAATGACTTTCAAGAATTTGTAAGAAATATTGAAACCTTACAAAAAAGCACTGAACTGATTGAAAAAATCACTGGAAGCAGGAACCGTCTGTACTCAATATACCAAGAAATAATCAGTGTGCTGAACGTGCAATCAACGTTACGCAGGAACTGTATGCTGCCTGCAGAAACAAAAACAAACTGCAACTTCGGTTTATTCTAAGCAATAAGTAGTAATATATGTACAAACATGATAATGATGCTGTAAGCTGTTTTCATTACTTGTTTTTTTCTTTAGGGGTGACATTTTCTAAAATGATATTGAAATGAAAGGCCATTTATAACAAAAAAAGGCACAATACCGTGACTGGAACGATACACAAATAACCCGCACATAGAAGAAAGGAGCTTACTACTACTACTACTACTTACTACTACTACTACTACTACTACTACTACTACCGCTATTACTACTACTACTACTACTACTACTACTACTACCACTACCAATTCCTGCGTATATATACCGTTCCTGCTCTACTTCTCGTTAGTGTGACTTTGTAAATGGTCCAAGTCGGACCGAAACGTCGTCGTAAGCTCCTCTCTTCTATGTGCGAGTTATTTGTGTAAAGGTCATTTCTTTGCTTTTAGGCAAAAGTTCATCTGATTAAGGTATAGGTATATTACATTGTAAAAAAGTTATAACCGTAGTGTTCATACTAAATAGTCCCTTCCCTTGTGTCCACCCCTTCCAGCTCCTCAAAACTCTACTGGTTATTGATAAGCAATGGAACTCGTTAATCTCTGTTCCCTCTATCTTCCCTCAGTATCTGATATGCATTTGGAAAGATCGTGTTTGTTATCATTCTAGTGAGCTTGGTTTTGTGTGTGCTATAATGTCTTATTCTTGGATATAAATTCTCTGGAAAATGTACAAAGGAGGATGACAAAGTTGATCCCATGTATCAGAAACCTTCCCTATGAGGATAGACTAAGGGCCCTGAAACTGCACTCTCTAGAAAGACGTAGAATTAGGGGGGATATGATTGAGGTGTATAAATGGAAGACAGGAATAAATAAAGGGGATGTAAATAGTGTGCTGAAAATATCTAGCCTAGACAGGACTCGCAGCAATGGTTTTAAGTTGGAAAAATTCAGATTCAGGAAGGATATAGGAAAGTACTGGTTTGGTAATAGAGTTGTGGATGAGTGGAACAAACTCCCAAGTACCGTTATAGAGGCCAGAACGTTGTGTAGCTTTAAAAATAGGTTGGATAAATACATGAGTACATGTGGGTGGGTGTGAGTTAGACCTGATAGCTTGTGCTACCAGGTCGGTTGCCGTGTTCCTCCCTTAAGTCAATGTGACCTGACCTGACTAGGTTGGGTGCATTGGCTTAAGCCGGTAGGAGACTTGGACCTGCCTCGCATGGGCCAGTAGGCCTTCTGCAGTGTTCCTTCGTTCTTATGTTCTTATGTTCTTATTCCATTTACATTGGTGGTGTACCATGCCTTCAGCTTCTTTTCGAAAACTGTATTCTGGCGGTTTGGGGGGGGGGGGGGAGTGGGAGGCTTGGCAGGATTCTGTGGGAGGCTACTGTGTAGGTGGGGGTTGTGCTGGGGGGGGACGCTCTGAGTGCGGAGTGTGGTTTGTTTTGGGTAAATTTATTTGGTTGGTGTGTTGTACGAGTGATTGTGAACATCAAAATGGTATACAATACCGACGAGTGATTGTGTTTGTTGGTCCTTCCGACTAGGGGTGCCCCTGCCGTCTCTAGCCTTGTCTCTCTTTGTTGCCCTTTGCGAGTACTCGCCTAATTGTGGTTGCAGGGGTTGATTCACAGCTCTTGGCCCCACTTCTTCGCTAGTCGCAACTAGGTCCACTCTCTCCCTGCTCCATGAGCTTTATCGTATCTCTTCTTAAAGTTATATATGGATCCTGCCTTCACTACATCACTCTCAAGATATTTCCACTTCCTGACAACTCTGTGACTGAAGAAGTACTTCCTAACATCCCTGTGATTTATATGAGTGTTCAGCTTACAATTGTGACCCCTTGTTGCTGTGTTCCATCTCTGAAACATCCTGTCCCTATCCACTTGTCAATTCCTCTCAGTATTTTATGTGTTGTTATCATGTCATTCCTTTCCGTCCTGTCCTCCAGTGTCGTCAGGTCAATTTCCCTTAACCTCTCCTCGTAGGAGATACCCCTTAGCTCCGGGACTAGCCTTGTTGCAAACCTTTGCACTTTCTCTAATTTCTTGACTTGCTAGTTCAGGTGTGGGTTCCATACTGATGCAGCATACTCCAATATGGGCCTGACGTACAGTCTTGAACGATTCTTTACTAAGGTGACGAAACGCTATTCTTATGTGTATGTGTGTGTGTGTAACTGAAGCATCATCAGACTGAGGAAGGTAATCACAGCTAACGAGAGCCCTGACTCGGCTTCACGGCGCACAAGTAATTGTTTTTCCTCTACACTTTATAGCTGGTAATATTACTATGAAGAGCATGCAAATTTTGGGTAAATAGAATGCATTTAACTTCGGGGAAAATCACGCTCTTATGAGGTGTGTGCCGCAGGCGGCGGGCACTACTTAGCTGGGCTTGGCACTGAACCGTGCCGTAGCCGCCGTCGCCATGATGGTGGCAGCGACCATATATAAGTCGTGTACAGGTTGTGTACAGGTCGTGAGCGTTGCTTCTCGCTAAAGCGACACCGTCCATGACTCTAAATAAGAGGTGCTTTGGTGTCTTGTAATGAGGGTGAAAGTTCGGAGAGAGAGAGAGAGAGAGAGAGAGTGAGTGAGTGAGTTTGGTTCTTTGAGAGAGGGAAAATAAACTGGGTGGGCCTCGTTTATTCTGGCTTCTCCTTAGCCTGCACTCGTAATTAACCCTCATTAAGTAAACACAAAGAAGAGGGCCAAGTTAGAATAATTTCTCTACAGCTGAGAAAGAAAATCTCCAGCACGGAATTCTACCGTTGTTCCTTCTTTAGACCTTTCCCCCTTTTACCTTGGACCCTCCCTTTCACCTTGAGACCTTCCCTTTGATCTTAAGAGTGCCCCCGTGGCCTTTAGAAGCCCCCCAGACCTTGAGACGTCCTGTTTTGGCCTTGCAACGTCCCTGTTGACCTTGCGACTTATCTGTTTAAGTTTTAAGGATAGAAAACATTGAGATAAAAACACGCATAAAAAACCGTCATAAATAATAAGCAAGAGGTAAACATCGAAAGTGACCCGTAAGCTGGCAATTGCGCGGGTGCACAGCAGCCATCCAGTGCCTGCCACTAAGTATTAAGGGGGGCGCACATTTTTCAGTGATGGCAACTTTAATTGAGAGGCTGACTTGTTTAATTTGTATAGTTCAAGTATTATTATTGTATATTCATTGACTGTTACAAAAACTAGTATCACACACCCCAAATGTTACAATCTAGTATCACACACGCATCATTGGTTACAAAAACTAGTATCACACACACCACTGTTACAACACTAGTATCACACACACCACTGTTACAATACTAGTATCACACACGCATCATTGTTACAACACTAGTATCACACACACCACTGTTATAATACTAGTATCACACACGCATCATTGTTACAACACTAGTATCACACACACCACTGTTACAACACTAGTATCACACACGCATCATTGTTACAACACTAGTATCACACACACCACTGTTACAACACTAGTATCACACACGCATCATTGTTACAACACTAGTTTCACACACGCATCATTGTTACAACACTAGTATCACACACACCACTGTTACAATACTAAGTATCACACACGCAAACATTGTTACAACACTAGTATCACACACACCACTGTTACAACACAGTATCACACAAACGCATCATTGTTACAACACTAGTATCACACACACCACTGTTACAATACTAGTATCACACACGCATCATTGTTACAACACTAGTATCACACACACCACTGTTACAACACTAGTATCACACACACCACTGTTACAACACTATCACACACACCACTGTAACAACACTAGTATCACACGCACCATTGTTACAACACTAGTATCACACACACCATTGTTACAACACTAGTATTACACACACCATTGTTACAACACTAGTATCACGCACACCATTGTTACAACACTAGTATCACACACACCATTGTTACAACACTAGTATCACACACACCATTGTTACAACACTATATCACACACACCATTGTTACAACACTAATACACACACACCATGTTACAACACTAGTATCACACACACCCTTGTTAAAACACTAGTATCACACGCACCATTGTTACAATACTATTATCACACCCCACCATTTTTACAACAAATAGTATCCCCAACACCATTGTTACAACACTATATCACACACACCATTGTTTTCAACACTAGTATCACACGCACCATTGTTACAACACTAATATTACACAAACCATTGTTACAAACAATAGTATCACACGCACCATTGTTACAACACTAGTATCACAAAACGCTCATTGTTACAACACTAGTACACACAAAACCACTGTTGCAACACTAGTATCACACCCTGCATCATTGTTACAACACTAGTATCACACACACCACTGTTACAACACTAGTATCACACACGCATCATTGTTAAAAACACTAGTATCACACACAAACCAACTGTTACCAACGCTAGTATTACACAAACCATTGTTACAACACTGTATCACCGCACCATTGTACAACACTAGTATCACGCACACCATTGTTACAACACTTTGTATTACACAAACCATTGTTACAACTCTAGTGTTACACACACCATTGTTACAACACTAGTATCACGCACACCATTGTTACAACACTAGTATCACACACACCATTGTTACAACACTAGTATCACACACACCATTGTTACAACACTAGTATCACACACACCATTGTTACAACATTAGTATCACAGACACCATTGTTACAACACTAGTATCACACACACCATTGTTACAACACTAGTATTACACAAACCATTGTTACAACACTAGTATCACACACACCATTGTTACAACCCCTAGTATTACAAAAAACCATTGTTACAGCACTAGTAAACACACACACCATTGTTACAACAATTTTACACAAACCATTGTTACAACACTAGTATCACACAAACCATTGTTACAAACACTATATTACCACAAAACCATTGTTACAACACTAATATTACACAAACCATTGTTACAACACTAGTATCACACACACCATTGTTACAACACTAGTATTACACACACCATTGTTACAACACTAGTATCACACACACCATTGTTACAACACTAGTATTACACACACCACTGTTACAACACTGGTGTCACACACCACTGTTACAACACTAGTATTACACATCATTGTTACAACACTTTTATCACACATACCACTGTTACAACACTAATATCACACACACCACTGGTACACTAGTATCACACACACCACTGGTAGAACACTAGTATCATACACACCAATGGCACAACACTAGTATTGCACACACCACAGGTACAGTAGTATCATACACACCACTGGTACAACACTAGTATCACACACACCACTGTTACAACACCAATATCACAAACACCACTGGTACAACACTAGTACGCCACAAACCCCTGATACAACACTAGTATCACAAAACACCACTGGGGCAACACTAGTATCAACAACCCCTGTTACAACACCAGTAAACACACCCCCACCACTCGTACAGCACTAGTATCACACACATCACTGGTGCAACACAAGCATAACAAACCACTTGTACAACACTAGTATCACATCTCGTCATTATGAAGAGGACGGGCTGCCTCCCTCACCATTATCAAGAGGACTATCGCCCTCCCTCACCATTAGCAAGAGGATTGGCGGCCTCCTTCACCATTATCAAGAGGACTGGCGGCCTCCCTCACCATATCAAAAGGACTGGCGGCCTCCCTCACCATTATCAAGAGGACTGGCGGCCTCCCTCACCATATCAAAAGGACTGGCGGCCTCCCTCACCATTATCAAGAGGACTGGCAGCCTCCCTCACCATTATCAAGAGTACTGCCGGCCACACCACTGGGACAACACTAGTAACACACACAAATTCTTACAACACTAGTATCACACACCATTGTTACAACACGAGTATCACACACACTACTGTTACAACACTAGTATCACACACACACACACCACACACACTATACACACACACTACACACACAAACTCACACAACAGGCCTAGTTCTAATCGACATGTGCCTAGGACAAAATGGTAACTAACACACACACACACACACACACATCCATACATAGCTTTAAGCAGAGGTATGATAAAGCTCACGGCTCAGGGAGAGTGACCTAGTAGCGATCAGTGAAGAGGCGGGGCCAGGAGCTCGGACTCGACCCCCGCAACCTCAACTAGGTGAGTACAACTAGGTGAGTACACACACACACACACACACACACACACACACACACACACACACACACACACACACACACACACACACACACACACACACACACACACACACTATACAACAGGCCAAGTGTCTAATTGACATGTGCCTAGGACAAAATGGTAACTAACACACACACACACTGGTACACTAGTATCACACATTACCACTGGTACAACACTAGTATACACACACTACTGTTACAACATAGTATTACACACACTACTTTTACAACACTAGTATCACACACACACACACACACACACACACTGGTACACTAGTATCACACATACCACTGGTACAACACTAGTATCACACACTACTGTTACAACACTAGTATTAC
>NC_069430.1:35791892-35886892 GCF_026875155.1 Cherax quadricarinatus | reverse complement strand
GTATCACATAAAACCACTGGTACAACAATAGTATCACACACCACGGGAACAACACAAGTATCGCACACACCACGGGTACAGCACTAATATCTCACCCCCACGGGTACAGTTGTATCACACACTCCACTCGTGCAACATTAGTATCAAACACCACTGGTACAACACTAGTATTACACAGTTGTGATACAACACTAGTATCACACAGTTGTGATACTACACTAGTATCACACAGTTGTGATACTACACTAGTATCACACACCAGTGGTACAACACTGTGTCACAACCCACCACGGTACAATACTAATTTGTTGCACCCACCACTGGTACAAACAATAGTTTCACACACATCACTGGTACAACACAAGTATCACACGCACCACTGGTACAACACTAGTATCACACATCAATGTGCAACAGTATCGCACAAACAACTGGTACAACTCTAGTATCACACAAGCCACTGGTACAACTCTAGTATCACACACACCAGTGGTACAACTCTAATATCACACACACCAGTGGTATATCAATATCACACAAACAACTGGTCCCAAACTCTAGTATCACACACCACTGGTACAACACTACTCCTAACACCACGGGTACACACCGGGGCCTGGTACAACACTAATATTACCCCAACACTGGTACAACACGTATCACACACACCACTGATGCAGTATGACATACGCCACTGGTACAATACTAGTAGCACACACATTATCATGTGGGAGTTCGAACACGTGGATTGGGTAAAAATACTCACGTAGGCTGGAAGTACGTATATTGTAACTGAAGTATGTGGAAAGGCGCCACAGCCGAACCTGTCTCTCTCTGCCCCTTGGCTAGACCGACTGAGAGTGCCCATGGGTACTTAGATGACGTAATCGTCATGTCTAAAAGACGTGGAACACATTTGAAAAAATTTGTTTAGTATTTGGGTAAGCTTGAAGAAGCCAATTTAAAGATCAAACTGTCTAAATGTCAATTTTTCAGATCAGAAATTAAGTTTTTTGGTCACGTAGTCACCCTAGAGGGTTACGACTGACCAAAGTAAAGTAACTGCAGTACTAAATTTTCCAACACCCAACAACTGCTGATGCCGTAAGACCCTTTTGTGGGCTTAGCAGGTTTTTTTAATTTTCATTGCCAATTTTCTTCCATAGCTGCTCCTCTAACTCAGTTGTTTAAAGAAAGATGCTCCTTTTGTTTGGACCTTCCGTCAAGAAAGACATTCCAAACTCTAAAAGAAAAACCAAAAACATCTGCTCCAATTTTGAAATTTTTCCAGATTTTCTAAGCCCTTCTATCTGACAACTGATGCTAGTTCAATTGGCATAGGGGGCCGTACTAGCTCAAAGACCGATGGCAAGTACAACGCAGTTGCATTTGTAGCCGAGTCCTTACGAAGGCTGAACGTAATAAAACAGTAACTGACAAGAAGCTTTAGCAATAGAAAGGTCTTTAAAGCACTTCCGAGACATTATTTATCAGTACTCTGTTCATGTCTGAAAAACCACGCTCCACTGATACCCTTTTTCCCAGAACAAACAACCTACTGGAAGGTTAGCCAGATGGACCTTGACTATCCAAGAGTTCAATCCCCCCTTTGAGCATTTAACCTGGCAAGTCAATGTAGTCGCAGATGCCTTTTTTCGCGACATGTTAGTATAGTAACTGCAGACCCTCCATTTAGTGCTGGAAGATGTAAAGAAACTCAACGAACAGATCCCATGGGGTCTGGTGTGATTCGATTCCTGCTCCAGGAAGATCTTAATTCTGACTGTGAAGCCACCAGCACCCATCAGTGACTTTTTTCATAAACCCAAAGAATTACTGTATCGAACACCGAGTTGGGTACTCCTAGCAGAAGAGAAATACCATTTTAGTAATTCCACAGTCACTAGTGAATTTTAGCCTACAGCTATTTCACGATGTACCAGGTTTTTGCACGCCCTGGTATGATCGTTCAGTAAAACAAGCCAGATTGAAATACTTTTGGCCTCGTAATGGCAACTGATATTTCTGAGTATGTAAGAAATGTAGTGTCTGCATGCAACATAAAGGTAAAAGCTAATGGTCCAATCCAATCCAAGTATAATCCAACTACTAGCGAACCGTGGGAAAGATTGCGCTAGATTTGTTAACTAATTCCGATGTTCCCTCCAGGGCAACAAACATCTGTGTGTTATGGTAGACCATTCACCAGATATTGTGAGTTAGTTCTATTGCAGAAAGACTGCCGAGACAGTACTAAAGCGTTTTAAAAAACGCATTATCTGCCAGGCATTTCCACCCCTAATCTCTAGTAAAAAAATAAAAGGAGGTGAATTCTGTAATGAAATTCTTGAAAATTTGTGCACCTTGTACGGTACATCCACCATTGTTCATCATCATCCTGCCAGCAATGGGGTTTGCGGAACGAACCAATAAGAAAGTACTTGATGTCTTGAGAGCCACTATCAATCCCAACATGAAACTTGGATGAAGTTATACCTATGTCAGTGTGCTATAAATTCTGCTACAATGTTTCTATAGGTGACACTCCACATTATGCATCGTATGGTGTAAAAACGTTTGCCTTATGAGTTTCTATATTCTAATCCGAAACCAAATTACAACCCTGATGATTTCATAGCAACCGTACCAGCTTAGCTCAAAGTGTTTTTAGAAGAATCCGTGAAACACTTCATAAATCAACAGCAGAATTTACAAGAGTCCAAACACTCGACAAAGCCATCCAAATCAAAGTAGGTTCGAGAGTTATGCTGATAACTTTAACAAAACGTCTGCAATGCCAAAACTTTATCAAAAGTTTGTTGGTCCTTATCGAGTAGTTGAACATATCATTGGTAATAAGTATAAGGTTAGAGAGATTAGTACTGGTCCCGTATAAAGAATCGCATTTAGATCATATGAAGTTATATGTGATGATAATGATGTTCCAACCCAGACTAATGTGACAGACTCTGACAATCCTCCTGATCCTGTACTCTCTTCCTCTGATACTCAGTCAGACGATCAGTTACAATATACGTACCTCCAGCCTACGTGAGTATTTTTACCCAATCCACGTGTTCGAACTCCCACATGATAACATCACTGGTACAGTAAATATCACACACCACTGGTACAACCACTATCACACACCACTGGTACAACACAGTTCACACACAACAGTGGTACAGCACTAGTATCACACAAAACACTAGTACAACACTAGTATCGCAACACCACTGGTACAACAATAGTATCACACACCACTGGTACAACACTAGTCTCACACGCACCAATGGGAGTATACACACACCACTGGTCACAACAGTATCAGACACACCAATGGTACAGTAGAGTCACACACTCCACTCGTAAAAATACTAGTATGAAACACCACTGTTACATCACTAGTATCACACACACCATGGTACAACACTAGTACACATACCACTGGACAACTCTATACACACACACCACTGGTACATCCACAGAAAAACTGGTACAAACACTATATCACACACCTGTGATGCAACACTAGTATCACACACACCACTGGTACAACACTATATCACACACACCAGTGGGACATCACTAGTATCACACAAAACCAATGGTACAACACTAGTATCACATACCACTGGTACAACTCTAGTATCACAGACACCACTGGTACATCACACAAACAACTGGTACAAACACTTGTATCACACACCTGTGATGCAAACACTAGTATCACACACACCACTGGTACAACACTAGTGTCACGCCCACCACTGGTACAACACTACCTGGAGGTTACCTGGAGGTTATTCCGGGGATCAACGCCCCCGCGGCCCGGTCCACGACCAGGCCTCCCGATGGATCAGGGCCTGATCAACCAGGCTGTTACTGCTGGCCGCACGCAGTCCGACGTACGAGCCACAGCCCGGCTGATCCGGCACCGACTTTAGGTATCTGTCCAGCTCTCTCTTGAAGGCAGCCAGGGGTTTATTGGCAATTCCCCTAATGCTTGATGGGGCTGTTGAACAGTTTTGGGCCCGGACACTTATGGTGTTTTCTCTTAGTGTACCAATGGCGCCCCTACTTTTTATTGGCGGCATTTTGCATCGCCTGCCCAGTCTTTTACTTTCGTAGGGAGTGATTTCTGTGTGCAGATTTGGGAAACCATTCCTTCCAAGATTTTCCAAGTGTGTTTAAATGATATATCTCTCCCTCCTGCGTTCCAACGAGTACAAGTCAAGTGCTTCCAAGCGTTCCCAGTAGTTAAGGTGCTTGACAGAACTTATACGTGCAGTAAAGGATCTCTGTACACTCTCTAGATCTGGTGTCACAGCCACCACTGGCACAACACTAGTGTCACACCCACCACTGGTACAACAATAGTATCACACACATCACTGGTAAAAACACTATATCACACACACACCAGTGGTACATCACTAGTATCACACACACCAATGGTACAACACTAGTATCACATACCACTGGTACAACTCTAGTATCACACACACCACTGGTACATCACACAAACAACTGGTACAACTCTAGTATCACACACCACTGGTACAACACTAGTATCACACACACCACTGGTACAGTAGTATCACACACACCACTGGTACAACACTAGTATCACATATCACTTTTACAATAGATGTTGGAGAGGAGTCTCCTCCTTCCTCTACTGGGGAAAGTAGATGGAATCCAGGACGGGGTGGCCCTGGCTTGGATACTGAGGATTATAGTGCAGTCCCAGAACCTGCAGAAATTGACAACACACCTCCCAACAATTCTCAACCAAAGGTGAATTTGTGCAAATATTATGCTTGGGGCATCTGTAAGCATGGAATAACAGGGGAAAAAAATGGGACATGCAACTTTGACCATCCCAAAAAATGTAGCGACCTCCTGTCTAAAGGAGTGTGTCGCTCTTCTTCCTGTACTTTCTTTCACCCAAAAATGTGCCACTCCTCGGTCCTCCAGAAGCAGTGTTACAACATCGAGTGCCCTGCATACCATCTAAAAGGACCAGGAGGCACAGACCCCACAGGACAAACAATAGTAGCTACGACTACCCAACTCCAGGTGATTTTTTAGTGGCAGGAAACGAAAAAAGAAAATGGAAGGAAATAACAAAAAATAGTCCACCACCTTGGAGCCTTGTTGGACTGGAGGCGCAGCCAGTGGCCACCCATGGCCCTCCAGAATTACAACTACTGATGCCAATAACAAAAACCCCCCAACAAACAGAATACAACCTCGTTCATATTTGCTAATATACAGGGCCTTAAGCCATCCACCAACAACAAAATACCTTTTATCAGTGGACTTCTAGTGGAGTCTAATGCAATGTTTGCAGCCTTCACAGAGACTCACACAAAAGATCACTTTGACAGTGAAATATGGATAAGTGGTTACAACCTTTTTAGATGCGACAGAAAAAACAGGCAACAAGGGGGGTTGGCCTGTATGTCAAAGAGTCCCTTATCTGCACGGAGTTGCTGAACACCACAAATGAGGTAGTTGAAGTTCTATCAATAAAGATCGAGAACCAAAACCTAGTCATTGTGGTTGTATACAAGCCACCAGATGCAACCTCCCAACAGTTCAAGGAACAGCTACTGAAAATCGATTACTGTTTGGAAAACCTTCCAGCTCCATCCCCAAACATCTTACTGCTTGGTGATTTCAACCAAAGGGCATACAAAATGGAAGAATGTAGCAAATAATGTTATAGCTGAAACAATCCCCGAGGTAGCGCAGATGAAAGGTCACACACACATGAGGCTACTAAGTCTCTGCGAAAAACACACCTTAAGCCAGCAGATAGTGGAGCCAACAAGACTAGAAAACACACTTGACCTTATCTTCACAAATAATGAGGACCTGATAAGAGACATAAGAATATAAAAAACAACTAATTCCAATCACAATCAATCGAAGTCCAGACGTACATGCATAGGGTCCTGAACAGCAGAATGCATGTACCTGTGAAGGTGTCTTCACAAAATACAATTTCAACAACAAGAACATCAACTGGGACCAAGGTAAACCATGTCCTAAACGAAACATGTTGGGAAGATGTCTTAAATGACATGGATCCAAACCAGTGCCTTGAAAGGATCAACTTCCTGGTAGCTGAAGCATGTTCTAGGCATATTCCCCTAAGAAAGAAGAAGAGCAGGAGTAAACTGGAGAGAAAAAGACGCTCCCTCTACAGAAGACGACGAAGAGTCACTGAGCTCCTCAGGAGTGCTAGAATATCTGATACACGAAAGGAGGCGCTGACCAGGGAAGTGGAAACTATCGAACTTTTTTATTTATTTATTTATTTATTTATTTATTTATTTATTTATTTTTATTTATTATAAATTTGAGCACACATACAGAGGTACAAAAAAAATACAGATAAGAGCAGCATGCCAAAGCCACTTTTTACTATGCATAGCATTACGGGCTGGCTTAAAATTAACTTAAGAATAACTAAGCAATGATGAAGGCAGTGATAAAACATTAATGTAAACAGATTACTATAAAGCACAAGTGAGTATTACAAAGACAGGTCATATGGTTGCATTCAGTCATATGAAGGATTCTGTTAGGTAGTGTATTTAAAAAATAATAAAGTTAGATTCGGTTTTAGGTTTAACATTTATGTGATATAATTGTGAGAAACATTTAAGATATACAATTTATAAGGTTCAGTTATTCAGTATTTATTTGGTTTTGGGTGAGTAAGTGATCTTTGAGTAGAGACTTGAATTTAAAACAGGTAGTGTTTCTTTTATATTTACAGGTAATGAATTCCAGATTTTAGGGCCTTTATGTGCATTGAGTTTTTGCATAGTGTGAGATGAACACGAGGAACATCAAAAAGTGATCTGTGCCTTGTGTTATGGTCATGTGTTCTGTTGAGGTTGGCAAGGAGATGTTTGAGGGGAGGGTTAATATCAGAGTTAAGTGTTCTATGTATGTAATAGGTGCAGTAATAAATGACTCTTACAGGAACCAGGAGAGGCAGGAGGAGCTTAAAGCTATTAGTGAAATTGAAAGAAATTCAAAATATTTCTTTTCATATGCCAAAAACAAGGCAAATACCACATCTAGTATCGGGCCCTTACTCAGACAGGATGGGACTTACACAGACGACAACAAGGAAATGAGTGAAATATTGAAATCCCAGTACGACTCTGTGTTTAGTGAACCACTAATCGGTCTGAGGATCGACGACCCAAAAAGAATTTCTTCATGAATGAGGCCTCAAAAACTCCATAAATGTATGCCAGATTTCCGACATTACCCTAACTCCGATAGATTTCGAAAAAGCCATTGACAACATGCCTATGCACTCAGCCCCGAGCCCAGACTCGTGGAACTCTGTTTTCATTAAGAACTGCAAGAAACCCCTCTCGCGTGCCCTAAGTACACTATGGAGGAGGAGCTTGGACATGGGTGAAATTCCACAGTCACTTAAAACAACGGATATAGCCCCGCTCCATAAAGGTGGCAGCAAAGCATTAGCTAAGAACTATAGACCAATAGCTCTGACGTCCCACATCATAAAAATCTTTGAAAGAGTGCTAAGAAGCAGGATTGCAAATCACCTGGATTCCCAAAATCTGCACAATCCAGGGCAACATGGGGTTTAGGGCAGGTCGCTCCTGCCTCTCACAACTACTGGATCACTATGACATGGCCTTGGATGCACTGGAAGAAAATCAGAATGCAGATGTAATATACACAGACTTTGCAAAAGCATTTGACAAATGCGATCATGGCGTAATACCCATAAAATACGGCTAAAGGAATAACTGGGAAAGTGGGGAGATGGATCTTCAACTTCCTAACAAATCGAACACAAAGAGTAGTGGTCAACAGAGTTAAATCGGAGGCTGCCATAGTGAAGAGCTCTGTTCCACAAGGCACAGTACTCGCCCCCATCTTATTCCTTATCCTCATATCAGACATAAACAGAGATATACACCACAGCACCGTATCATCCTTTGCGGATGATACTAGGATCTGCATGAGGCTGTCATCTGCTGAGGACGCGGTTAACCTCCAAGAAGATATAAACAAAGTTTTCCAGTGGGCAACGGTAAACAATAGATGTTCAATGAGGACAAATTCCAACTACTCCGTTATGGAAAACTGGAGAGATAATAACTAGAACAGGTATACTTACTGACTCCGGCCATACAATAGAGCGGAAAAATAATGTAAGGGACCTGGGAGTAGTAATGTCTGAGGATCTCACTTTCAAGGATCCCCAACAGTGCCACGATCGCACGTGCAAAGAAAATGATAGGATGGATAATGAGAACTTTCAAAACGAGAGATGCCAAGCCCATGATGATCCTTTTCAAATCACTTGTTCTCTCTAGGCTGGAATACTGCTGTACATTAACATCTCCATACAAAGCAGGTGAAATCGCAGATCTAGAGAGTGTACAGAGAAACCTTTACTGCACGTATAAGTTCTGTCAAGCACCTTAACTACTGGGAACGCTTGGAAGCACTTGAATTGTACTCGTTGGAACGCAAAGGGGGGAGAGATATATCATAATCTACACTTGGAAATCTTGGAAGGAATGGTCCCAAATCTGCACACAGAAATCACTCCCTACGAAAGTAAAAGACTGGCAGGCGATGCAAAATGCCGCCAATAAAAAGTAGGGGGGCCATTGGTACACTAAGAGAAAACACCATAAGTGTCCGGGCCCAAAACTGTTCAACAGCCTCCCATCAAGCATTAGGGGAATTGCCAATAAACCCCTGGCTGCCTTCAAGAGAGAGCTGGACAGATACCTAAAGTCAGTGCCGGATCAGCCGGGCTGTGGCTCGTACGTCGGACTGCGTGCGGCCAGCAGTAACAGCCTAGTTGATCAGGCCCTGATCCATCGGGAGGCCTGGTCATGGACCGGGCCGCGGGGGCGTTGATCCCCGGAATAACCTCCAGGTAACCTCCAGGTACAACACTAGTATCAGTCTCGCCATTGGTACAACACTTGTATGACACACGCCACTGGTACAGTTGTATCACACCCATCACTGGTACAGTACTAGTATCACACACAGCACTGGTACAATAGTGCCAAACACAAAACTGGTACAACACTCGTATCACACACACCACTGGTACAGTAGTATCACACACACCACTGGTACAATGCTAGTAGCACACACACCACTGATACAGTAGAATCACACTACTAATACAGCACTAGTATCACACACACCACTGGAACAGTAATATCACACCCTCCACTGATACAACACTAGTATCACACACACCTCAGATACAATAGTATCACACACCACTGGTACAATACTAGTATCACACCACTGGTACAACACTAGTGTCACACACCGCTGATGATACAGTAGTATCACCCGCCACTGGTACAAGACTTGTGTCACACCCACCACTTGTACAACACTGGTGTCACACCCACCACTGGTACAACACTATTACACACCACTTATACAACACTAGTATCACACACACCACTGGTGCAACAGTAATATCACACACACCCACACCACTGGTAAAAACACTAATATCACACACACCACTGGTACAACTTTTTAAAATTTCACACCCACCACTGGTACAACATTGGTATTACACACACCACGGTACAAAAACTAGTATCACACACACCACTGGTACAGTAATATCACACACACCACTCGTACAACACTGTTATCAAACACCACTGTTACAACATAGTATGACACACACCACGGGGTAAACATAGTATCACACAACCTGTGATACAACACTAGTGTCCACACCCACCACTGGTACTACATTTGGTGTCACACCCCCCAAATGGTAAAAACACTAGTGTCACTCTATCACTGGTACAACAATAGTATCAACACACCACTGGTACAACACTAGTACCTTACCTTTGATATACCTTTTAAGAATTTCGAGAGTATATCTACTCTCTGAGCCCGGCCATGGGCCAGGCTCGTCTGGTGCTCGCCTTGTCAACCAGGCTGTTGCTGCTGGAGGCCCGGTGCCCCACATATCCATCACAGCCTGGTTGATCTGGCACCTGGTGAAGATACTTGTCTAGTTTCCTCTTGAAGGCTTCAACTCTTGTTCCAGCAGTGTTTCTGATATCTTCTGGTAAGATGTTGAAAAGTCTGGGGCCCCGGATGTTGATACGTGTTCCCTTATTTCCCCACCGCACCCCTTTCCCCACTGGGTTTATTTTACACTTCCTCCCATATCTCTCCTCCCCGTATGTTGTTATGGCAGTGTGCAGATTTGGGACCAAGCCCTCGAGTACCTTCCAGGTATTATTATCATGTACCTCTCTCTTTCCATTCCCAAAGAGTACATGTTCAAGACTTGCAGGCGTTCCTAGTAGTTTAGGTGCTTTACTGGCTCAATGTGAGCCATAAAAAAGATCTCTGTATTTGTTCCAGCTCCCGATATTTCTCCTGCCCTGAACGAGGTCGTCAGCATGAGCAATATTCTAAGTGAGGGGGGCACTAGCGATTTGAAGAGTGTCCCATCGGCATTGTTTCCCTTGCTTTGAAAGTTCTCAATTACCCACCAAGTCATCTTCCTGGCTGTCGTGTCTTTGTCTTGTTATGGTCTTTAAAAGAAAGGGCCGCTGACATAATTATCCTAGGTGTTTTCACGTGTTCCTCACGTTCGATTTGGTGACCCTCTTGAGATTTGTTATAGTGCTCCTTTTGAGTTCTTCATTCTTTCCATACCTAGCAGCTGGAACTTATCACCATTGAACGCATGTTGTTTTCCATGCCCCCTGGAAAACCCTGTTTATGTCTTCCTGTGCTTTATCAGTGTCCTCTTCCGTACTGACTTTCATGCTTATTTTAGTGTCATCTGCAAATGATGATACAAAAGTGCGCCGTTTTTTTTTGTTATGCTGTTGAGGAGAGAAACAGCGAGGTCGGACGTGCTTGGGGCACTGAACTTTTAAACCTCGTGATGCGGGATCTTCCCCCTGTTCATTACTTTTTGGTTTGTGTGTTAGGAAACCGAAAAATCCATCGCCTCCTTCCCCGAAATGCCAATGGCCTTCATTTTGGCGCTATCACCCCCATGACGTTTTCAAACCCCTTTTGCAAAATCTGTGTAAATCAATTACTTTTTGGGTCGTTTTCCCCAGTGCCCCCCGTAATTCTGTATAAGGGTTCACAGCTGTGCCAGACTGATCGTCTGCTCAAAACCAGCTGGTTGGGTTTTTTTTGGGGTGCTGGTCATGAAATTTGAAAACCTGTGTCTCAAAACTCTTTCGAAGATTTTTATGGTGAGGGTTAGGGCTATGGCTGTAATTTTTAGCTAGTGCTCTACTACCTCCTTTTGCAAAAAAGCTATGTCTGCACTTTTAAAAGGCCTCCGGCATTACCTAGATCTAACCCTTTTCTCCAAAAAAATACTGGGGGCTCGTGTAGGGGTTCTTTTTAAAAGGCTTTCCATTAATTGGTCCGGGTGCTGAGTGGTGGGCATTTTTCCATTTCTTTTTCGAAATCAGGGGTTTGTGAAATGTCATTTAGTTGGTCTGGCGGCCTTTTTTGGGAGTGAAAAATATTTCTGCATTTTTTCCTTTACTTTTTTTAGGGGTTATGAAACGACTTACGTTCTTTTAGGATTTCATCTTACTTTAATCGCAGTATAGGCTCCCCCAGTATGTCCAATTTACGGGGTAGTTCTTAGTTTGGGTTTTTTGCGTGGGAAAATTGGAAATATTTTGGGTTTTTGAAATATCTGTAAGCCTTTGTTCCTTTGTCTTTTCTGTGAGGATGACTCCAAATTTTTTGTCCTAATTAAATTATCTCTCGCAAAGACTATTTTTTCCTCTGTTGCAACAATTTGTTTTTTTTAAGCAGTTTGAAACCCCGTTTTCTTCTTCTGTCCCCCATCTCCAAACCCTCTTATATCTGATTTCCTCTGGGTTTCCCTCAATGGTACATTTTTCATACAATTTGTTGCTTTTTATTCAGCTTTTGGGCACTAGGGGGGTTTCAGGGTGCTCTGTCTGATTCCGGGGTATGTCGATGCTCTTGGTTTTTTTTTCCCAGTTGGTTTTTAAAAAATTAAACTTACTGAACATCCCGTCCTAACTTTAGCGATGTTTTTTCCCTACCCCGATTTTAAATACTGTTTGAACCTCTATGATGTTATGTAGAGTAAATGTTTTGGAAAACTGTTGTTCTTGACGTTCCTCTTTTGTTTGGGAAATTTTTCAATCCAGGGTATTTTCATTTTTTTGGGGATAAATTTCCCTTTTGGGTTTTAAAAGATTTTTCAAAAAACCTCTTTTTTTCCTGGTATGTACCTTTGGCCGGGTGTTTCCCGGGGTTTTTTGGTATAACTTTACGTTGTGCCTTTTCCCCATTTTACATGGGGAGAAAAAACCCCAAAGGAGTAAAATTTTTGGTGTGGATTTTCTAGCCTATCCAGTAGTTATCTTCTTACTTAACTGATCGTGAATCCTCACATTTTCCCGGGGGGTTTGTACACTGGTAATTCCCAAATTTCCATTTTCAACTTTAATGCCAGAATTTCTACTATACATTCGTTGAATTCGTATCAAGACCCCTGGGACAACACTACTATCACCCCCCACTAGACAACCTTTAAACACACACATCACGGTACAACACTAGTATCACACCACACTGGGAAAAAGTTACCAAAAAACCCCTGGTACAACACTAGTATCACACACACCACTGGTTCAAATCTAGTGTTACACAATCCTGGGTTAAAAACTAGTATCACACCACCAGGTTCAGCACAGTACCAAAAACACCACGGTTCAATCTAGTGTTACACACATCCTGGTTTAACAAGTTCACACCACCCCGGGCGCACGTATCACCCACCCCGGTTCAACTCTAGTGTTACCACCGCTGGGGACAACATTAAATCACCGACCCCTAATCAACATTGCACCAAATTGGACAACAATTTTTTAACCGCTCTGCGCACTTGTACTCACGACACTGGTACACCTAGGCTGGTGCTATATCACCCCACCACTGGACAACAGGGACAACACCCACCCTGGTACGTGTATCACACCACCACGTGCAACCGTTCACACCCGGTGCAGTAGATCCCAAAACCCCTGGTATAACACAAAAATCACACAACCTCTGGACGTAGTATCACACTCCCCCTGGTTCAAAAGATCCAGCACCCGGTAAACGCGTTTTCACACAAACTGGGGACACGCTAGTATTGCACACCATTCTACAAACTAGAAAAACCCCCCCTGGTACGTAGTATCATACCCAACACGGTACGACAGTATCAACCCCCCACTGGTAAACAAGTATCACGCACACCCCTGGTAAGTGTACACAACACACCCCTGGTACACACTAGTTAGACCCCTGGACAAACTAGTACCTACAAACACTGGCACAACCATTCACACCGACCTGGACGCACTGTGTCAACCACCCTGGACAACATGGTGTCCAACCCCAAAACTTTACAACACTTTTTCTCAAACTGGTACAACACTAGTATCACACACCCACGGGACAAAAGTGCACACACAACCCCGGGACAACACTGTTCACACCAACACTAGTAGAAAACTAGTGTCATCCCACTGGTACAACATTTACCTACACAAAACTGGGACAACCCCTGTATCCCAACACGCACTGGTCAACATAGTGCCACCACCACTGGGACAACAATAGTGTCACACCCCCACGGTACAAAACTTAGTGTCACCACCCCCGGTTACTGAAGAGTCACTACTACACGAAGCTTAAGAAAATTTTGGTTTGGTTTACATTTTGTGATTCAATTTAAGTTTTAATTCATTGTGAATCAAATGTAACTCGCTCAGTGTAGTGCGTCAGTGTGGCGCTATGTAGTGAGTCAGTGTAGTGCAGCCAGTGTAGTGCGCTCATGTCCCCGAGTTAGTCGCTTTTGTTAGTGATTTGCATATCATATATGATCACAGTGATGTTTTCCGAGTCGATTTTCGTGTGGATTGACTCATACGTATTTCTGCGCGTGTTTGTGTGTCGCAAACCTGTGTTTATGTTTGTCTCTGTCAGATATGAAAAAGAAAATATAAATTGGGGGGGCTACTGTGCCTAAAGGTAACCCGTTCTTCAGGTGGAGGCCTCAGTTTTTTTTTGTTACTGTTACTCTACGGGCTCGCTGTGTTGTAAAGGGTTGGAGAGCCGTCTCCCCGATTTCATTACTACTTTTTTGCATATTTTATATTCAGTTATCCTCTTTTTTTTCCTCTTGTGTGTGTGTGTGTGTGTGTGTGTGTGTGTGTTTGTTTGTGTGTGTGTGTGGTGTGTGTGTGGGTGTGTGTGTGTGTGCGGGGGTGCGTTGTGCCGGTCTGGTGTGTTGGTGTGGTGCGTGCGTGCTGGGGGTGTGTGGGCGTGCTGGGGGTGTGTGTGCGTGCTGGGGGGTGTGTGTGTGTGTGCGTCGGTGTGTGGTGTGCGTGTGGGGGTTTTGTGTGGGTGGGGGTGGGTTTGGTGTGGCGTGCTGGTGTGTGTGTGTGTGGTGGTGTGGGGGTGTGTGTGTGTGTGGTGTGTGGGTGTTTTTGTGGTGTGTGTGCGCGCGTGCTGGGTTTTGTTGCGTGTGGTGTGTGTGTGTTAGTTCCATTTTTTCTAGGCACTGTCGATTGACACTAGGCCCGTTTGTATGTGTGGTGTTGTGTAGGTGTGTGTGGATGTGTGTATAGTGTGATGTGTGGTAAGGTGGATTGTGTGTGCGTATATGTGTGTGGTAGTGTGTGTGTGTAGTTTGGGGGTGTTATATGTGTGTGGTTAAAGTGTGTGTGTATTGTGTGGTGTAAGATGTGTGTATTGTTTTGTATATGTTGGTTATAGAGTTGTAAAAGGGTTTTGTTTAAAGATGTGTGTATATGTTGTTGTATATGGTGTTGTGTTGTATATGTGTGTGTTGGGGGTTTGCGTTGCGGGGTTTTGGGGGTGATTGGGTGGTGTGTGTGGTGTTGTGGTGGTATCACCTATTTTTTGTGTGTGTGTGTGTGTGTGTATTGTCGTGCTGGTGGTGTGTGTGTGTGGGTGTGTGTGTGTGTTTTGGGGTTTTTTGTGTACTCACCCAGTTTCCGTAGTTTAGGTTGCAGGGGTCGAGTCCGACTCTGGCCCCCCCTCTTCACTGATCGCTTCTAGGTCACTCTCCCTGAACCGTGAGCTTTATCATACCTCTGCTTAATGCTATGTATGGATCCTGCCTCCACTACATCGCTTCCCATACTATTCCACTTACTGACTACTCTGTGGCTGAAGAAATACTTCATAACATCCCTGTGATTCATCTGTGTCTTCAACTTCTGTGTCCCCTTGTTTACTGTATCCAATCTTTGGAACATCCTGTCTTTGTCCACCTTGTCAATTCCTCTCAGTATTTTGTATGTCGTTATCATGTCCCCCCTATCTCTCCTGTCCTCCAGTCCTCGTAGGACATACCTCTTAGCTCTGGGACTAGTCTTGTTGCAAACCTTTGCACTTTCTCTAGTTTCTTTACGTGCTGTGTGTGTGTGTGTGTGTGTGTGTGTGTGTGTGGTGTGTGTGTGTGTGTGTGTGTGTGTGTATGTGTGTGTGTGTGTGTGTGTGTGTGTGGATGACAAATATGATCCCATGTATCAGAAATCTTCCCTATGAGGATAGACTGAGGTCCCTGAATCTGCACTCTCTAGAAAGGCGTAGAATTAGGGGGGATATGATCGAGGTGTATAAATGGAAAACAGGATAAATAAAGGGGATGTAAATAGCATGCTGAAAATTTCTAGCCAGCAGGCAGGACTTGCAGCAATGGTTTCAAGTTGGAAAAATTCAGATTCAGGAAGGATATAGGAAAGTACTGGTTTGGTAATAGAGTTGTGGATGAGTGGAACAAACTCCCGAGTACAGTTATAGAGGCTAAAACGTTGTGTAGTTTTAAAAATTGGTTAGATAAATACATGAGTGGGTGTGGGTGGGTGTGAGTTGGACCGGACTAGCTTGTGCTGCTGAGTCTGGTGCCGTGCTCCTTCCTTGAGTGGAGGTGACCCGACTGGGTGGGTCATTGGACTTATCTGGGGGGGGGGGATCTGCTCTGCATGGGTCAGTAGGCCTGTTAAATTGTTCCTTTTTTCTTATGTTCTTATGTATGTGTGTATATGTGTGTGTGTATATATATGTGTGTGTATGTAAATGTGTGTGCATATGTGTGTACTCACCTAATTGTGGTTGCAGAGGTCAAGTCATAGCTCCATGCTCCACTTCTTCAGTGGTCACTACTAGGTCACTCCCTCCCTGCTCCATGAACTTTATCATGCCTCTTCTTAAAGCTATGTATGGATCCTGCCTCCTCCACCTCTCTTTCCATTCTATTCCTTTTCCTGACAACTCTGTGATTGAAGAAATACTTCCAAACATCCCTTTGACTCATCTGAGTCTTCAGCTTCCAATTGTGATGCCGTATTGGTGTGTCCCATCTCTGAAACATTCTGTCCCTGTCCACCTTGTTGATTCCTCTCAGTATTTTATATGTTGTTATCATGTCCCTACAGTGTTGTCAGATCGGTTTCTCTCAACCTCTCCTCATAGGTGATGCCCCTTATTTCCGGCACTAGTCGTGTTGCAAACCTTTGCCCTTTCTCTAATTTCCCAACATGCTTGGCCAGGTATGGGTTCCAAACTGGTGCTGCATACTAAAGAATAAAGAATAAAGCTTTTATTTCTCTTCAAAGGTTACAATGTGTAATTACAATTTTGATTTGATAAGCACAAAGAAAGCCACTATCATGCCGGGGCATTTTGGGCAGACTAATCCTAGTACATAATAACTTCTTAAATCTAAACAAGATAAGAGTGGTTAACTCCAATATGGGCCTGATGTGGAAATAAATGGTATTAAATACTATTTATTTCCACATCATAGAACAATGGCTTCTATAACATAGCTGAACCACTTGCCAAGAAACTTCTTCATCGCTATCCCACATACGAACATAGGAATGGAGGAACACTGCAGAAGGTCTACTCACAAACCTATCCAATCTCCCTTCCAAGCTACCCAAGATTTTAGACTCGATAACCCCACTCGGTAGATCATCACATGCAGCATTCTCCACCTGACCTAGCATTCTGAACCTGACTATAAATACTCGCGTACCTTCCAGCCCAGGTCCGTCAAGACACACCAGAGCACTGCTTACTCACGATGCATTACTCTAACAGAGTAAAGATCAAACCAGCGAGTGGCACAACCAATGAGTCGTCCAAACTAGCACTTGCAGCTGTCGTTAGTGGCAGGCTGCAAGTCAAATGTAATGCGATTTTATCGCTCAAGGAGGCCTTTGTTGTCGTCTGTACAGACGACACATCCTGTACAGACGACACAGAGGCTGAGAAACTACTTACCACTACTGCTACTACCACTCTACGAGACCAGGGATTTCTTGTCTTGACTTCCCCAGCACTGAGGGCCAGGAGAACTGTGTTCCTCAAGCGACTCGACAACCTTATCACTGTACAGGCCACTGAAGAAATCAAGTCATCTATCGAAGCAAAGAACCCTTGGGCCAAGGTGGACTTCATTACTAAAATACCCAATGCTTCATCCATGCTGAAGGTCACCTTCAGTGACGTCAACATGGCAGCCAGAGCTCTCGCTGAGGGCCTGGCTATTCACTACTTCCACATCAACCCAGGCTTCATCGAAGCAGAGAAATTCCAACATATCTCACAGTGCTATAATTGTTACTCATACTTACACACCACAAATGATTGTCCTACCAAGGACAAGAAGTTCTGCTCCACCTGTGGCCGTGAGGGTCATGACTTCAAGAATTGCACTACTGCCTCACCACCTAAATGCTTGAACTGCAAGAATGACCACCATACTCTTGCTGCCAGGTGCCCTACCAGAAGAGACATACTCAAGAAACAACAACAACAACAAAAGAAACCTAACCCAAAAGCAACCACATATTCTGCTATCGCCAAGCTTCAATCAGACACTACCAAGATACTACATGCCACGCAAGCTGCTCCCACCACTTCCCTGCGAGCACCTACTGCCGACTCCACCAAGATTCTTTATTGCATTATGTATGCTCATGTACAGAATGCAGCTGAGCTTAGTTCCTTCAACACCACCATCAATGAACTTTTCAAACTAAATAATATGCCTGGCCTCACATTCCCTGCATCACCACCTTCCACTGAGATCCTAAAATCTACTGCAAATATTACCAGCATCACCGCTGCTCCACCGCTGTCACAACCTCCACTAGACACAGAGATGGACCAATCAGAGACCACTGAGACGTCGGCAAACCCCACCAATATGAGTCCACTACCGCTTGCATCCACTGCTAGAGCAACTGACCAGTCGGAAATCTCGCCTTCACCAGTTCAGCCACCAGCCAAGAAAGCAAAAACACAAGAAACTGCGGATGCAGGATGCACCTCACGGTGCCACTGACACTGCTGCACCACAACAAGTCCAATACCTGAAGGGTGTATACTTCTACACAACCAAGCAGTATAAGAACACAATGCTGTCTTCAGAAATCCATCAGCACCTCCAGGACGGAACAGTCAAGTATACCTACGACCAAACTGTTACATACACCACTGCAGACATGACCAGACTACTTACTTCCAACACCCAACACCTTGTGGAAGTCGAGTACACCTCAAAGAGGAAATTCAGGATGCTTCAGAATGGGGACCTTGAAGACGGTACTCTCCTCTAGCACGGCTATCCATGACCATTCACCATGAAGATAAGTTTCCCAAGCACTTTGCTGTCTGCTAAAGCTGGGGTGTGGCTCCAATCGACCCTGTAACTGCTGCCTCTGCCCGACTGCGCTTCTCTTCGGGGAAGTCAGCGCAAGATAGAAGAAGACGACACCCTCCAAGAAAGAAGAAAGAAGATGATCGTCACCCCCCACCCGGGGGCCCACTGCCGGGTCACCATCTGGAGAAGACCTGGGCCGGAAGTACGGGCGAATCAACATGAATGAATGAAAATGAACACCAACACACGACACTCCACACAGGAGAGCACAGCGCTAGCACGATCGACACCATGCCTTGCCCTTCTAGGGCAGGGTTGGTGCCAGAGCCCGAGTTTGTAGCTCACAAGATGAGGGGGGTACTTGTGCCTCCTCCCATGGGAGACTTAGGTCTCAGACACTCCCTAGACATGGAGCCAGTGCCGGGTCACCACTTGGAAGGGCCCGGGCCGGGAGAATACCGGCGAATCTTTAACAACAACAACACGCCAGGTAGATCTGTTTGTGATTTGAGAAAGCCCACTGAGTGGGTGAAACGCTGTCAATAAAGGATCACATTATACTGCGTATGTGTTTATATTTCCATGGGTCTGATGTACACGGTGTGCAGAGTCCTGAACGACTCTTAGGTTTGCTAGTCGCCTGTATGCCACAGCATTTATTTGGTTGCTGTGAGCCTCAGGAGTTGTGTTCAGTGTGTGTGTGTGTGTGTGTGTGTGTGTGTGTGTGTGTGTGTGTGTGTGTGTGTGTGTGTGTGTGTGTGTGTGTGTGTGTGGAGTGTAACAATTGTAGGAGCCAGGAGCGACCTGTTGGAAGTTGTGTCAATGCTAGGCTTGCTTGTATTTATCAATTTTACTTCTTAGTGCTCGTTCAGAGATTGAGAGTCATGTTTGATGTTAGTTTTATAAGTTTATTCTTTCCGTTGCTTTACTTCCAGTTTTTGTGAAGTGGGACAACATTAAGTGATTTTTGCTTTGGGGATGTTGTCCGTATTGTACTAATAGTATATTTAAGGCTTGTGATATTTCGTGTTGCAATTTTTTGTGAATATAGTTCCATGAATATGGGCCTTGGGCAGCGTATACATGGGCACGCTGTCTCATCACAGTCTAGTGGGTTATAAGGCAAATCTGTCACATACTATTCGAGTACGTGAGTGTTCATCTGAAGTGTCGTCTCCTGGGGCTGTGTCTGCTGTTTACGTTCTACAGCTTTAAGCAGAGGCTACCTGAAAACTGTTGCTATCAATGTTTCCTACAGTAGCTACAGTCTACTATTTTTGACAAAGGCTACCTGAAATCTGTCACAACACCGTATTACAGCTGAGATCACGTGAAAGCTGCATGGTGCTGTTTGAATAATAGATGACTGGTAAAGGCTTTTATAGGGCTGTTTGTACAATTGATGACTGCTGAAGGCTTTTATAGTACTATTTGCATGATAGATGCCTGGTGCAGGCTTGCATAGTACTGTTTGTATAATAGATGCCTGATGAAGGTTTTTATTGTACTATTTGTGAGAGATGTATGGTGAAAGTTTGCATAGTACTGTTTGTATAAAAAGATCCTTGTTCCTTACATCAGGCGAGTCTATCATTTTGCACTAAGTTAATGTGTAGATTTTGTAATAGGTTCCTGGGTAGTAGTAGTAGTAGTAGTAGTAGTAGTAGTAGTAGTAGTAGTAGTAGTAGTAGTAGTAGTAGTAGTAGTAGTAGTAATCATGAAGATCATACATGGTTATATAAATGCATTATAGCTGCGCCACATTGTAATCATTTAGTGGAGAGATCACTAGAGCGAGGAGGTGTACCTCTCACGTTTATTGAAGTGGCCGCACCACAGGTGAGGTGATCAGGTGATGGAGGGCGTGGCCAGGAAATTGTGGGCGAGGTGGGCGGGGACGGAGCACCTGCAAGACACTACTTGGAGCACAAGAAGGACAGTGACGACCCACCACTCATTCACCTATCAGCACACTTTTATACAACCTTCAAGCACCACTCACTAATCTTGTCAGCACACCTTAATACACCCTTCTAACACCATTCACTAATCTATAAGCACACTTGAATACAACCTTCTAGCACCACTCACTAATCTGTCGGCACACCTTAATACAGCCTTCTAGCACCACTCACTAATCTGTCAGCACACCTTAATACAACTTCTAACACCACTCGCTAATCTGTCAGCACACCTTAATACAACTTCTAACACCACTCGCTAATCTGTCAGCACACCTTAATACAACTTCTAACACCACTCGCTAATCTGTCAGCACACCTTAATACAACTTCTAACACCACTCGCTAATCTGTCAGCACACCTTAATACACCCTTCTAGTACCACTCATTCACCTATCAGCACACCTTTAATGTAGACAGTAAGCCTACTGCCATTTCTCATAGTCTTCTCTTGGAGCGAGTTGTTGTGGGCCTAGTGCCCCTGAATGCCCACCAGAGGGCACCGCCCCAAGTTAGGCGTACGCAGCCATGCCCCGGCCTCATTCTTAGAGCTGCGGCCTTCCAGGCAACAAGCTCCCCTCCCGGACCGGTTTCGTCACACCACACACTGCCCGCTGTGAGCCCTATTATTCCAATAAAGACAAAGCTCGTCAATCGCCGTATATCTCACCTACCTCTACGCTACCCGGCAAGTTACTAGATCTACCCAAAAGGCTGTTAAAACAGTACAACCTAGCACTATTGACACCTAGTTATACCAAGTACTGACAACACACGTCAGTGACCACCCACTGAAGTCACCCCTAGTAACACCACTAATACTGCAGCAGGCTACCACAGTCTAGCATACTCTCCCAGACGGTACAGACAGCTCGGGAGCCAGGGCCAGCAGCCCACCTCTGATTGGGTAATTTGCCGGCATGGACCGGTGATTAACTTAACGACAATGTAACAATCTTGTCCGCTCTCCTGATCATCCTCTGCCACTTCCTCAGCCCTGACGTTGTGATCACCCACCACCACTTCCTGAACTCTGACATTGTCTTGTCATTATCAAGAATACTGGTGGCCTCCCTCACAATTATCAAGAGGACTGGTGTCCTCACCATTATCAAGAAGACTGGCGGCCTCACCATTATCGAGAGGACTGGCGGCCTCATCATTATCAAGAAGACCGGCGGCCTCACCAAGCGGTGTTCCACAGGGGTCAGTTTTGGGCCCCTTGTTGTTCACAGTTTACATAAACGACATAGATGAGGGAATAAATAACGACATAGCAAATTTGCTGATGACACCAAAATAGGCCGTCGAATTCATTCTGACGAGGACATTAGAGCACACCAGGATGAGTTGAATAGACTGATGCAGTGGTCGGAGAAGTGGCAGATGCAGTTTAATATAGACAAATGCAAAGTTCTAAATATTGGACAGGAAAATAACTATGCCACATATAACCTAAATAATGTAGATCTTAATATTACTGATTGGGAAAAGGATTTAGGAGTTCTGGTTAGCAGTAATCTGAAACCAAGACAACAGTGCGTAAGTGTTCGTAATAAAGCTAACAGAATTCTTGGCTTCATATCAAGAAGTATAAAGAACAGAAGTCCTCAGGTTGTTCTTCAACGCTACATATCTTTGGTTAGGCCTCATTTAGATTATACTGAGCAGTTTTGGTAACCGTATTACACAGTGGATGTAAATGCACTGGAAAACATACAGAGGAAGATGACAAGGTTGATCCCGTGAATCGGAAATCTTCCCTATGAAGATAGACTGAGTGCCCTAAATCTGCACTTTAAAAAAGCGTGGAATTAGGGGGTGATGTGATTGAGGTGTATAAATGGAAAACAGAATAAATAAAGGTGATGTAAATAGCGTGCTTAAAATATCTAACGAAGACAGGACTCGCAGCAGAGGTTTCAAGTTGGAAAGATTCAGATTCAGGAAGGACATAGGAAAGTACTGATTTGGCAATAGTTGTGGATGAGTGGAACAAACTCCCGAGTACCGTCATAGAAGCTAAAACGTTGTGTAGTTTTAAAAATAGGTTGGATAAATAAATGAGTGGGTGTGGTTGGGTCTAAGTTGGACCTGACTAGTTTGTGCTACTAGGTCTGATGCCGTGCTCCTTCCTTAAGTGGATGTGACCTGGACCTGACTAGGATGGGTCAGTGGCATAAGCTGGTAGGCGACTTGGACCTACCTCGAATGGGAGAGTAGGCCTGCTGCAGTGCTCCTTCTATCTTATGTACTTATGTTCTTATTACAAAGAGGACTGGCGGCCTCGTTCTTACCAAGAGGGCTGCCGGCCTCCCTCACCATTATCAAGAGGACGGGCGGCCTCCCTCACCATAATCAAGATGACTGCAGGCCTCCCTCACCATTATCAAGAGGACTGGCGACCTCCCTCACCATTATCAAGAGGACTAGCAACCTCCCTCACCATTATCAAGAGGACTGCCGGCCTCCCTCACCATTATCAAAAGGACTAGCGGCCTCCCTCACCATTATCAAGAGGACTGGCGGTGTCACCATTACCAAGAGGACTGGCGGTCTCACCATTACCAAGAGGACTGGCGGCCTCCCTCACCATTATCAAGAGGATTGCCGGCCTTCCTCACCATTATCAAGAGGACTGACGGCCTCCTTCACTATCAAGAGGACTGGCGGCCTCACCATTATTAAGAGGACAAGCGGCCTCCTTTACCATTATGAAGAGGACTGGCGGCCTCACCATTATCAAGAGGACTGACGGCCTCCTTCATTATCAAGAGGACTGCCGGCCTCCCTCACTATTATCAAGAGGACTGGCGGCCTCACTTACCATTACCAGGAGGACTGCCGGCCTCCCTCACTATTACCAAGAGGACTGCCGGCCTCCCTCACCATTATGAAGAGGACTGGCGGCCTCACCATTATCAAGAGAACTGGCGGCGTCCCTCACCATTATCAGGAGGACTGGCGGCCTCAGTATTACCAAGAGGACTGGCGACCTCACAATTACAAAGAGGATTGCCGGCCTCCCTCACCATTACAAGGAGGACTGGCGGCTTCACTCACCATTATGAAGAGGACTGGCGGCGTCCCTCACCATTACAAAGAGGACTGGCGGCCTCCGTCACCATTACCAGGAGGGCTGGCGGCCTCACCATTATCAAGAGGACTGGCGGCCTCACTCACCATTATCAAGAGGACTGGCGCCCTCACCATAATCAAGAGGACTGGCAGGGCAGCACGCACACAAACCACAAATTCAATTTTATTTTTAGCGAAGCTGTGTCCAGTGTGTGGCGCTGCTCCCGTCCTTCTCTTCCTCTTCCTCTTACTTTCTTCCTCTTCTTCTCCACTGCCTCCTTACATTATTCCCTCTTTCACTGACTCCTTACATTATTTCCTCTTTCACTGACTCCTCAAATTACCTCGCTCTCCACTGCCTCCTTACATTGCCTTCCTCTCCACTGCCTCTTCTACTGCCTCCTTACATTACGTTCCTCTCCACTGCCTCTTCTACTGCCTCCTTACATTACGTTCCTCTCCACTGCCTCTTCCACTGCCTCCTTACATTACGTTCCTCTCCACTGCCTCTTCTACTGCCTACTTACATTACGTTCCTCTCCACTGCCTCCTTACATTACGTTCCTCTCCACTGCCTCTTCTACTGCCTCCTTACATTACGTTCCTCTCCATTGCCTCTTCCACTGCCTCCTTACATTACGTTCTCTCCACTGCCTCTTCCACTGCCTCCTTACATTACGTTCCTCTCCACTGCCTCTTCCACTGCCTCCTTACATTACGTTCCTCTCCACTGCCTCTTCCACTGCCTCCTTACATTACGTTCCTCTCCACTGCCTCTTCTACTGCCTCCTTACATTACGTTCCTCTCCACTGCCTCTTCCACTGCCTCCTTACATTACGTTCCTCTCCACTGCCTCTTCCACTGCCTCCTTACATTACGTTTCTCTCCACTGCCTCTTCCACTGCCTCCTTACATTACGTTCCTCTCCACTGCCTCTTCTACTGCCTCCTACATTACGTTCCTCTCCACTGCCTCTTCCACTGCTCCTTACATTACGTTCCTCTCCACTGCCTCTTCCACTGCCTCCTTACATTACGTTCCTCTCCACTGCTCTTCCACTGCCTCCTTACATTACGTTCCTCTCCACTGCCTCTTCCACTGCCTCCTTACATTACGTTCCTCTCCACTGCCTCTTCCACTGCCTCCTTACATTACGTTCCTCTCCACTGCCGCTTCCACTGCCTCCTTACATTACGTTCCTCTCCACTGCCTCCTTACAGTACCTTCCTCTCCACTGCCTCTTCCACTGCCTCCTTGCATTACGTTCCTCTCCACTGCCTCTTCCACTGCCTCCTTACATTACGTTCCTCTCCACTGCCTCTTCCACTGCCTCCTTACATTACGTTCCTCTCCACTGCCTCTTCCACTGCCTCCTTACATTACGTTTCTCTCCACTGCCCTCTTCCACTGCCTCCTTACATTACGTTCCCTTCCACTGCCTCTTCTTACTGCCTCCTTACATTACGTTCCTCTCCACTGCCTCTTCCACTGCCTCCTTACATTACGTTCCTCTCCACTGCCTCTTCTACTGCCTCCTTACATTACGTTCCTCTCCACTGCCTCTTCCACTGCCTCCTTACATTACGTTCCTCTCCACTGCCTCTTCCACTGCCTCCTTACATTACGTTCCTCTCCACTGCCTCTTCCACTGCCTCCTTACATTACGTTCCTCTCCACTGCCTCTTCCACTGCCTCCTTACATTACGTTCCTCTCCACTGCCGCTTCCACTGCCTCCTTACATTACGTTCCTCTCTACTGCCTCCTTACAGTACCTTCCTCTCCACTGCCTCTTCCACTGCCTCCTTACATTACGTTCCTCTCACTGCCTCTTCCCACTGGCCTCCTTACATTACGTTCTCTCCACTGCCTCTTCCACTGCTCCTTACATTACGTTCCTCTCCACTGCCGCTTCCACTGCCTCCTTACATTACGTTCCTCTCCACTGCCTCTTCTACTGCCTCCTTACAGTACCTTCCTCTCCACTGCCTCCTCCTTTCATTCACGGCCTCCTGAGTCTAATATTCTTCCTCTTCCACTATCACCTTATCTTCCTTTAGGACTGTCCCAGCAATAACAGTTATTATGAGGAGCTTGTCTACCACCTACTCCCAGGTTGTTGTGGTTGATACTACCACCCACTCTCAGGTTGTTGTGGTTGATACTACCACCCACTCTCAGGTTGTTGTGGTTGATACTACCACCCACTCTCAGGTTGTTGTGGTTGATACTACCACCCACTCTCAGGTTGTTGTGGCTGATACTACCACCCACTCTCAGGTTGTTGTGGTTCATACTACCACCCACTCTCAGGTTGTTGTGGCTGATACTACCACCCACTCTCAGGTTGTTGTGGTTCATACTACCACCCACTCTCAGGTTGTTGTGGCTGATACTACCACCCACTCTCAGGTTGTTGTGGCTGATACTACCACCCACTCTCAGGTTGTTGTGGCTGATACTACCACCCACTCTGAGGTTGTTGTGGCTGGTACTACCACCCACTCAGGTTGTTGTGGTTGATACTACCACCCACTCTCAGGTTGTTGTGGCTGATACTACCACCCACTCTCAGGTTGTTGTGGCTGATACTACCACCACAACTCTCAGGTTGTTGTGGCTGATACTACCACCCACTCTCAGGTTGTTGTGGCTGATACTACCACCCACTCTGAGGTTGTTGTGGCTGATACTACCACCCACTCTGAGGTTGTTGTGGCTGGTACTACCACCCACTCAGGGTTGTGTGGTTGATACTACCACCCAACTCCAGGTTGTTGTGGCTGATACTACACCCACTCTCAGGTTAGTTGTGGCTGATACTACCACCCACTCTCAGGTTGTTGTGGTTGATACTACCACCCACTCTCAGGTTGTTGTGGTTGATACTACCACCCACTCTCAGGTTGTTGTGGTTGATACTACCACCCACTCTCAGGTTGTTGTGGTTGATACTACCACCCACTCCCAGGTTGTTGTGGTTGATACTACCACCCACTCTCAGGTTGTGGTTGATACTACCACCCACTCTCAGGTGTTGTGGTTGATACTACCACCCACTCTCAGGTGGTTGTGGTTGATGTGCTACCACCCACTCTCAGGTGGTTGTGGTTGATACTAACCACCCACTCTGAGGTGGTTGTAGTGATACTACACCACCCTGGTTGTGTTGATACTACCACCACTCAGGTTGTGGTTGATACTACCACCCACTCTCAGGTGGTTGTGGTTGATACTACCACCCACTCTCATTTGGTTGTGGTTGATGCTACCACCCACTCTCAGGTGGTTGTGGTTGATACTACCAGCCACTCTCAGGTGGTTGTAGTTGATACTACCATCCACTCTCAGGTTGTGGTTGATACTACCACCCACTCTCAGGTGGTTGTAGTTGATACTACCATCCACTCTCAGGTGGTTGTGGTTCATACTACCGCCCACTCTCAGGTGGTTGTAGTTGATACTACCACCCACTCAGGTTGTTGCGGTTGATGCTACCACCCACTCTCAGGTTGTTGTGGTTGATACTACCACCCACTCTCAGGTGGTTGTAGTTGATACTACCACCCACTCTCAGGTTGTGATTGATACTACCACCCACTCAGGTTGTGGTTGATACTACCACCCACTCTCAGGTGGTTGTAGTTGATACTACCACCCACTCAGGTTGTGGTTGATACTACCCACTCTCAGGTTGTGGTTGATACTACCAGCCACTCTCAGGTGGTTGTGGTTGATACTACCAGCCACTCTCAGGTGGTTGTGGTTGATACTACCAGCCACTCTCAGGTTGTGGTTGATACTACCACCCACTCTCAGGTTGTGGTTGATACTACCACCCACTCTCAGGTGGTTGTGGTTTATACTACCACCCACTCAGGTTGTGGTTGATACTACCCACTCTCAGGTTGTGGTTGATACTACCAGCCACTCTCAGGTGGTTGTGGTTGATACTACCAGCCACTCTCAGGTTGTGGTTGATACTACCACCCACTCTCAGGTTGTGGTTGATACTACCACCCACTCTCAGGTGGTTGTGGTTTATACTACCACCCACTCTCAGGTTGTGGTTGATACTACCACCCACTCTCAGGTGGTTGTGGTTTATACTACCACCCACTCAGGTTGTGGTTGATACTACCCACTCACAGGTTGTGGTTGATACTACCAGCCACTCTCAGGTGGTTGTGGTTGATACTACCAGCCACTCTCAGGTGGTTGTGGTTGATACTACCACCCACTCTCAGGTTGTGGTTGATACTACCACCCACTCTCAGGTTGTGGTTGATACTACCACCCACTCTCAGGTTGTGGTTGATACTACCACCCACTCTCAGGTGGTTGTGGTTTATACTACCACCCACTCTCAGGTTGTTGTGGCTGATACTACCACCCACTCTCAGGTTGTGGTTTATACTACCACCTACTCTCAGGTTGTGGTTTATACTACCACCTACTCTCAGGTTGTGGTTGATACTACCACCCACTCTCAGGTTGTTGTGGCTGATACTACCACCCACTCTCAGGTTGTGGTTTATACTACCACCCACTCTCAGGTTGTGGTTTATACTACCACCCACTCTCAGGTTGTGGTTTATACTACCACCCACTCTCAGGTTGTGGTTGATACTACCACCCACTCTCAGGTGGTTGTGGTTTATACTACCACCCACTCTCAGGTTGTAGTTTATACTACCACCCACTCTCAGGTTGTGGTTTATACTACCACCCACTCTCAGGTTGTGGTTTATACTACCACCTACTCTCAGGTTGTGGTTGATACTACCACCCACTCTCAGGTTGTTGTGGCTTATACTACCACCCACTCTCAGGTTGTGGTTTATACTACCACCAACTCTCAGGTTGTGGTTTATACTACCACCACTCTCAGGTTGTGGTTTATACTACCACCCACTCTCAGGTTGTGGTTGATACTACCACCCACTCTCAGGTGGTTGTGGTTTATACTACCACCCACTCTCAGGTTGTGGTTTATACTACGACCCACTCTCAGGTTGTGGTTTATACTACCACCCACTCTCAGGTTGTGGTTTATACTACCACCTACTCTCAGGTTGTGGTTGATACTACCACCTACTCTCAGGTTGTGGTTGATACTACCACCCACTCTCAGGTTGTGGTTGATACTACCACCCACTCTCAGGTTGTGGTTTATACTACCACCCACTCTCAGGTTGTGGTTTGTACTACCACCCACTCTCAGGTTGTGGTTGATACTACCACCCACTCTCAGGTTGTGGTTTATACTACCACCCACTCTCAGGTTGTGGTTTATACATACCCCCACTCTCAGGTTTGTGGTTGATACTACCACCCACTCTCAGGTTGTGGTTTATACTACCACCCACTCTCAGGTTGTGGTTATACTACCACCACTCTCAGGTTGTGGTTGATACTACCACCCACTCTCAGTTGTGGTTGATACTACCACCCACTCTCAGGTTGTGGTTGATACTACCACCACCCTCAGGTTGTGGTTGATACTACCACCCACTCTCAGGTTGTGGTTGATACTACCACCCACTCTCAGGTTGTGGTTGATACTACCACCCACTCTCAGGTTGTGGTTGATACTACCACCCACTCTCAGGTTGTGGTTGATACTACCACCCTACTCTCAGGTTTGTGGTTGATACTACCACCTACTCTCAGGTTGTGGTTGATACTACCACCTACTCTCAGGTTGTGGTTGATACTACCACCTACTCTCAGGTTGTGGTTGATACTACCACCTACTCTCAGGTTGTGGTTGATACTACCACCCACTCTCAGGTATGTGGTTGATACTACCACCACTTCAGGTTGTGGTTGATACTACCACCCACTCTCAGGTTGTGGTTGATACTACCACCTACTCTCAGGTTGGTGTTGATACTACCACCTACTCTCAGGTTGTGGTTGATACTACCACCACTTCTCAGGTGTTGTGGTTGATACTACCACCCACTCTCAGGTTGTGGTTGATACTACCACCACTCTCAGGTTGTGGTTGATACTACCTACTCTCAGGTTGTGGTTGATACTACCACCCACTCTCAGGTTGTGGTTGATACTACCACCTACTCTCAGGTTGTGGTTGATACTACCACCTACTCTCAGGTTGTGGTTGATACTACCACCCACTCTCAGGTTGTTGTGGTTGATACTACCACCCACTCTCAGGTTGTGGTTGATACTACCACCCACCTCAGGTTGTGGTTGATACTACCACCTACTCTCAGGTTGTGGTTGATACTACCACCCACTCTCAGGTTGTGGTTGATACTACCACCCACTCTCAGGTTGTGGTTGATACTACCACCTACTCTAGGTTGTGGTTGATACTACCACCTACTCTCAGGTTGTGGTTGATACTACCACCTACTCTCAGGTTGTGGTTGATACTACCACCTACTCTCAGGTTGTGGTTGATACTACCACCTACTCTCAGGTTGTGGTTGATACTACCACCTACTCTCAGGTTGTGGTTGATACTACCACCTACTCTCAGGTTGTGGTTGATACTACCACCCACTCTCAGTGTTTGGTTGATACTACCACCTACTCTCAGGTTGTGGTTGATACTACCACCCACTCTCAGGTTGTTGTGGTTGATACTACCACCCACTCTCAGGTTGTGGTTGATACTACCACCCACTCTCAGGTTGTGGTTGATACTACCACCCACTCTCAGGTTGTGGTTGATACTACCACCTACTCTCAGGTTGTGGTTGATACTACCACCTACTCTCAGGTTGTGGTTGATACTACCACCTACTCTCAGGTTGTGGTTGATACTACCACCCACTTCTCAGGTTGTGGTTGATAACCACCCACTCGTTGTTGTGGTGATACTACCACCCACTCTAGGTTGTGGTTGATACTACCACCCACTCTCAGGTTGTGGTGATACTACCACCTACTCTCAGGTTGTGGTTGATACTACCACCCACTCTCAGGTTGTGGTTGATACTACCACCTACTCTCAGGTTGTGGTTGATACTACACACCTACTCTCAGGTTGTGGTTGATACTACCACCTACTCTCAGGTTGTGGTTGATACTACCACCTACTCTCAGGTTGTGGTTGATACTACCACCTACTCTCAGGTTGTGGTTGATACTACCACCTACTCTCATTGTGGTTGATACTACCACCCTACTCTCAGGTTGTGGTTGATACTACCCACCTACTCTCAGGTTGTGGTTGATACTACCACCTACTCTCAGGTTGTGGTTGATACTACCACGTACTCTCAGGTTGTGGTTGATACTACCACCTACTCTCAGGTTGTGGTTGATACTACCACCTACTCTCAGGTTGTGGTTGATACTACTACCTACTCTCATATCGTCATGTCACTGAGTTTTGCTACGGTATATTTAATATTGTGGTGTTTACATGCCAGTGTGGTGGCTTGTACAGCCACATAAGAGTTGTGTGTCTCGTATATGAGGGTCACTAGTCAGTTTGTGTTACAACACTATGTCAACTTCGGTTGATGACACTACCCGAGCGATTGCCTTGCGTTGATACATGACCCTACGATGACTCTCGTTGATGACACTACCCCGACTCGTCACGTTCGTTTGATGACACTACCCTACTACGATGACTTCGTTGATGACATACCCGAGCGATGCCTTCGTTTATGACACTACCCTAGCGATATTCTTGATGACATACCCCAGCGATGACTTCGTGATGCACTACCCGAGCGATGCCTTCGTTGATGACACAGCCCCTAGCGATGACTTGTGATGTGACACTATACCGAGCGATGCACTTCGTTGATGACAACTACCCTTAGTCATGACTCTGTGATGACACTACACGAGCGATGACTTCGTTGATGACACTACCCCGAGCGATGCCTTCGTTGATGACACTGCCCCGAGCGATGCCTTCGTTGATGACACTGCCCCTAGCGATGACTTCGTTGATGACACTACCCCGAGCGATGCCTTCGTTGATGACACTACCCCTAGCGATGACTTCGTTGATGACACTACCCCGAGCGATGACTTCGTTGATGACACTACCCCGAGAGATGCCTTCGTTGATGACACTGCCCCTAGCGATGACTTCGTTGATGACACTGCCCCTAGCGATGACTTCGTTGATGACACTGCCCCTAGCGATGACTTCGTTGATGACACTGCCCCTAGCAATGACTTCGTTGATGACACTGCCCCGAGCGATGACTTCGTTGATGACACTGCCCCTAGTGATGACTTCGTTGATGACACTGCCCTTAGCGATGACTTCGTTGATGACACTGCCCCGAGCGATGACTTCGTTGATGACACTAGCCTCAGCTATGACTTCGATGATGACACTAGCCTCACCTATGACTTCGTTGATGACACTAGCCTCAGCTGTGACTTCATTGATGACACTAGCCTCAGCTATGACTTCGTTGCTGACACTAGCCTCAGCTGTGACTTCGATGATGACACTAGCCTCAGCTATGACTTCGTTGATGACACTAGCCTTAGCTGTGACTTCGTTGACGACACTGCCTCGAACGATGACTTCATGGATGACACTAGCCTCAGCTATGACTTCGTTGATGACACTAGCCTCAGCTATGACTTCGATGACACTAGCCTCAGCTATGACTTCGTTGATGACACCAGCCTCAGCTGTGACTTCGTTGATGACACTAGCCTCAGCTATGACTTCGTTGATGACACTAGCCTCAGGTGTGACTTCGTTGATGATACTAGCCTCAGCTGTGACTTCGTTGATGACTGCCCTGAACGATGACTTCACTGATGACACTAGCCTCAGCTATGACTTCGTTGATGACACTAGCCTCAGCTATGACTTCGATGATGACACTAGCCTCAGCTGTGACTTCGTTGATGACACTAGCCTCAGCTATGACTTCGTTGATGACACCAGCCTCAGCTGTGACTTCGTTGATGACACTAGCCTCAGGTGTGACTTCGTTGATGATACTAGCCTCAGCTGTGACTTCGTTGATGACACTGCCCTGAACGATGACTTCACTGATGACACTAGCCTCAGCTATGACTTCGTTGATGACACTAGCCTCAGCAATGACTTCGTTGATGACACCAGCCTCAGCTGTGACTTCGTTGATGACACTAGCCTCAGGTGTGACTTCGTTGATGATACTAGCCTCAGCTGTGACTTCGTTGATGACACTGCCCCGAACGATGACTTCATTGATTACACTAGCCTCAGCTATGACTTCGTTGCTGACACTAGCCTCAGCTGTGACTTTGATGATGACACTAGCCTCAGCTATGACTTCGATGATGACACTAGCCTCAGCTGTGACTTCGTTGATGACACTAGCCTCAGCTATGACTTCGTTGATGACACCAGCCTCAGCTGTGACTTCGTTGATGACACTAGCCTCAGGTGTGACTTCGTTGATGATACTAGCCTCAGCTGTGACTTCGTTGATGACACTGCCCTGAACGATGACTTCACTGATGACACTAGCCTCAGCTATGACTTCGTTGATGACACTAGCCTCAGCAATGACTTCGTTGATGACACCAGCCTCAGCTGTGACTTCGTTGATGACACTAGCCTCAGGTGTGACTTCGTTGATGATACTAGCCTCAGCTGTGACTTCGTTGATGACACTGCCCTGAACGATGACTTCATTGATTACACTAGCCTCAGCTATTATCGTAAAGGGTTCTTAAATGGAGATATCGCAGGTTGAAGATAGACACACTTGTAGGATAGTAATATATTGTCAGTCTGAGATGGTGAGGGATAGAGCCCACAGCCTTGCCTGTCTACGCCTGGATGGTCTGCCGCCGAGTGAGACCGGGACAGAGGAATGGGCCTCCTCGTGTGCATCCCGTGACGTCACACAAAGCCACAGGCCTACGAGGGGTCTCGTGTCTAAAGCACATGGATGATGCTACTGCTATGCTATATAATACTGGGAATACAGGGATCAGCAACTATGCTGACAGCTCGGTCATGTTACGTATGTCGTCCCGACATACACTACTATACTATAGGCTGAACAGGCAGGCGGATCTGGGCTGATTCTATACAATAACAAATTCATATATAACTTAGAACTAATGGATGGTACAACATGATTTTGATGTAATGGGTGTTAACGTAATCATTACAAACTATAAGAACAAATCATTATACAATATGGATGGAATTGATCGATCGATCTGTATTCATGCACTCTACGGATTCTGAGGAAGAATAATTATATACAAAGAAGTGTTTAACAGAAAGGCAGATTCGGTGCACTCAAATCTAGACTGTTAATTCTCAGAATACGGAGGGAACGTGAACACGAAAATTTCTGACAAACTGATCAGCTAATAATAAACACACAGTTGACAATTTCATTCATCTCGGACATCTAATTATACAGACTATGTACATTTAAACCCAATTCTGCGAGGGTTAGGTTTACATATGCAGAATGGTTATCATCTCTGGGAGGATCGAATTCCTCTGCAATGGCTAACACATGCCTTGACTGAGAGAGATCTGAAGGAGTATCTACACAAGATACAACTACAATCACTAGTGACTGTGGAATTACTAACTGGTAAACTCTTCTGCTTGGAGTACCCAACTCGGCTGTTCGATACAGTAATTCCTGTCTCATTACAAAGTCACTAATGGGTGCTGGTGGCTTTACAGTAAGAATGAGATCTTCCTGGAGAAGGAATCGAATCACACCAGACCACATGGGATCTATTCTTTGTGCAGTTTTGACATCCTCGACAGTAAATGGAGGATCTGCAGTAACTACACTAACATGTCGCAATAAAGCATCTGCGACTACATTTGACTTGCCAGGTAAATGTTCAAAAGTGGGATTGAACTCTTGGATAGTCAAGGTCCATCTGGCTAACCTTCCAGTAGGCTGTTTGTTCTGGAATAAAGGTATCAGTTCTTCCTTACTGGAGGAAAGAACAAACTCGGTGGAGTGGATGACTCCCCCCGGTTGAAAAAATTAACGCTATAACACGCAATATGAGCAAGGGAGAACGAATCTACTATCTCAAACTGCAAGCACAGGAGAAAGGAAATGAACACGGTGAACAATGCTGATATTCAATCTGAGTCGCACACAGTGACACGAGGTATCAGCTATAAAGAAACTACACTTACAAACGTTAACATGTGAAAGTTACTCGAGAACTAACTTCTTACAATGCACTGATTACTGTCAACTAGGATCGTAAACGGTTCTTAAATGGAGATATCGCAGGTTGAAGATAGACACACTTGTAGGATAGTAATATATTGTCAGTCTGAGATGGTGAGGGATAGAGCCCACAGCCTTGCCTGTCTACGCCTGGATGGTCTGCCGCCGAGTGAGACCGGGACAGAGGAATGGGCCTCCTCGTGTGCATCCCGTGACGTCACACAAAGCCACAGGCCTACGAGGGGTCTCGTGTCTAAAGCACATGGATGATGCTACTGCTATGCTATATAATACTGGGAATACAGGGATCAGCAACTATGCTGACACTATGACTTCGTTGCTGACACTAGCCTCGGCTGTGACTTCGATGATGACACTAGCCTCAGCTATGACTTCGATGATGACACTAGCCTCAGCTATGACTTCGTTGATGACACTGCCCCGAACGATGACTTCATTGATGACACTAGCCTCATCTGTGACTTCGTTGATGACACTAGCCTCAGCTATGACTTCGTTGATGACACTAGCCTCAGCTATGACTTCGGTGATGACACTGCCCCGAACGATGACTTCGTTGATGACACTAGCCTCAGCTATGACTTCGTTGATGACACTAGCCTCAGCAATGACTTCGTTGATGACACCAGCCTCAGCTGTGACTTCGTTGATGACACTAGCCTCAGGTGTGACTTCGTTGATGATACTAGCCTCAGCTGTGACTTCGTTGATGATACTAGCCTCAGCTGTGACTTCGTTGATGACACTGCCCCGAACGATGACTTCATTGATTACACTAGCCTCAGCTATGACTTCGTTGCTGACACTAGCTCAGCTGTGACTTCGATGATGACACTAGCCTCAGGTTGACTTCGATGATGACACTAGCCTCACCTATGACTTCGTTGATGACACTAGCCTCACCTATGACTTCGTTGATGACACTAGCCTCAGCTGTGACTTCGTTGATGACACTAGCCTCAGCTATGACTTCGGTGATGACACTGCCCCGAACGATGACTTCGTTGCTGACACTAGCCTTAGCTATGACTTCGATGATGACACTAGCCTCAGCTATGACTTCGTTGATAACACTAGCCTCGGCTGTGACTTCGATGATGACACTAGCCTCAGCTGTGACTTCGTTGATGACACTAGCCTCACCTATGACTTCGTTGATGACACCAGCCTCGGCTGTGACTTCGATGATGACACTAGCCTTAGCTATGACTTCGATGATGACACTAGCCTCAGCTATGACTTCGGTGATGACACTGCCCCGGACGATGACTTCGTTGATGACACTAGCCTCAGGTGTGACTTCGTTGATGACACTAGCCTCAGCTATGACTTCGTTGATAACACTAGCCTCGCCTATGACTTCGTTGATGACACTAGCCTCAGCTATGATTTCGTTGATGATACCAGCCTCAGCTGTGATTTCGTTGATGACACTAGCCTCAGGTGTGACTTCGTTGATGACACTAGCCTCAGGTGTGACTTCGTTGATGACACTAGCCTCAGCTGTGACTTCGTTGATGACACTAGCCTCACCTATGACTTCGTTGATGACACCAGCCTCAGCTGTGGCTTCGTTGATCACACCAGCCTCAGCTGTGACTTCGTTGATGACACCAGCCTCAGCTGTGGCTTCGTTGATGACACCAACCTCAGCTGTGGCTTCGTTGACGACACCTGCCTCAGCTGTGACTTCGTTGATGACAGCCTCAGCAATGACTTTGTTGATGACACTAGTCCGAGCGACGACTTCAGAGATATCGTACGTAGGTACGTTGTATATCTGTACTCTGACTGGACTTGAACTGTGGTGAGACAGGTAGTGGTGTAAGAGCATGTGTCACCCACATGATGTGTCACCCTCCATTATGGGTGACGTTGAACTTCATTATGGGTGAGGTGACACTGAACTTACATGACAGGTGACACTGAGTCACGTCACATGTGTTAACGCCTGTCCTTATTCGAACACTGTTGCAACCATCCTTACTTTGACCATTATTTAGCCTTGGTCTGATCCATACAGGTTTGTTCCTTCCACATTATTATAATAACACTTCGGCCAGTGAAGAGGAAGGTTGTCACACCCGCATTAAAAGGGGCATTGTGTCAGCATCCCTGGTCAGTAATCTACACTTTGGAAAGCTCTGAAGAGAATTTTTCCCAAATCTGCTCACTGATATTACTCCTTATGAAAGCAAGAGACTTGGCAGACAGAGAGAATGAAAAGGGTAGGGGATCAGTGAAGTGTACGGGGTAATAGGGAGGGGTTTATGAGGGAAGGAGAAGTTTGAGAGGGAAAGGGGTTTGGAAGGGAAAGAGGAGTGTAGAAGGGAAAGAGGAGTGTAGAAGGGAAAGAGGAGTGTAGAAGGGAAGGAGGGAGGGGTTTGAAAGAGAAGAAGGGAGGGGTTTGGAAGGGAAGGGGAGAGGGATGAGAGTGGTGGCCGGGTAAGGGGGGGTTGGGAAGAAGCCCAACTTCAGACAATTTCAATTAGTGTCAGGGGTCGAGGAGGAAGTTTTAGCAGTACGAGACAAGTGGGTTTTAGAAATTGCTTTTGCACTGTATGCTGAGCAAAATTAAACTTGGGCTTTACTTAAGAACGCAGAGTGTTGAAGTCTGACCCAGGGGAAGGGAGGGAGGGGGGAGATCATGTGTGTGTTGGGAGTGAGGTGATAGTGGGAGGTGTGGGGGAGTCCAAGTATGTACTGAGGAGGAAAGTGCTTGTTTATAGTTAAATACCCCAGTAGGCTTTTTATAAGTTTACGTAACCTACTCAGAAATAAACCTAGTCTTAATAAACCTAGCCTTAAATAAACCTAGTCTTAATAAACCTAGCCTTAAATAAACCTAGTCTTGTTAAACCTAGCCTTAAATAATCCTAGTCTTAATAAACCTGGCCTTAAATTAAACCTAGCCTTAATAATCCTGGCCTTAAACCTAGGTTTAAATAAACCTAATCTTAATAAACCTAGCCTTAAAAATTTGTATGCAGGAAACGTTCAACATTGACGCGGTTGATCGTGGAAGAAAATAGTGTACACTGAGGCTAGCGTAGCGTTGAGGATATTGTCAGATATTACAGTGTGTAATGTGTAGTTAAGATAGTTGCTGTCACTTGTTGCTAAGGTGAAGCAGAGCCTGCAACAGTAGTGGTTACTAGTGTAACTACCACACAACAGGGGGGCAACAGTAGTGACTGCCAGTGTAACTACCACATAACAGGGGGGTAACAGTAGTTGCTGCTAGTGTAACTACCACACAACAGGGGTAACAGTAGTGGCTGCCAGCGTAACTACCACATAACAGGGGGGTAACAGTAGTTGCTGCTAGTGTTACTACCACACAACAGGGGTAACAGTAGTGGCTGCCAGTGTAACTCCCACTGTGCCATGCAAAGAGTACGTAACTTTTATTCTGCTCATGTACACACCCTTATTGAAAGGCTATCTCCCCCAACCAGCGAACCAGGTGCTAAGGGTTAACGATGGGCCCCAACGTTCAATCAGTACCCAGGTTCCAGCCAATGAAAAGATGGTTTTGGCAATTGCAGAGGTGTTGTGGGTACCACTCGCCTGTCTTCTCTTGTCATTCCCATTCTAGAGCTGGTTGAAGCACGGTCTGCTCTCTAGTGGCTTCTATTCTGCCTTACCGTGGAGTGCACTATTACCTATTCTTGTATGTAGTGTATATAGTGTACATAATTCTCTTCTTGGTGAAGGATAATATAAGTCAAAAGTTGTGACTTTGTAAATGGTCCAAGTCGGACCGAAACGTCGTCGTAAGCTCCTCTCTTCTATGTGCGGGTTATTTGTGTATCGTTCCAGTCACAGTATTGTGCCTTTTTTTTGTTACAAAAGTTTTTCTGCTGTGTTTATTTTACTCCCTTTACACCCAGGATAACAGGCCTTTGGATTCCTTGGGAGTCTGTCCGGGATCTGGAGCTGGACTTAGAACACGAGTTGAGCCTAGGGTGATGCTGGAAGCAAGAACATTGTGTAACTTGCTGTATGGCATTGCATTAGCTTTGCCAATACCTCACAAACTTTGCATGTCAATTGTCTTGTTATGGTTAGCTTTGCTACTGTATGATCGTTGACAGCTTGCTACTAGCTTGTTCGGTATGTTCACTTTGCTATGGTCAATCTTGCTGTTGTGTGAAGATTTTGCAGTCAGCTTTGCTATTATGTATCAGCCTTGCCAGTGTATGTGCGTATTCTGCAGTCGTACTGTGCATAGCTAAGCGTGTCTTCCAAATAGCGTGTTACGTTGGGGTATGAGTATTCTGCAGTCGTACTGTGCATAGCTAAGCGTGTCTTGCAGATAATGTGTTATGTTGGGGTATGAGTATTCTACAGTCGTACTGTGCATAGCAAATAACTTATACGTTGGGGTATGCCACCCAGATGAGTCAGACGTCTGGTGTCGGCATACACGTTTGTAAACCTGCCTAAATTTTCCCTACTGCGTTGTTGGCAAATTGCTCGCTCCATTGGCATTGATTACGAACGCACTATCACAGCTGCGCAGCTTCGTACTCTTATAACTATCAAACTTCGGGAAGAGGAGATGGCACATCAGATTCCTCCCTCTACAGAAGCCAGGAATAAAACCCCAATGTTCTCGCAGGAGGAAAATGATAGATCAATGGAGCAAAATCGTCAGTCTCGTGCAACAGAGTTGTCTGAAGGTGAATCAGCTGCGTTGGCACTTGAGTTGGCGAAAATCAATCTTTAGCAGACTAGGGAACAGAGGGCATTTGCCAAGGAAGAGCTTGATAGGGAAAAAGAAAGAAGGCAGTTTTCGCAAGTTGTAAATGACTTTAGTTTACAGAAAGCAGTACAGCTTGTTCTCCGCTTCAGTGAGGCAGAACCAGAACAATTTTTCGAAACTTTCGAAAATCAGGCTCGAGCCTTGAGGTGGCCGGAACAGCATTGGGCATCATTGGTTCACACAGCACAGGAATTTATATCTGTGTTAAATGACACTGATTTTTCCAATTATAAAGTGGTGAAGACCACAGTTCTGGGAGCATATACATGTATCCCAGCTAAGTATAGGAAGTCATTCAAATTAGGCAGACGACAGCTTGGTAAATCCCTGGTTGATTTTGTGCGACAGCAGATCAAAGCTTTTACCAGCTGGTATAAAGCAAGTGGTGTTGCTACCTTCGATGATCTTCTGCAGCTTGTCCTGGTTGACAACCTGCTGGAGCCTGTGGTGACCAGTTTAAGCTCTCTTTTTTTGTCCCCTTGTGTGTTTTTTTTTTTTTTTTAGTGAGGGGATGCAGGCTACCGTCCGCCTGTGTCTTGGACCTCTGTTAGCCCTACTGTCTGCTGTCTCGCTCTGAGTTTAGAGTTTGGCTTTATGTCGGGAATAAAGCTGAGCTCTAAGAGTTGGATGGTTGAGAGGAAAGACGGTCCCATTATATGGTGCCATGGTGGCACGGTTACCAATGGGAGGTGGGAGCCTAATCCTAATCCCTCTCGGGGTGGGGGTGTGGCATGCAAAGAGTACGTAACCTTTATTCGGCGCATGTACAAACCCTCATTGAAAGGCTATCTCCCCAACCAGCAAACCAGGTGCTAAGGGTTAACGATGGGGCCCCATCGTTCAGTCAGTACCCAGGTTCCAGCCAATGAGAAGATGGTTTTAGCAATCGCAGAGGTGTTGTGGGTACCACACACATGTCTGCCCTTGTCATTCCCATTTTAGAGCTGGTTGAAGCACCGTCTGCTCTCTAGTGGCTTCTATTATGCCTTACCGTGGAGTGCACTAATACCTATTGTTGTACATAGTGTATATAGTGTACATAATTCTGTTCTTACTTGGTGAAGGATAATATAAGTCAAAAGTTTTTCTGCTGTGTTTATTTTGTTCCCTTTGGCCTTTGGATTCCTGGGTTGTAATAACCACACAACAGGGGTAACATTAGTGGCTACCAATGTAACTACCACACAATAGGGGCTAACAGCAGCTGCTAGTGTAACTACCACATAACAGGGGTAACAGTAGTTCCTAGTGTAACTACCACAAAACAGGGGTAACAGTAGTTGTTGCTAATGTAACTACCATACAACAGGGGTAACAGTAGTTCCTAGTGTAACTACCACACAAGGGTAACAGTAGTTGCTAGTGTAACTACCACACAACAGGGGTAACAGTAGTGGCTACCAGTGTAACTACCACACAATAGGGGGTAATAGCTGCTAGTGTACCACATAACAGGGGTAACAGTAGTTCCTAGTGTAACTACCACAAAACAGGGGTAACAGTAGTTGCTGCTAGTGTAACTACCACACAACGGGAGTAACAGTAGTTGCTAGTGTAACTATTACACAACAGGGGTAACAGTAGTGGCTACCAGTGTAACTACCACATAACAGGGGTAACAGTAGTTGCTAGTGTAACTACACACAACAGGGGTAACAATAGTGGCTACCAGTGTAACTACCACACAACAGGGGTAACAGTAGTTGCTAGTGTAACTACACACAACAGGGGTAACAGTAGTGGCTACCAGTGTAACTACCACATAACAGGGGTAACAGTAGTTGCTGCTAGTGTAAGTAACACACAACAGGGGGTAATAGTAGTGGCTGCCAGTGTAACTACCACACAACCGGGGGTAACAGTAGTGGCTACCAGTGTAACTACCACACAACAGGGGGTAACAATAGTGGCTACCAGCGTAACTACCACACAACCGGGGGTAACATATGGCTACCAGTGTAACACCACACAACCGGGGTAACAGTAGTGGTTACCAGTGTAACTACCACACAACCGGGGGTAACAGTAGTGGCTACCAGTGTAACTACCACACAACCGGGGGTAACAGTAGTGGCTACCAGTGTAACTACCACACAACCGGGGGTAACAGTAGTGGCTACCAGGGGTAACTAACCACACAACTGGGGTAACAGTAGTGCTACCATGTAACTACCACACAACCGGGGGTAACAGTAGTGGCTACCAGTGTAACTACCACACAACCGGGGTAACAGTAGTGGCTACCAGTGTAACTACCACACAACCTGGGGTAACAGTAGTGGCTACCAGTGTAACTACCACACAACCGGGGTAACAGTAGTGCTACCAGTGTAACTACCACACAACCGGGTAACAGTAGTGGCTACCAGTGTAACACCACACAACCGGGGTAACAGTGGCTACCAGTGTAACTACCACACAACCGGGGTAACAGAGTGGCTACCAGTGTAACTACCACACAGCCGGGGGTAACAGTAGTGGCTACCAGTGTAACTACCACACAACGGGGGTAACAGTAGTGGCTACCAGTGTAACAACCACACAACCGGGTAACATAGTGGCTACCAGTGTAACTACCACACAACCGGGGGTAACAGTATGGCTACCAGTGTAACTACCACACAACCTGGGGTAACAGTAGTGGCTATCCAGTGTAACTACCACACAGCAGGGGGTAACAGTAGTGGCTACCATGTAACTACCACACAACCGGGGTAACAGTAGTGGCTACCAGTGTAACTACCACACAACCGGGGTAACAGTAGTGGCTACCAGTGTAACTACCACACAACAGGGGGTAACAGTAGTGGCTACCAGTGTAACTACCACACAACCGGGGTAACAGTAGTGGCTACCAGTGTAACTACCACACAAAACCGGGGGTAACAGTAGTGGCTACCAGTGTAACTACCACACAACCGGGGTAACAGTAGTGCTACCAGTGTAACTACCACACAACCGGGGTAACAGTAGTTGCTCCATGTGTAAACTACCACACAACAGGGGTACAGTAGTGGCTACCAGTGTAACTACCACACAACCGGGGTAACAGTAGTGGCTACCAGTGTAACTACCACACAACGGGGTAACAGTAGTGGCTACCAGTGTAACTACCACACAACCGGGGTAACATAGTGCGCTAAGTGTAACTACCACACAACCGGGGGTAACAGTAGTGGCTACCAGTGTAACTACCACACAACCGGGGGTAACAGTAGTGGCTACCAGTGTAACTACCACACAACCGGGGGTAACAGTAGTTGGCTACAGTGTAACTACACACAACCGGGGTAACAGTAGTGGCTACCAGTGTAACTACCACACAACCGGGGTAACAGTAGTGGCTTCCAGTGTAACTACCACACAACAGGGGTAACAGTAGTGGCTACCAGTGTAACTACCACACAACCGGGGTAACAGTAGTGGCTACCAGTGTAACTACCACACAACCGGGGTAACAGTAGTGGCTACCAGTGTAACTACCACACAACCGGGGTAACAGTAGTGGCTACAGTGTAACTACCACACAACCGGGGTAACAGTAGTGGCTACCAGTGTAACTAACCACACAACCGGGGGTAACAGTAGTGGCTACCAGTGTAACTACCACACAACCGGGGTAACAGTAGTGGCTACCAGTGTAACTAACCACACAACCGGGGTAACAGTAGTGGCTACCAGTGTAACTACCACACAACCGGGGTAACAGTAGTGGCTACCAGTGGTAACTACCACACAACCGGGGTAACAGTAGTGGCTACCAGTGTAACTACCACACAACCGGGGTAACAGTAGTGGCTACCAGTGTAACTACCACACAACCTGGGGGAAACAGTAGTGGCTACCAGTGTAACTACCACACAACCAGGGGTAACAGTGGCTACCAGTGTAACTACCACACAACAGGGGGTAACAGTGGCTACCAGTGTAACTACCACACAACAGGGGGTAACAGTAGTGGCTACCAGTGTAACTACCACACAACCGGGGGTAACAGTAGTGGCTACCAGTGTAACTACCACACAACCGGGGGTAACAGTAGTGGCTACCAGTGTAACTACCACACAACCGGGGGTAACAGTAGTGGCTACCAGTGTAACTACCACACAACCGGGGGTAACAGTAGTGGCTACCAGTGTAACTACCACACAACCTGGGGTAACAGTAGTGGCTACCAGTGTAACTACCACACAACCAGGGGTAACAGTGGCTACCAGTGTAACTACCACACAACAGGGGGTAACAGTAGTGGCTACCAGTGTAACTACCACACAACCGGGGGTAACAGTAGTGGCTACCAGTGTAACTACCACACAACCGGGGGTAACAGTAGGGCTACCAGTGTAACTACCACACAACCGGGGTAACAGTGGCTACCAGTGTAACTACCACACAACCGGGGTAACAGTGGCTACCAGTGTAAACTACCACACAACCGGGGGTAACAGTGGCTACCAGTGTAACTACCACACAACCGGGGGTAACAGTGGCTACCAGTGTAACTACCACACAACCGGGGGTAACAGTGGCTACCAGTGTAACTACCACACAACCGGGGGTAACAGTGTGCACCAGTGTAACTACCACACAACCGGGGGTAACAGTGGCTACCAGTGTAACTACCACACAGCCGGGGGTAACAGTAGTGGCTACCAGTGTAACTACCACACAACCGGGGGTAACAGTGGCTACCAGTGTAACTACCACACAACCGGGGGTAACAGTGGCTACCAGTGTAACTACCACACAACTGGGGGTAACAGTAGTGGCTACCAGTGTAACTACCACACAACCGGGGGTAACAGTAGTGGCTACCAGTGTAACTACCACACAACCGGGGGTAACAGTAGTGGCTACCAGTGTAACTACCACACAACAGGGGGTAACAGTAGTGGCTACCAGTGTAACTACCACACAACCGGGGGTAACAGTAGTGCTACCAGTGTAACTACCACACAACCGGGGGTAACAGTGGCTACCAGTGTAACTACGTGTTTCCACAAAGTGCTTTCTGGTTATCACTAGCGAGTGATTATTTACCTGTATTCAGTGAAAAAGTTTGGTTGTGAATTATTGTGTCTGAGAATGAGATTCCCAAACAGTGAAAGTATCCTTGAAAATTGAATTAAAAATAAGAGGCTTGGATGGCCTACAGTTGATTGAACTGTCGTTATATAGCGAGTGATAAGTGCAGTGATGTGCAGTGATATAGACATGTTAAACTGTAGATTATAACAATCTTGCAAACAATTCCCTGTGTATAGTGTGTATTATATGGTGTAATATGTATATTGTTGTTGTTATATATGGTCAAACAACAATACCGAATTATTGCCATATGCCTACCTGGAGTCTACCTGGAGGGTATTCCGGGGATCAGTCCCCCTGCGGCCTTGTCCACGACCAGGCCTCCTGGTGGATCAGGGCTTGATCAACCAGGCTGTTACTGCTGGCCGCACGTAGTCCAACGTACAAACCACAGCCCGGCTGTTCCGGCGCCGACTTTCAGTATCTGTCCAGCTCCATCTTGAAGGCACTCAGAGGCCTATTGGTAATTCCCCTTATGTATGGTGAGAGGCTGTTGAACAGTCTTGGGTCCCGGACATATACGGTGTTTTTTCTTAGTGTACCAATGACGCCCCTGCTTTTTAATGGGGATATTTTGCACCGCCTTCCCAGTCTTTTACTTTCGTATGGAGTGATTTCTGTGTGCAGATTCGGTACCAGGTACCATTCCTTCTAGGATTTTCCAAATATAGATTATGATATCTCTTGGGTGCGTTCCAGCGAGTACAAGTCAAGTGCTTCTAAGCGTTCCCAGTAGTTGAGGTATTTGATGGAACTTATATGTGCAGTAAAGGTTCACTGTACACTCTCTAGATCTGCAATTTCACCTGCTTTGAACGGAGATGTTAATGTACAGCAATATTCCAGCCTTGAGAGAACAAGTGATTTCAAAAGGATCATCATTGGCGTGGCATCTCTTATTCTGAACGTTCTCACTATCCATCCTATCATTTTCTTTGCAGTTGTGATCGGTGTGGGGTTCGGTAAGGAGATAAGAGGGTTGAAGATAGACACCTTGTTGGATGGTAACACTATATATTGTCAGACTGTGGTAATGGGAGATAGAGCCCAGCCTGCCGTGTCCTGCCTTCTTCTATGCCTATGCGTCGACTGAGGCCGAGGTAGCCTGTCCCGCTCACTCATGGAGCATCCCGTGACGTCACACAAACAGTCACTAGGCCTCAAGGGATCTTCTATATAAAGCACATGGATGGCACTATGATACGCTATACAACACATATAAGGGGATCAGCAACTATGCTGACACTTTTGTGATCCTTGAAAGCCGGATCCTCAGACATTACCACTCACAGGTCCCTCACATTATTTTTCCGCTCTGTTGTATGATCAGAGGTTGTAGTATACTCAGTTGTAGTTATTATCCTCTCCAGTTTTCCATAACGGAGTTGTTGGAATTTGTCTTCATTGAATATCATATTGTTTTCCGTTGCCCACTGGAAAATTTCGTTTACATCTTCTTGGAGGTTAACCGTCTCCTCAATAGATGACAGTCTCGTGCAGATCTTTGTATCGTTTGCAAAGGATGACACGGTGCTGTGGATTACATCTCTATGTCTGATACGAGGATGAGGAACAGGATGGGGGCGAGTACTGTCCCTTGTGGAACAGAGCTTTTCACTACGGCAACTTTCGATTTAACTCTGTTTACCACTACTCTTTGTGTTCGATTGGTTAGAAAGTTGAAGATCCATCTCCCCACTTTGCCAGTTATTCCTTTATCACGTATTTTGTGTGCTATTACGTCATGATCGCACTTGTCAAAGTCTTTTGCAAAGTCTGTGTATTACATCTGTATTCTGTTTTTCTTCCAGTGCATCCAAGACCATGTCATAGTCATCCAGTAGTTGACAGAGGCAGGAGCAACCTGCTCTGAACTCATGTTGCCCTGGATAGTGCAGTTTTTGGGAATCCAAGTGGTTTGCAATCGTGCTTCTTAGCACTCTTTCAAAGATTTTTATTATGCGGGACGTTAGAGCTATTGGTCTATAGTTCTTAGATAATGCTTTGCTGCCACCTTTATGGATTGGGGCTATATCCGTTGTTTTTAGTGACAGGAATTTCACCCATGTCTAAGCTCCTTCTTCATAGTATACTTAGGCATGCGAAAGGGGTTTCTTGCAGTTCTTATTGAACACAGAGTTCCACGAGTCTGGGCCTGGGGGTGAGTGGATGGGCATGTTGTCAATGGCTTTCTCAAAATCTATGGGAGTTAGGGTAATGTCAGAAATCTGGCATACATTGATGGAGTTTTGAGGCTCATTCGTGAAAAAATCATTTGGATTGTCGATCTTTAGAGTGATTAGTGGCTCGCGAAATACAGAGTCGTATTGGGATTGCAGTATCTTACTCATTTCTTTGTTGTCCTCTGTGTAAGTCCCATCTTGTCTGAACAAGGGTCCGATACTAGATGTGGTATTTGCCTTGTTTTGGGCATATGAAAAGAAATATTTCGAACTTCTTTCAATTTCACTAATCGCTTTTACCACCTCCTGTCTCTCCTGGGTCCTGTAAGAGTTCTTTAACTTAGGTTCGATACTTTCCACTTCCCTGGTCAGCGCTTACTTCCGTGTATCAGATAATCTACCGTTCTTGAGTAGCTCCGTGATTCTTCGTTGTCTTCTGTAGAGGGAGCATCTTTCTCCCTTTAATTTTTTCCCTTCTTCTTTCTTAAGGGAATATACCTTGAACATACTTCAGCTGTCAGGAAATTGATCCTTTCGAGGCACTGGTTTGGATCCATGTTATTTAAGATATATTGCCAACATGTTTCATTTAAGACACAAAAATATCAACTGGGACACCTGGTCCCAGTTGATATTTTTGTTGAAGTTGTATTTGGTGAAGACATCTTCACAGCTACGTGCATTTTGCTGACCAGGACTCCTGTACATGTAAGTCTGAACTTCGATTAGATTGTGATCGGAATTAGTTGTTTTTGATATTGCTGATTCTTACCAGGTCCTCATTATTTGTGAAGGTCAAGTGTGTTTTCCAGTCTTGTTGGCTCCACTATCTGCTGACTTAGGGTGTGTTTATCGCAGAGATTTAGTAGCTTATGTGTGTGTGGCCTTTCATCTGCGCTACCTCCAGAGATTGTTTCTGCTATAACATTATTTGCTACATTCTTCCATTTTTTATGCCTTAGGTTGAAATCAAGGAGTAAGTTGTTTGGGAAGTAAACAATCAGATGAGTGTTAACAACACTTAGAAAAAAAAATTATTCGAGTGATCAGTGTGAGGCTCTGGGAAGAATAGTAAAGTGAACATACTGAAATGCCTTGGAAGATAGTATTCTGAGAAGGAAATTTAAAAGAAGACGGGATAAGTCAAGTGACCTGATTTATCAGATGAGAAACGATCGGACCAAAGAAAGAGACAAAATGGAGAAATGCTGCAGATGGGAGAGTGGGGCACAACACTGGGACATACCAGGCCAGGCATCCACCCATCAGGGTCGAATATATAACGATCAGATGTACAATCACTACTGGAGAAACCAGGGGTATGTACACCAGGGGCCATACCAGGTAGTACACCACCAGCAGTACTAACTAAACACACAACAAATCAAAACATCCCAAATGGGAAATCCTGCTTCCTCTTTGCAAACATTCAGAATTTGAAATCAAATAAAAACGACATAGTTATATTAGTGGGCTCCTCTCAGAAGCGAATGCCATGTCTGGAGCATTTACAGAAACAGTATGTTAAGTAAAAGGGCACGAGTGCAACTAATGCGACACTTGATTGTGGCAACGTTTCGCTCTCAGGACCTTTGTCAAGCCGTTACAGCTTGGCAAAGCTCCTGGAGAGCGAGACGTTGCCACATTAAAATGTGGCATTAGTTGCACTTGTGTCCTTTTACTTAACATACACAAGGGATGTTTTGGATGGAGAGATAAAGATAGGAAACTATAACATGTATAGATGTGACAGAATTAATAGGTCATGGGGAGTAGGACTCTGTGAAACATACTTATTGCTGCTCAGAATTGCTGATTTCTACGAATGATACAGTAGAAATTCTAGGTATTAAAGTTGAAAATAGGAATTTGATAGTTATTCTAGTATATAAACTACTATCAACAACTGCTGGGGAATTCACAGATCAGTTAAGGAAGATAGATAGCTGTCTGGATAGGCTAGAAAATCCCACACCAGATTTTAATCTCCCGCATGTAAAATGAAAGATGGCTCAACACGATGGTAAATCAGAAATTACTCCTGGAAGCACTCTGGCTCAACAGGCACATACCAGGGAACTAATGAGGCTTTGTGAAAAGTACTCATTGAACCAAAAGATAACTGATCCCACTAGAAATGAAAATACCCTGGATTTGATATTCACAAAGAACGAGGAACTAATCAGATTACAAAAACAATATACTCTGATCACAACATCATAGAAGTACAAACGAGTATAACTCAGGGTCAGGGAACTGCAGCACTAATGTAGGAGACGGAATGTTCTTTTTTTTTTTTTTTTTTATATTTTATTTAAAACATGACGTTACAAAATATAATTTTAGAGCAAAAACTTAAGAGGTCATACCAAACAGAAGAAGTACAAAGGACCCTACAGGATATTGCAAGAAACCCAAATTATTTTTATTCCTATGCAAAATCCAAGCTAAGAACTACCTGTAGAATTGGACCATTATTGACGATGAACAGAAAGGTACTCGATGACCTGGTCCCAAATCTGCACACAGTCATAACAACATACTGGAGGGAGCGATATGGAAGTGCAAAATAAACCCAGTGAAAAGCAGGGGTGCAGTGGGCACAATAAGGAAACACTGTTATCAACATTCGTGGCCCCAAATTATTCAACATCTTACCAAAAGATATCAGAAACACCGCTGGAACAGGTGTAGAAATCTTCAAGAAAAAACTGGACAAGCATCTTCACCAGGTGCCAGACCAACCAGGCTGTGATGGATATGTAGGACAGCGGGCCTCCAGCAACAACAGCCTGGTTGACTAGGCTAGCACCAGACGAGTCTGGCCCATGGGCAGGCTCCGAGAGTAGAAAGACTCTCGAAGCTCAAGGGTAAGGTACCACACAACAGGGGGTAACAGTAGTGGCTGCCAGTGTAACTATCACACATTAGGGGGTAACAGTAGTAGCTGTCAATAACTACCACACACATTAGGAGGCAGAAGGTTCATTAGTGTCCTGGTTTCCCTTCTATCCCATAACACCATGACTGCTATATCTGTCTCCCCTCACCTGCACCCCCCTCACCTGCCCCTTCACGTGCCCCCTCACCTGGCCCTTCACGTGCCCCCTCACCTGCTTACCTGCTCCTCACGTGCTCCTTAACTGTCCCTCACATTTTCCCCACCTGTTTGTTCCTTTACCTCTCTCTGCCCTTTTGCTCTCTACCCCTACCATCCACGCCCATTTTGGTCCACCCTGCCCTGCCACGCCCTAACCTGCCCTGCCACGCCCCACCCTGCCCTGCCCCACCCTGCCCTGCCACGCCCCACACTGCACTGCCACGCCTCACCCTCCTACTTCCTGATCCTTTCCACCCTCCTAGTACTCTCCACCGTGCCTTGTACCTCGCCTTTCCACCCCCACCACGGCCTTCACTCACACTTCACATGTAATGAACCTTGAACCAGGGAGAGAGGGGATGGAGAGGGAGAGGGGGGATGGAGAGGGAGAGAGGGGGGATGGAGAGGGAGAGAGGGGGGATGGAGAAGTGGTGGAGAGAGAGGGGGGATGGAGAAGGGGTGGAGAGGGAGAGAGGGGCATGGAGAAGGGGCGGAGAGGGAGAGAGGGGATGGAGAGGAAGAGAGGGGGGATGGAGAGGGGGTGGAGAGAGAGGGGGGATGGAGAGGGGGTGGAGAGAGAGGGGGGATGGAGAAGGGGTGGAGAGGGAGAGAGGGGAATGGACAAGGGGTGGAGAGAGAGGGGTGAAAAGAGGATATGAAGAAAGGGGTCACCACGGGTAATCTCTAGCCCTTGTATTGTGATCCCCCCTCCATTGTTAACCCCCTCCCTGCCTGCCCACCTCCCTCCCTGCCTGCCCACTTCCCTCCCTCCCTGCCTGCCCACTTCCCTCCCACCCTGCCCACCTCCCTCCCTCCCTGCCCACCTCCCGGCCTGTACCATTTCTCCCTCTCTACCTACCCATTTACCTCCCCACCAATCCATTTGCCTGTCTCCATGGATTTTTATTGCTTGCCTTCCCACTTTCCATCTCACCTCACCCCCAGGCCCAGACTCGTGGAACTCAGTGTTCACTAAGAACTACAAGAAACCCCTTTCTCTTGCCCTAAGTATACTGTGGAGAAGGAGCTTAGACGTGGGTGAAATTCCACAGTCACTTAAAACAACGGACATAGCCCCACTCCATAAAGGTGGCGGAACTATAGACCAACAGCTGTAACGTCCCAAATCATAAAAATCTTGAAAGAGTGCTAAGAAAAACTATTGCAAACCACTTGGATTCCCAAAAACTGCACAATCCAGGGCAACATGAGTTCAGGGCAGGTCGCTCCTGCCTCTCGCGACTACTGGATCACTATGATATAATCTTGGATGCACTGGAAGAAAAACAGAATGCAGATGTAATATACACAAACTTGCAAAAGACTTTGACAAGTGCGATCATGACGTAATAGCACACAAAATACGTGATAAAGGAATAACTGGCAAATGGGGAGATGGATCTTCAACTTTCTAACCAATCGAACACAAAGAGTAGTGGTAAACAGAGTTAAATCGAAAGTTGCCGTAGTGAAAAGCTCTGTTCCACAAGACACAGTACTCGCCCCCATCCTGTTCCTCATCCTCGTATCAGACATAGAGATGTAATCCACAGCACCGTGTCATCCTTTGCAAACGATACTAAGATCTGCACGAGACTGTCATCTATTGAGGAGACGGTTAACCTCCAAGAAGATGTAAACGAAATTTTCCAGTGGGCAACCGAAAACAATATGATATTCAATGAAGACAAATTCCAACAACTCCGTTATGGAAAACTGGAGAGGATAATAACTACAACTGAGTATACTACAACCTTGATCATACAACAGAGCGGAAAAATAATGTGAGGGACCTGGGAGTGGTAATGTCTGAGGATCCGGCTTTCAAGGATTACAAAACTGCCACGATCACAACTGCAAAAGAAAATGATAGGATGGATAGTGAGAACGTTCAGAATAAGAGATGCCACGTCAATGATGATCCTTTTCAAATCACTTGTTCTCTCAAGGCTGGAATATTGCTGTACATTAACATCTCCGTTCAAAGCAGGTGAAATTGCAGATCTAGAGAGTGTACAGTGAACCTTTACTGCACATATAAGTTCCATCAAATACCTCAACTACTGGGAACGCTTAGAAGCACTTGACTTGTACTCGCTGGAACGCACCCGAGAGATATCATAATCTATACTTGGAAAATCCTAGAAGGAATGGTACCTGGTACCGAATCTGCACACAGAAATCACTCCATACGAAAGTAAAAGACTGGGAAGGCGGTGAAAATATCCCCAACGAAAAGCAGGGGCGCCATTGGTACACGAAGAAAAAACACCGTATATGTCCGGGGCCCAAGACTGTTCAACAGCCTCCCACCATGCATAAGGGGAATTACCAATAGGCCCCTGGCTGCCTTCAAGATGGAGCTGGACAGCTACTGAAAGTCGGGGATCAACGCCCCCGCCGCCCGGTCCACGACCAGGCCTCCCGGTGGATCAGGGCCTATTCGTGGACCGGGCGGCGGGGGCGTTGATCCCCGGAATACCCTCCAGGTAGACCTGCTTTCCCACCTTCCATCCCACCTGCCTTCCCATCTTCCATCCCACCTTCCATCCCACCTGCCTTCCCACCTTCCATCCCACCTTCCATCCCACCTTCCATCCCATAACATAATAGTCCCCAGCTGGACCTTAACATAATAGTCCCCAGCTGGACCTTAACATAATTGTCCCCAGCTGGACCTTAACATAATAGTCCCTAGCTGGACCTTAACATAATAGTCCCCAGCTGAACCTTAACATAATTGTCCCCAGCTGGACCTTAACATAATAGTCCCCAGCTGGACCTTAACATAATAGTCCCCATCTGAACCTTAACACAATAGTCCCCAGCTGAACCTTAACATCATAGTCCCCAGCTGAACCTTAACATAATAGTCCCCAGCTGGACCTTAACATAATAGTCCCCAACTGGACCTTAACATAATAGTCCCCAGCTGAACCTTAACATAATTGTCCCCAGCTGGACCTTAACATAATATTCCCCAGCTGAACCTTAACATAATAGTCCCTAGCTGGACCTTAACACAATAGTCCCCAGCTAAACGTTAACATAATAGTCCCCAGCTAGACCTTAACATAATAGCCCCCAGCTGCACCTTAACATAATAGTCCCCTGCTGGACGTTAACATAATAGTTCCCAGCTGGATCTTAACATAATAGCCCCCAGCTGGATCTTAACATAATAGTCCCCAGCTGGACCTTAACATAATAGCCCCCAGCTGGACCTTAACATAATAGTCCCCTGCTGGATGTTAACATAATAGCCCCCAGCTGGACCTTAACATAATAGTCCCCAGCTGGACCTTAACATAATAGCCCCCAGCTGGACCTTAACATAATAGTCCCCTGCTGGATGTTAACATAATAGCCCCCAGCTGGACCTTAACATAATAGTCCCCAGTTGAACCTTAACATAATAGTCCCCAGCTGGACCATAGCATAATAGTCCCTAGCTGGACCTCAACATAATAGTCCCCAGCTGGACCTTAGCATAATAGTCCCAGCTGGACCATAGCATAATAGTCCCAGCTGGACCATAGCATAATAGTCCCCAGCTGAACCTTAACATAATAGTCCCCAGTTGAACCTTAACATAATAGTCCTAAGCTGGACCTTAACATAATAGTCCCCAGCTGGATCTTAGCATAATAGTCCCCAGCTGGACCTTAGCATAATAGTCCCCAGCTGGATCTTAGCATAATAGTCCCCAGCTGGACCTTAGCATAATAGTCCCCAGGTGGACCTTAGCATAATAGTCCCAGGTGGACCTTAATATAATAGTCCCCAACTGGACCTTAAGATAATCGTACTAGGCACAAAAAAATTATGTGTAAGCCATTGAAACTATAAAATTATTATTATTATTATTATTATTATTATTATTATTATTATTATTATTATTATTATTATTATTACGAGAGTGTGAGAGGTTTGTGTGCATCGCTCTGCATGGGTAGGTGTCATTGCGGTTCTTAGGATTTCTGTTATTATTACATTCGTGGGGGAGGGGGCAGGTCTGGTTCCTTGGATCAAGAGTTTCACAGCAACGTCAAGGAGCTTTCCTTGAGGGGTGTGAGATATGCTCCTCCTCCTCCTCCTCCTCCTCCTGTCCTCTACTGTTATGTATGCTCATTCTGTTATGTATTCTCATTCTCAACAGGCGATAAATGACATGCCCATGCACTCTGCCCCAGGGCCAGACTCATGGAACTCCGTGTTCATCAAGAACTGCAAGCCCCTATCACGAGCTTTTACCATCCTTTGGAGAGGGAGCATGGACACGCGGGCCCCACAGTTACTAAAAACAACAGACATAGCCCCACTCCACAAAGGTGGCAGTAAAGCAATAGCAAAGAACTACAGACCAATAGCACTAACATCCCATATCATAAAAATCTTTGAAAGGGTTCTAAGAAGCAAGATCGCCACCCATCTAGATACCCATCAATTACAAAACCCAGGGCAACATGGGTTTAGAGCAGGTCGCTCCTGTCTGTCGCAACTACTGGATCACTACGACAAAGCCCTAGATGCACAAGAAGACAAAAGGAATGCAGATGTAATATATACAGACTTTGCAAAAGCCTTCGACAAGTGTGACCATGGCGTAATAGCGCACAAAATGCGTGCTAAAGGAATAACAGGAAAAGTTGGTAGATGGATCTATAATTTCCTCACAAACAGGACACAAAGAGTAAAGTCTGAGGCGGCTACGGTGAAAAGCTCTGTTCCACAAGGCACAGTACTCGCTCCCATCTTGTTTCTCATCCTCATATCTGACATAGACAAGGATGTCAGCCACAGCACCGTGTCTTCCTTTGCAGATGACACCCGACTCTGCATGACAGTGTTTTCCATTGCAGACACTGCAAGGCTCCAGGCGGACATCAGCCAAATATTTCAGTTGGCTGCAGAAAACAATATGAAGTTCAACGATGAGAAATTTCAATTACTCCGATATGGTAAACATGAGGAAATTATAACTTCATCAGAGTACAAAACAAATTCCTTCCACAAAATAGAGCGAGAAACCAACGTCAAAGACCTGGGAGTGATCATGTCGGAGGATCTCACCTTCAAGGACCATAACATTGTGTCAATCGCATCTGCTAGAAGAATGACAGGATGGATAATGAGAACCTTCAAAACTAGGGATGCCAAGCCCATGATGACACTCTTCAGGTCGCTTGTTCTATCTAGGCTGGAATATTGCTGCACACTAACAGCACCTTTCAAGGCAGGTGAAATTGCTGACCGAGAAAATGTACAGAGAACCTTCACGGCGCGCATAACGGAGATAAAACACCTCAATTACTGGGAGCGCTTGAGGTTCCTGAACCTGTACTCCCTGGAACGCAGGCGGGAGAGATACATGATTATATACACCTGGAAAATCCTAGAGGGACTAGTACCGAACTTGCACACGAAAATCACTCACAACGAAAGCAAAAGACTTGGCAGACGATGCACCATCCCCCCAATGAAAAGCAGGGGTGTCACTATCACGTTAAGAGACAATACAATAAGTGTCAAGGGCCCGAGACTGTTCAACTGCCTCCCAGCATACATATGAGGGATTACCAATAGACCCCTGGCTGTTTTCAAGAAGGCACTGGACTAGCACCTAAAGTCGGTACCTGATCAGCCGGGCTGTGGCTCGTACGTTGGATTGCGTCCAACCAGCAGTAACAGCCTGTTTGATCAGGCTCTGATCCACCATGAGACCTGGTCACAGACCGGGCCGCGGGGGCGTTGACCCCCGGAACTCTCTCCAGGTATGCTCAGTCTGTTGTGTATTCTCAGTCTTGTGTATGCCCTGTCGATTATGCTAATTCTTTTGTTTATGTTCGGTCTGTTGCTTATGCTTGTTCTGTTGTGCTGTGTTGAGAATTGTAGGTTAATTGTGTGGAGGTGGGTTGTGAACTGGTAATTAATGTGGGCTGGAGGTGGTGATGTAATGGACTGTGGGTGGGTCGTCTGTTGTTGGGAGGTGGGCGGGTAGGAGGATGTTGGTGGCTATGGGGAATATGGGTTGTTGGGTGGGGTAGGGGGTGAGTAGTAGTGCCTGCTGTAGGGCAAGGCACTGAGTGACAGCCACAACTAGAGATGTTCCTTCATTCACTCAAACTTGCGCTGTTGCTGTGATAACCTAAGTCTTGCTAATTGGACCTCAGAGCCGCTGCCGTCTTTGCAAATTAAGTCTCTCAAGCTCTCGTTTATATAACATTAGTTTTTATCAAGTGTAACCTCACTCTTTTGGTTATTATTGAGGCCAGTGAAAGAGGTTGCTTGAAGCACTACGGCAGTCGGAGAGCGGTTTGGAAGTGATGAAAGCAAAGTCTGTACACAGTTATAAGAGTGGGAATATCATTGTTTATAAGGGCAAAAATAGGATATGACGCAAGTAGTTAAGAAGCAGGACTATAAGCAGACTCGACCATCTCAGTCACAGCTGGTTGACAATTGTGTCAGTACTCACACGTCTTCAGTAGAGCTCCAGTCGGTACCACCCTGAAACGGCTGTTTACAGAGCAGGTACTTGACTTGTACTCGTTGAAACGCAGGAGGGAGAGATATATCATAATCGACACTTGGAAAATCCTGGAAGGAATGGTCCTAAATCTGCACACAGAAATCACTCCCTACGAAAGTAGAAGACTGGGCAGGCGATGCAAAATGCCCCTAATTAAAAGTAGGGGCGCCATTTGTACAATAAGGGAAAACACCATAAGTGTCCGGGGCCCAAGACTGTTCAACAGCCTCCCATCAAGCATTAGGGGAATTACCAATAAACCCCTGGCTGCCTTCAAGAGAGAGCTGGACAGATACCTAAAGTTAGTGCCGGATCAGCCGGGCTGTGGCTCGTACGTTGGACTGCGTGCGGCCAGCAGTAACAGCCTGGTTGATAAGGCCCTGATCCACCGGGAGGCCTGGTAATGGACCGGGCCGCGGGGGGGTTGATCCCCGGAATAACCTCCAGGTAATTCAGGTATCCAGGTAACTGAAAGTAGGGTAAGTCGCTCTTCCAGTGACGTATGCTCTATACCAAGGATGCTCCTTAAACCGTACCACCAAGTCACACCATTTCACATTACTTGAATATACCAAAAATTCCAATTTTACTCAACGCGTATACTGGCCATGATAGGAGTGAGATAGAATGTGCCCTAACAAGTGATTCACTCATATGTTTGACGATCGGCGCTTTTAGTATGATGGGAAAGTGGGATAAGCTGAGCAATTAAGTAGCATTGGCAGCCTCCATACAGAGCTCTAAGAATATGTATAATGAGACATAGGAAAGCAAAGATTAGTAATACCAGCCAATATAGTTTAAGATGCTGTCCCAGAAGCATATGAATCAACTCCCTGCAAATAAAAATGGATAAGTGAGAAAGTACGAGGGTTTTCCTGGTAAATCTGACCTTACTCCATTTGTTTTACGTTTGCTACAAATTAATTAACTGCCAGAACAACCAGGCTGTGATGGGTATATATGCTAGTGGGCCACCAACATGAACAGCCTGGTTGACCAGGCCATCACCAGACACTCCTGACCCAGGGCCGAGTTCCGGGAGTATAAATGATATGACACTGTTGTTGGTGGGTGGAGACCAGCACTCACTATGGGCTGCTGGACCTCCTTCATAACACTCCATCACTCACTAAGAACTGCCGGACCTCCTTCCTAGCACTCTAGCGCTCACCAGGGGCTGCTAGACCTCCTTCACAGCACTGCAGCACTCAGTAGGGGCTGCTGCACCTCCTTCCCAACACTCCAGCGCTCACCAGGGGCTGCTGGGCCTCCTTTATAATACCCTAGCACTCACTAGGGCCTGCTGGACCTCCTTCATAACACTCCAGCACTCACTAGGGCTGCTAGACCTCCTTCATAACACTCCAGCACTCACTAGGGCTGCTAGACCTCCTTCATAACACTGCAGCACTCACTAGGGACTGCTGGACCTCCTTAGAGCACTCCAGCACCCACTAGGGGCTGCTGGACCTCCTTCATAACGCTCCAGCACTCACTAGGGCCTGCTGGACCTCCTTCATAGCACTCCAGCACTCGCTAGGGGCTGATGAGCTGCTGCACCTCCTTCCTAACACTCCAGGGCTCACCAGGGGCTGCTGCACGTCCTTCCTAACACTCCAGCGCTTACCAGGGGCCGCTAGACCTCCTTCCTAACACTCCGGCACTCACTAGGGGCTGCTGGACCTCCTCCATAACACTCCAGCACTCACTAGGGGCTGCTGGGCTTCCTAACACTCCGGCACTCGCTAGGGGCTGCGGGGCTGTTGCACCTCCTTCCTAACACTCCAGCGCTCACCAGGGGCTGCTGGGCCTCCTTCATAACACTAGCACTCACTAGGGCCTGCTGGACCTCCTTCCTAACACTCCGGCACTCACTATGGGCTACTGGCGCTCACTTGGGCATGCTGGACCTCCTTCCTAGCACTCTATCGCTCACTAGGGGCTGCTGGACCTCCTTCATAACACTCCGGCACTCAGTAATGGTCCCCAGCACCCTCCATAGCTCACTGATATTAGTGGCTACCAGGTACCCTCCTAAACACCTTGATACTCACTAGTGGTTCCCAGGTACCCCATCACTACCTCCAGAGCAGCTGGAAATTCTCCCAGAAATGTGAACTCGTGCAGCGTTTTTAGTTTTGCCAATGAAATCCTGGCTCAAGACCGAGCCTGATGACCCAGTAATTTTCTTTTCTCCACCTGCCAAGATTGTGTTTATAGAATACTGATGAGAGATGAAGGAGAAATGGCGCTCCTCGTCAAGGATCAATGCTGCTGCTTCAAAGTTTTGGAAGCTTCCTCCATCGCATTCTCTTGCCTGCACATACATTGTTTTTAGTATAATGAATGGAGGTCTAAGCGGAGTCATGGTCGTGCTGAAGAGAACATTACAAGTGCCAGACGACCAAGGCGAGAAAATAAGAACAATGAAGCCACCTTATATACAGTACAGAGCCATTAAACATAAGGAGGTTTCAGATATGTTCAAAATGAAATATAAAATTCATTTTACCGTGGCTGGAATAATTCACAACTTATCCACAAATTGGACAAAAAAGTTGGAATCAAGGTGCGAGTGTTAAGCAGGTGACCCTCACAGCGGTAAAGACAAGTGGAGAGAAAATTAAATGTATTCTATAATGCAGAATTTCCTTAGTCATTGAAAAAGTCCATAACAATAAAGCACGAAGGTTGTATATACCGAGTGTGTGTGTGTGTGTGTGTGTGTGTGTGTGTGTGTGTGTGTGTGTGTGTGTGTGTGTGTATGTGTGTGTGTGTGTGTATGTGTGTGTGTGTGTGTGTGTGTGTGTGTGTGTGTGTGTGTGTGTGTGTGTGTGTGTGTGTGTGTGTGTGTGTGTGTGTGTGTGTTAGTTACCATTTTGTCCTAGGCACATGTCGATTAGACACTAGGCCTGTTGTGTGAGTTTGTGTGTGTATAGTGTGTGTGTGTGTGTGTGTGTGTGTGTATACTCGCCTAGTTGTAGTTGCGGGGGTCGAATCACAGCCCCTAGCCTCGCCTCTTCAACTGGCCGCTACCCGGTCACTCTTTCCGCTCCGTGAGCTTTATCAAACCTCTTCTTAAAGCTATGTATGGATCCTGTCTCCACTACATCACTTCCCAGGCCATTCCGCTTCCTGACAACTCTATGACTGAAGAAATACTTCGTAACATCCCTGTGGTTCATCTTAGTCTTCAGCTTCCAACTGTGACCCCTTGCTGCTGTGTCCCATCTCTGGAACATCCTGTCTCTGTCCACCTTGCCTATACCTCTCAGTATTTTATATGTCGTTATCATATCCCTCTAACTCTCCTGTCTTCCAGTGTCGTCAGGTCGATAAAGCGTGTGTGTGTGTGTATGTGTGTGTGTGTGTGTGTGTGTGTGTGTGTGTGTGTGTGTGTGTGTGTGTGTGTGTGTGTGTGTGTGTGTGTGTGTGTGTGTTAGTTACCATTTTGTCCTAGGCCCATGTCGATTAGACACTAGGCCTGTTGTGTGAGTTTGTGTGTGTATAGTGTGTGTGTGTGTGTGTGTGCGTGCGTGTGTGTGTACTCACCTAATTGTGGTTGCAGGGGTCGAGACTCAGCTCCTGGCCCCGCCTCTTCACTGATCGCTACTAGGTCCTCTCCCTCATTGCTTCCTGTGCTTTGTCATACCTCTTCTTAAAACTATGTATGGTTCCTGCCTCCACTACTTCACTTGCTAGGCTATTCCACTTCCTGACGGCTCTATGACTAAAGAAATACTTCCTAACGTCCCTGTGACTCGTCTGAGTCTTCAGCTTCCAGTTGTGACCCCTTGTTTCTGTGTCCCCTTTCTGGAACATCCTATCTCTGTCCACCTTGTCTATTCCCCACAGTATCTTGTATGTCGTTATCATGTCTCCCCTGACCCTTCTGTCCTCCGTTGTCGTCAGTACGATTTCCCTCAGCCTTTCCTCGTACGACATTTCCCTGAGCTCTGGGACTAGCCTTGTTGCAAACCTTTGTACTTTCTCTAACTTCTTGACGTGCTTGACCAGGTGTGGGTTCCAGACTGGTGCTGCATACTCCATGACCAGGCCTCCCGGTGGATCAATGCCCGATCAACCAAGCGATCACTGCTGGCCGCGCGCAAACCAACGCACGAGGCACAGCCCTGCCGATCCGGGACCTGATCTGTCCAGCTCTCTCTTGAAGGCAGCCAGGGGTCTACTGTCAATTCTCCTCATGGCTGGTGGGAGGCTGCCGAACAGTCCTGGGCCCCTGACACCCATGGTGTCCTCTCTCAGTGTACCAATGACGCTCCCACCCTTCACTGGGATATGTGTGTGTGTATGTGTGTGTGTGTGTGTGTGTGTGTGTTAGTTACCATTTTGTCCTAGGCACATGTCGATTAGACACTAGGCCTGTGTATGTGATATCAGGTGTGTGTGGTGTCAGGTGTGTATGTGGTATCAGGTGTTTGGTGCCAGGTGTGTGTGGTGTCAGGTGTGTGTGTGTGTGTGTGTGTGTGTGTGTGTGTGCGCGCTATCAGGTGTGTGTGTGGGGTATCAGGTTTGTGCGAGCGTGTGTGGTGTGTGTGTGTGTGTGTGTGTGTGTGTGTGTGTGTGTGTGTGTTGTGTGTGTGTGTGTGTGTGTATACTCGCCTAGTTGTAGTATGTGTGTGTGTGTGTATGTGTGTACTCACCTATTTGTACTCACCTATTTGTGGTTGCAGGGGTCGAGTCTTAGCTCCTGGCCCCGCCTCTTCACCGGTTGCTACTGGCCCTCTCTCTCCCCGCTCCATGAGCTTTATCAAACCTCGTCTTAAAACTGTGTATGGTTCCTGCCTCCACTACGTCATTTTCTAGGCTATTCCACTGCCTTACAAACTCTATGACTGAAGAAATACTTCCTACTATCTCTCTGACTCATTTGTGTCTTCAACTTCCATTGTGGCCTCTTGTTTCTGTGTTCCCTCCCTGGAACATCCTGTCTTTGTCACCTTGTCTATTCCACGCAGTATTTTATATGTCGTTATCATGTCTCCCCTGACCCTCCTGTCCTCCAGTGTCGTCAGGCCGATTTCCCTTAATCTTTCTTCATAGGACATTCCCCTTAGCTCTGGAACTAACCTTGTCGCAAACCTTTGTACTTTCTCTTTTTTCCCTTGACGTGCTTTTAAAAGTGCGGGTTCCAAACAGGTGCTGCAAAATCCAGTTTTGGGCCTGACATACAGGGGTTGTGTGTGTGTGTGTGTTTTGTGTGTGTGTGTGTGTGTGTGTGTTTTGGTGTGGGGGTATATATATATTTAATTTTATTATATATATATATATAAATATATATATATATAGATTATAATGTTGAAATTTTAAAACGTGTGTAAAGCCCCCTTTCGGGCAAGACAGTGATGGAGTAAATGATGGTAAAAAGTTTTTTTTTTTCCAGGCCACCCTCCCTTGGGGGGAATTGGGCCATGTGATAATAAAAAAAAAAAATGTATTTTTATTTTATATATATATATATATAAATATATAAATTTAATATAAAATATATTTTTTTTAATAAAAATATATAAAATTTTATATATATATAAATTATATATATATATATATATATAAATATTATATAAAAAATATTTTTATATATATATTGTAGGTGGGGTAGTGGTTTGGGGGACAGCAACCCCCCAGGGAAGTACTACCGCCCGCCAGATGCCCTGTAAAAACAGAAACTGAAACTTTTTTTGCATGATGGTAGGATTGCTGGTGCCCTTTTTCTGTCTCATAAAACGCTAGTAACGGGGAAATTGCTACCCACTTACATTTTGGTCCCCACTTCACAGCCCACGCACATGCATATATTATACAAATTAGGTTTTTTCCCCCCTTTTTTTTTACATACCCTCTTGTTCTTTTTTATTTTTTCAATTGTCCAGGGGGAAAAGGGGAAAAAGGAATCTTTCCCCCGAAAGCCAGCGTTTTCGTAGGAGGCGACAAAAAATCCCGGGGAAAAGGGGTTTGTAACCCCTTTTTCCTGTAACTTTTACTAAAAAGAAAAAGAAAAAATTTGATAAATTGCACTGTGCAACCCCTTGGGGTTTATTTTTTATGGGGGAAACGTTTCGCCCCCCGTGGCTTCATCAGCCCATACTGGAGAAATTTTAAAAGGGAAACGGGAAAGAAAAAATGAGGAAATTTCCAGCCCCCAAAACCTGATCAAAGTGTTCACCCCATAAAAACTTAAACGGGGAATACGGGCATATCAGCGAGAAGGGGCTTTTTAAAACCGTTTTGGCGGGAAGGGGCAGCGTAATAGGGGGTGTCCTTTTGTTCAATGTGGAAGTAGGTCGTGCCCAAGAATTAGGAAAACCCCAAAGGGAATTCCTAAGTTTTAAAAACCCCAAAAAGTTGGCAGTGTCTGAAAAGATTTGTAGATGAAGGGTTTTCAAAAGAACCGACATGTTGAAAAATTAGAAAAGGGGTTGGGGGAATTTGATTCCCTCATTTTCTCCTGTTTTCAAGTTTCTCCTACGTATGGATTTATGAACCACTGTTTTGGCGAAAAGTTTTTTCCCCAATAAAAGGGAAAAAAAACCCAAAAAGTTGCATATGTGTCTAATTTTTTCAACATATCGGTTTTTCCTGAACCCTTCATCTTTCAAAGACCCAAAATTTATAAAAATGGGGTGCTTAAATGTGCGGGTGTAGTTTCGGATGACCCCCGAAAAAAAATTATTGCTGATGTTTTAATTTAAAAGAAGTTTGGGGTGTCCCCCGGCCCTAAACGAAACAAAGCGAAGGGGGGAGGGGGGTTTTTGGGGGGGGGGGGAAATTTAAAAGGGAATTTAAAATTTGGGGTATCTGAGAGAGTTAGAGCAAAAGGGAAGGGGGACAGTAATGTTGAATTTATCAGTTATGGAAGGAGGGAAAAAAAGAATATGAATGTGTAAAAAGCAAGAAATTTTGTGGATTAAAGTAAAGGTTGGAAAGCGGGGGAAAATGGGGCACAATAAGCGTGTTTTGAAACCCGGAGAAAAAGAGGAAAAGCAGAGGGAGAGAGAGAGATTTTGGGGGATGTTAAGTGAAAATTTTAAAGGGGGCCTTTGGGAACCCCAATTTAGTAAGTTAAAATTTTGGTAGGGGACCCCGAATGCTAAAGTAGGAGAAACTTTTAGAGAGGGTGTGGTAGGTAAGTTTGGGGTGCCAGGTGTAAATGATAATGGGAGCCCTTTGATTGAACTTTGTATAGAAAGGGGTTTAGTTATAGGTAATACATATTTTAAGAAAAAGAGGATAAAATAAGTATACAAGATATGATGTAGGGCGAAATGACAGTAGTTTGTTGGATTATGTATTGGTAGATAAAAGACTGTTGAGTAGACTTCAGGATGTACATGTTTATAGAGGGGCTACAGATATATCAGATCACTTTCTAGTTGTAGCTACACTGAGAGTAAAAGGTAGATGGGATACAAGGAGAATAGAAGCATCAGGGAAGAGAGAGGTGAAGGTTTATGAACTAAAAGAGGAGGCAGTTAGGGAAAGATATAAACAGCTATTGGAGGATAGATGGGCTAATGAGAGCATAGGCAATGGGGTCGAAGAGGTATGGGGTAGGTTTAGAAATGTAGTGTTCGAGGGGTTCAGCAGAAGTTTGTGGTTACAGGAAAGTGGGTGCGGGAGGGAAGAGGAGCGATTGGTGGAAAAGATGATGTAAAGAGAGTAGTAAGGGAGAAAAAGTTAGCATATGAGAAGTTTTTTACAAAATAGAAGTGATGCAAGGAGGGAAGAGTATATGGAGAAAAAGAGAGAGGTTAAGAGAGTGGTGAAGCAATGTAAAAAGAGAGCAAATGAGAGAGTGGGTGAGATGTTATCAACAAATTTTGTTGAAAATAAGAAAAAGTTTTGGAGTGAGATTAACAAGTTAAGAAGCCTAGAGAACAAATGGATTTGTCAGTTAAAAATAGGGAGAGGAGTTATTAAATGGAGAGTTAGAGGTATTGGGAAGATGGAGGAATATTTTGAGGAATTGTTAAATGTTGATGAAGATAGGGAAGCTGTGATTTCGTGTATAGGCAAGGAGGAATAACATCTTGTAGGAGTGAGGAAGAGCCAGTTGTGAGTGTGGGGAAGTTCGTGAGGCAGTAGGTAAAATGAAAGGGGGTAAGGCAGCCGGGATTGATGGGATAAAGATAGAAATGTTAAAAGCAGTGGGGATATAGTTTTGGAGTGGTTGGTGCAATTATTTAATAAATGTATGGAAGAGGGTAAGGTACCTAGGGATTGGCAGAGAGCATGCATATTTCCTTTGTATAAAGGCAAAGGGACAAAGAGAGTGCAAAAATTATAGGGGATAATCTGTTGAGTATACCTGGTAAAGTGTATGGTAGAGTTATTATTGAACGAATTAAAAGTAAGACTGAGAATAGGATAGCAGATGAACAAGAGGCTTTAGGAAAGGTAGGGGGTGTGTGGACCAGGTGTTTACAGTGAAACATATAAGTGAACAGTATTTAGATAAGGCTAAAGAGGTCTTTGTGGCATTTATGGATTTGGAAAAGGCGTATGATAGGTGGATAGGGGGGCAAAGTGGCAGATGTTGCGGGTGTATGGTGTAGGAGGTAGGTTACTGAAAGCAGTGAAGAGTTTTTACGAGGATAGTGAGGCTCAAGTTAGAGTACATAGGAAAGAGGAAATTATTTCCCAGTAAAAGTAGGCCTTAGACAAGGATGTGTGATGTCACCGTGGTTGTTTAATATATTTATAGATGGGTTGTAAGAGAAGTAAATGCGAGGGTCTTGACAAGAGGCGTGGAGTTAAAAGATAAAGAATCACACATAAAGTGGGAGTTGTCACAGTTGCTCTTTGCTGATGACACTGTGCTTGGGAGATTCTGAAGAGAAGTTGCAGAGATTGGTGGATGAATTTGGTAGGGTGTGCAAAAGAAGAAAATTAAAAGTGAATACAGGAAAGAGTAAGGGTATGAGGATAACAAAAATATTAGGTGATGAAAGATTGGATATCAGATTGGAGGGAGAGAGTATGGAGGAAGTGAATGTATTTAGATATTTGGGAGTGGACGTGTCAGCGGATGGGTCTATGAAGGATGAGGTGAATCATAGAATTGATGAGGGGAAAAGGGTGAGTGGTGCACTTAGGAGTCTGTGGAGACAAAGAACTTTGTCCTTGGAGGCAAAGAGGGGAATGTATGAGAGTATAGTTTTACCAACACTCTTATATGGGTGTGAAGCATGGGTGATGAATGTTGCAGCGAGAGAAGGCTGAGGCAGTGGAGATGTCATGTCTGAGGGCAATGTGTGGTATGAATATAATGCAGAGAATTCGTAGTTTGGAAGTTAGGAGGAGGTGCGGGATTACCAAAACTGTTGTCCAGAGGCTGAGGAAGGGTTTGTTGAGGTGGTTCGGACATGTAGAGAGAATGGAGCGAAACAGAATGACTTCAAGAGTGTATCAGTCTGTAGTGGAAGGAAGGCGGGGTAGGGGTCGCCTAGGAAAGGTTGGAGGGAGGGGTAAAGGAGGTTTTGGTGTGCGAGGGGCTTGGACTTCCAGTAGGCGTGCGTGAGCGTGTTTGATAGGAGTGAATGGAGACAAATGGTTTTTAATACTTGACGTGCTGTTGGAGTGTGAGAAAGTAACATTTATGAAGGGGTTCAGGAAACCGGCAGGCCGGACTTGAGTCCTGGAGATGAGAAGTACAGTGCCTGCACTCTGGAGGAGGGGTGTTAATGTTGCAGTTTAAAAACTGTAGTGTAAAGCACCCTTCTGGCAAGACAGTGATGGAGTGAATGATGGTGAAAGTTTTTCTTTTTCGGGCCACCCTGCCTTGGTGGGAATCGGCCAGTGTGATAAAAAAAGAAAATATGTATGTATAATGTGTGTATATATATATATATATATATATATATATATATATATATATATATATATAATATATATAAATAAAATATATTATAATATATATATTTTTATTATCACACTGGCCGATTCCCACCAAGGCAGGGTGGCCCGAAAAAGAAAAACTTTCACCATCATTCTCTCCATCACTGTCTTGCCAGAAGGGTGCTTTACACTACAGTTATATTATCTCCTTGATCCTGATTCCGTGTCACAGTTGCTTGTTATATTGCTATTGGGCTTAGCATTCTTTTTATTGTTCAAGCAGACTGTTCTGATTGCCAGTTGGTCAAGAAGTTAGTTTATGAGAGGACTTTATCAGTCACTTGTTTAAGTCTAGTCGAGTCGTGAGACATAGTGAACTACTTACAGCACTTACACACACACACACACACACACACACACACACACACACACACACACACACACACACACACACACACACACACACACACACACACACACACACACACCAACTTACTTGTACATATTTGTAATATCTTATTAAGTGTTAATGTACCAGACGGTACTTAAGAATTATAAATGTGATATGTGCTTTCAGCACAATAATGCTGTACACGAGAGAAGTGATTATTCTTATTTTGTTGATATTAATTTAATTTAATTTGATATACGCCTAGACGACTTAGTAGCCTACCAGTTGTAATCCTGAAGCACTATTGAATTATACTGAATTCTAATGGATAATTGGACAAGGATACTGACTACTTGTTACGAAAACCCAGTAACAGACTGGATGCTAGAAGGGCAGTCCTTTCTAGTATTCACTGGAGATCTCTAAGCTTTTAGAATCGCGTTTTTTGTAACACACACCCCACACACACAACACACACACACACACACACACACACACACACACACACACACACACACACACACACACACACACACACACACACAACATACACACACACACACACACACACACACACACACATGCACACACACACACACATGCACACACACACACATAATGTGCGTGTGATGGGATTTTAGTTTAATTCTTATTTTAGGGAATGGCGATGTACAAGCGACATTCAGCCTTAATGATCATCGTGTAATCGATAGCCTTTCAGTTTTATAAAGCACGGTATGAACAATGAAGGGAGGAGCAAGAACCAGCCAGACTAGATGTGGTGATTACCCAGGGAGTCTCAAAACTCCAGGAACTTAAGAATAAACTGCACTAGGATGGGTATGTAGGCCGTCGGTGGCAACAGTCTTTGATCAGGCAAGCACCAGAAGTCCTGGCCGCTCGAGTAGAGGTCTCGAAATCGCAAAGGTATCAAAAACAAGTAACGAGCCACTCATTCTAAGTTCAAGACTGGTGGACAGTACGCTGAAGGTGGAGGAGGAGTGACTGAAGCAAATGTGTACTATAAGAGAGACCTCACTCTTGTAACGCCCTTCATTCGAACTTAATGAACTTATCATTGTTCTCTCATGAAGTGAACTTGCGAGTTGTTCCTCTCAATGACATGAACCTTGCCATGTTGTACCTCTCAATGAATGAACCTGCCAGTGTTCTCTCATGAATGAACCTTGCCAGTTGTTCTTCAATGATGAACCTTCAGTTGTCCCTCTCAATGAATGAACCTTGCCAGTTGTTCCTCTCAATGAATGAACCTTGCCAGTTGTTCCTCTCAATGAATGAACCTTGCCAGTTGTTCCTCTCAATGAATGAACCTTGCCAGTTGTCCCCTCAATGAATGAACCTTGCCAGTTGTCCCCCTCAATGAATGAACCTTGCCAGTTGTTCCTCTCAATGAATGAACCTTGCCAGTTGTTCCCCTCAATGAATGAACCTTGCCAGTTGTTCCCCTCAATGAATGAACCTTGCCAGTTGTCCCCCTCAATGAATGAACCTTGCCAGTTGTTTCTCTCAACTGGCAATTAATGAACCTCTCAGTTAATCTTTTCAGTGAGCCTTCTAAATATATCTTGCCTTGTGGCTTCCCTCTCCTCTCTCAGCTCTCGAGGACGTTCATGCTTTATGGCTGAGAGCTGCTCACAGTATACATCTTGTGTGGGATACCTGCCTGGGTTCAAACCTTAATCCCTTTCCACAGCACGCCTGAGGATTTAGTGCTTTCCCCGAATAAAGCAAATAAATCCTCTCGTGCATTCACAATGGATAGAAACGTTCAAGATTACTCTTTATACGTTAGTTGTGAATTATGTCAAGCTCTCAGTGGACCTTGGGAAAGCTTTTGTCATCCCTTTCAGTCAGAGCTGTCAGCTATGTGTCTGTCAAGGCTGTCAGTCCCTCCTCATGCGATCGTGTACAAGAAGCATCACCGACAGCTCCTTCTGACGTCTTTCGACCATCTCTTGAACCCTGTCTGTTAGCCTTCAGCCAAGACTTTCACCCATGGCAGGTGTATCACAGTCACACTTGTCACCTGTAACAGGTGTGACCTGGCGGCCACCTGTGACCTGGTGGCTGCTGTAAACTCTCGATACTACTTGGCTCACACTTATGATTCTAATATTCCTCTCGCAAATGTCTCCCACTCGCGCTGCCTCAGGTCTTTCTTGGTGAAGTCTACCATGAAGTCTACCATGATGAAGTCTGCCATGGTGAAGTCTACCACGATAAAGTCTACCATGAAGTCTGCCATGAAGTCTACCATGGTGAAGTCTACCATGGTGAAGTCTACAATGGAGAAGTCTACCATGATGAACTTTACCATGGTGAAGTCTACCATGGCGAAATCTTTCATGGTGAAGTCTTTAACGGTGAAGTTTACCATGATGAAGTCTTTCATGGTGAAGTCCACCATAGTGAAATCTACCATGATGAAGTCTGCCATGGAGAAGTCTTTCATAGTGAAGTCTACTATGGTGAATTATTTCATGGTGAAGTCTTTCATGGTGAAGTCTACCATGGTGAAGTCTACCATGGTGAAGTTTTCTCATGGTATCTTGATGAAGTTTTTAGTGGTGGAGACTTCGATGGGGACTTCTGCGGTGAGGTCTTCTACGATGAAGTCTTCAATAAAGTTTTCGGCGATGTGTCTTATGGTGAAAGCTTTCGAAGTCTTAGAGTAATAGTGTACGTGAAGACTTTCGATAGTGATGAACGTGAAGGCTTTGACAGTGATGATGTTACGTGAAGACTTTGATTGTGATAGTGATGGTGGTGAACGTGAAGACTTTGTGATAGTGATGGTGGTGAACGTGAAGACTTTGATTGTGATAGTGATGGTGGTGAACGTGAAGACTTTGATAGTGTTGGTGTACGTGAAGACTTTGATAGTGATGGTGGTGAACGTGAAGACTTTGATAGTGTTGGTGTAGGTGAAGACTTTGATGGTGTATGTGAAGACTTTGATAGTGGTGTACGTGAAGAGTTCGGTGGTTTAGAGTGATGGGGTTGGTGGTATAAGTGTAGTTTGTAAGAAGGAAGAGCCTTGACCGGGTGTTTGGATTTTGTATCACTTTAACCCTTGGTCTGGGATGAAGATGGTTGACCAGGAAGTTACTAGGAGGGGAGAGGCAGGAGGGTGTACTACTCTGTCTTTATATTAATGGTACAGTACTCGCTCCCATCTTGTTCCTCATCCTCATATCCGACATAGACAAGGATGTCAGCCACAGCACCGTGTCTTCCTTTGCAGATGACACCCGAATCTGCATGACAGTGTCTTCCATTGCAGACACTGCAAGGCTCCAGGCGGACATCAACCAAATCTTTCAGTGGGCTGCAGAAAACAATATGAAGTTCAACGATGAGAAATTTCAATTACTCAGATATGGTAAACATGAGGAAATTAAATCTTCATCAGAGTACAAAACAAATTCTGGCCACAAAATAGAGCGAAACACCAACGTCAAAGACCTGGGAGTGATTATGTCGGAGGATCTCACCTTCAAGGACCATAACATTGTATCAATCGCATCTGCTAGAAAAATGACAGGATGGATAATGAGAACCTTCAAAACTAGGGAGGCAAGCCCCTGATGACACTCTTCAGGTCACTTTCTATCTAGGCTGGAATATTGCTGCACACATAACAGCACCATTTAAGGCAGGTGAAATTGCTGTACATAGAAAATGTACAGAGAACTTTCACGGTGAGCTAAAAGATGAAGTCACCATATGGGAACGCTACTGAAGGGTTTATCTCTGTATCTGGAGCAGTTAGGGTGGAGATTCGATGATTATTCGGTAGGCTTCTACGAATGAAGTCTCATAAGTTCGGCGATTGTCTTAGGTGAAAGCTTCGAATCTTAGAGTAATAATGTACTGAAACTCGATAGGATGAACGGAAGGCTTTGACAGTGATGATTACGTGAAGACTTGATTGTGATAGGATGGTGGTGAACGTGAAGCACTTTGTGATAGTGAGGTGTGAACGTGAAGACTTGAATTGATAGTGATGGTGGTGACGTCGAAGACTTGATAGTTGGCTCGGAGACTTGATAGGGGGTGAACGGAAGACTTTGACCTGTTGGTGTAGGTGAAGACTTGGATGGGTAGTAAGACTTTGAAAGTGGTGTTCTGAAGTTCGTGGTTTAGAGTGTGGGGTTGTGTATAAGGTAGTTTGTAAGAAGAAGAGCCTTGACCGGGTGTTTGGATTTGTATCACTTTAACCCTGTCTGGGATGAAGACTGGTTACAGACCAGGACGTCAGGGGGAGGACAAGGAGTACTACTCTGTCTTTATATTAATGGTATATAGTACCAAGTAGACGAAACATTTCGCCTGCTCACCAAGCTTCTTCAGTCGAAGTACAGACTAGACAACAGAAGTAGTTGAGATGTAGATATAATGTGGTCATTTCCTTAGGCTACAAGAAGTAACTTTGAGATGGTCAGTTCTTCAATCTTGGGGTGTGTTGAGCCCCATAGCCTCGATCAGTGTGGTGTGGTGTGTTCAGCTATAGAGCTGAACACACGTCAAGACTGAGTGACTGATCACTTCATATCTATATCTTCAATGTTTCTGTTGTCTCTGTATTTTGACTGAAGACGCCTGCTGAGCAGGCGAAACGTCTCGTCAGAAATGATATACAGTTGCAGTGCACGACTCTGCTACCCCTGGTCGTGAGGTGGCACTAAAGGCTCGCGTCTCGACCTACTCAACACCGAGAATCGATTTATCGCAAAAATATCGTTGCCAGAGCAGAGTCCCCTTGACTTTTCATCAGCAAAGTTGGGACTAATAAGGAGAGGCGAGATGTCTCTACTTCCGCCTTCTTCCCGGCGTGAAGGAGGACTTTTAAGGCGTGATCACCCGTGGAGGATGACCTCTAAAGAGGTGACCAATCATAGAGGAGGACCTCTGGGGTGGGGACCAGGGTTGAAGATCCTTTGGTTCTTAACCAGGGGTACCAGTGCTCCTTGGAAGAACGAGAAAAAGGGCAGTGCTGGGAATACAGGACTTAACTGGAGGAACGGAAATGACTGTGACCTTCACCCAAAGATCTCTAATTTGGATTTAATCACGTTTAGAACAAAATTTGCAAGTTTTCTTTCATTCGATGAGGCTGCTGGTACGGAAAAACAACTTTCCTTGGATAACAGTGACATAATGTCCATAGATGACAGTGATATAATGAATGATGATCTTGTGGAACTGAAAGTTAATAAAGGAATCCCAATGGAATGTGAATCAGTCAGGGCAGAAAACTTGTGGTGTGCACAACTCAGAACGTTCCAAACACCGCAGAAAAAACGTTGGAGATTTTCGTGTCATTTCTCCATCATCGGTTTGTGGTAAACAGCTTTTCCAATACTTGTTTACATAAAAACTAAGGCTAGAAACCGTCTCGATGCCATTGATAACAGGTGTGTGACTTATTAAAAAATGAACCTTGACTGAACATCACTAATGAACAGTAAGACACATGTACAACAGTTGTTATATTTATTGTTGAAGCGTTTCGCTTACACAGGTTTCTTCAGTCAAATACAGAGGGAGCAGGTGTAGTAGCGAAGTAAGGGTGATGTAATCAGTCCTATCACCTTGGAGAAATAGTATTTGAGGTGGTCAGTCCCTCAGCCTGGAGAAGAGTTGAGATCCATCTGGATCTGAACTATTCTCCAGGCTGAGGGACTGACCACCTCAAATACTATTTCTTCAAGGTTGATGGAGTGAATACATTTTTTACTTCGCTACTAAACCTGCTGCCTCTGTATCTGACTGAAGAAACCTACTGTGTAGGGGAAACTTTTCGACAATAAAGATACCAACTGTTGCACACGTCTAAGTACACTGACACACCTGCTACACTCACACACCTGCTACACTCACACACCTGCTACACTCACACACCTGCTACAATGACAAACCTGCTACACTGACACACCTGCTGCACTGACACACTTGCTACACTGGCACACGTACACTGACACACCTGCTACACTGACACACCTGCTACACTAACATACTTGCTACAATGACACACTTCCTACACCGGCACACCAGCTACACTGACACACCTACTACCCTGACACAACTGTTACTCTGACACACCTGCTACACTGACACACCTGCTACATTGAGACACCTGCTACACTGACACTTGCTACACTGAAACACCTGCTACACTGACACCTGCTACACTGACACACCTGCTACACTGACACACCTGCTACACTGACACATCTGCTACACTGACACACCTGCTACACTGACACATCTGCTACACTGACACCTGCTACACTGACACACCTGCTACACTGACACACCTGCTACACTGACACACCTGCTACACTGACACACCTGCTACACTGACACACCTACAGACACCTGCTACACTGACACACCTGCTACACTGACACATCTGCTACAGACCCACCTGCTACACTGACACACCTGCTACAGACCCACCTGCTACACTGACACACCTGCTACACTGACACACCTGCTACAGACCCACCTGCTACACTGATACACCTGCTGCACTGACACACCTGCTACAGACACACCTGCTACACTGACACACCTGCTACAGACACACCTGCTACAGACCAACCTGCTACAGACACACCTGCTACAGACACCTGCTACAGACACACCTGCTACAGACACACCTGCTACAGACACCTGCTACAGACACACCTGCTACAGACACACCTTCTACAGACACCTGCTACAGACACACCTGCTACACTGACACATCTGCTACAGACACACCTGCTACAGACACACCTGCTACACTGACAACACCTGCTACAGACACACCTGCTACTGACACACCTGCTACACTGACACACCTGCTACACTGACACACCTGCTACAGACACACCTGCTACAGACACACCTGCTACACTGACACACCTGCTACAGACACACCTGCTACACTGACACACCTACTACACTGACACACCTGCTACACTGACACACCTGCTACAGACACACCTGCTACAGACACACCTGCTACACTGACACACCTGCTACAGACACACCTGCTACAGACACACCTGCTACAGACACACCTGCTACACTGACACACCTGCTACACTGACACACCTGCTACAGACACACCTGCTACAGACACACCTACAGACACACCTGCTACACTGACACACCTGCTACAGACACACCTGCTACAGACACACCTGCTACACTGACACACCTGCTACACTGACACACCTGCTACACTGACACACCTGCTACAGACACACCTGCTACAGACACACCTGCTACACTGACACACCTGCTACACTGACACACCTGCTACAGACACACCTGCTACAGACACACCTGCTACACTGACACACCTGCTACACTGACACACCTGCTACAGCACACCTGCTACAGACACACCTGCTACACTGACACACCTGCTACAGACACACCTGCTACAGACACACCTGCTACACTGACACACCTGCTACACTGACACACCTGCTACACTGACACACCTGCTACAGACACACCTGCTACAGACACACCTGCTACACTGACACACCTGCTACAGACACACCTGCTACAGACACACCTGCTACACTGACACACCTGCTACAGACACACCTGCTACACTGACACACCTGCTACACTGACACACCTGCTACACTGACACACCTGCTACACTAATACAACTCAACATGGTATTAAGTACCATTTTCAACACGAACATTAACATCAAAGAAGACAATAAATGTCTTAAGACAAAAGTATTAATAAGAAGGTTGTCTTTCATCCTCTTCCACTTTATATTTACATCTTCTGTAAAAATAATAAAAACAACAACAATAAAGTTTTAATAAAGCAAATTTTGAAAAGATGTAATAAAAATTAAGACTGAGGCAGCACAGTAACTTAGCTATACCCTGGCATCAAGCTATACCCTGGCATCTAGGTATACCCTGGCATCTAGGTATACCCTGGCATGAAAGTTAAGACACATGTGCAACATCTGGATATCTTTATTGTAGACGTTTCGCCATCCAGTGGCTTTATCAATACAGATTCTAGGACATAATAGAAAGACAGTAGAACTATATACAAAAGATGAGGTAATCAGTCCCTCGGCCTTGGAGTTAGTGTTCACAGCATCGTGGTGGAGGAGAATCTGGAGCAAAGACAAGAAGACTGGCGGTTATATAGGCGTCAGTGGATAGGGACGGGCAGCAGACGAGGGCAGTCACTGGTAGGCGGGATTCCCAAGTGGAAGTAGGTCCTTCCCAAAGAGATGGGTTAGTTGCAGAAGCCGTGAAGAAGGTCTTGTAGATGTCCTCTGAACCAAGATTCCATGATGTTGCAGTGTCTGACAAGTTGTGCAAGAAAGGTATAAAATACCGACAATATGAAAGTTAAGACACATGTGCAACATCTGGAAATCTTTATTGTAGACGTTCACCATCCAGTGGCTTTATCGATACAGATTCTAGGACATAATAGAAAGACAGTAGAACTATATACAAAAGATGAGGTAATCAGTCCCTCAGCCTTCATGTCTACAACGTCTACAATAAAGATATCCAGATGTTGCACATGTGTCTTAACTTTCATATTGTCGGTATCTAGCTATACCCTGACATCTAGCTATACCCTGACATCTAGCTATACCCTGACATCTAGCTATACCCTGGCATCTAGCTATACCCTGGCATCTAGCTATACCCTGGCATCTAGCTATACCCTGGCATCTAGCTATACCCTGGCATCTAGCTATACCCTGGCATCTAGCTATACCCTGGCATCTAGCTATACCCTGGCGTCTAGGTATACCCTGGCGTCTAGGTATACCCTGGCGTCTAGATATTCCCTGGCGTCTAGGTATACCCTGACGTCTAGGTATACCCTGGCGTCTAGGTATACCCTGGCGTCTAGGTATACCCAGGCGTGTATGTATACCCTGGCGTCTAGGTATACCCTGGCGTCTAGGTATACCCTGGCGTCTAGGTATACCCTGGCGTCTATGTATACCCTGGCGTCTAGGTATACCCTGGCGTCTATGTATACCCTGGCGTCTAGGTATACCCTGGCGTCTAAGTATATCCTGGCGTCTAGGTATACCCTGGCGTCTAGGTATACCCTGGCGTCTAGGTATACCCTGGCGTCTAGGTATACCTTTGGCGTCTAGGTAAAACCCTGGCGCGTCTAGGTATACCCTGGCGTCTAGGTATACCCTGGCGTCTAGGTATACCCTGGCGTCTAGGTATACCCTGGCGTCTAGGTATACCCTGGCGTCTAGGTATACCCTGGCGCGTCTAGGTATACCCTGGCGTCTAGGTATACCCTGGCGTCTAGGTATACCCTGGCGTCTAGGTATACCCTGGCGTCTAGGTATACCCTGCCGTCTAGGTATACCCTGGCGTCTAGGTATACCCTGGCGTCTATTTATACCCTGGCGTCTAAGTATACCCTGGCGTCTAGGTATACCCTGGCGTCTAGGTATACCCTGGCGTCTAGGTATACCCTGGCGTCTAGGTATACCCTGGCGTCTAGGTATACCCTGGCGCGTCTAGGTATACCCTGGCGTCTAGGTATACCCTGGCGTCTAGGTATACCCTGGCGTCTAGGTATACCCTGGCGTCTAGGTATACCCTGCCGTCTAGGTATACCCTGGCGTCTAGGTATACCCTGGCGTCTATTTATACCCTGGCGTCTAGGTATACCCTGGCGTCTAGGTATACCCTGGCGTCTAGGTATACCTGGCGTCTATTTATACCTGGCGTCTAGGTATACCCTGGCGTCTAGGTATACCCTGCCGTCTAGGTATACCCTGGCGTCTAGGTATACCCTGGCGTCTATTTATACCCTGGCGTCTAGGTATACCCTGCCGTCTAGGTATACCCTGGCGTCTAGGTATACCCTGGCGTCTATTTATACCCTGGCGTCTAGGTATACCCTGGCGTCTAGCTACACCCTAGCTACAAATATTTGGTAAATAATACTATTATTAATATAGTATTACTAACATTTTCAGATTTAATTCTTGCGTTAGAATTCAGAAGCTTTGATATATTGTTTATTATTTTGTGTCCACATTGTGAACTATAATGTTGTGAGCAGCCATGAGTGCTGGACCATAGTGTTAGTTAGTTACCATTTTGTCCTAGGCACATGTCGATTAGACACTAGGCCTGTGTGTATGTGATATCAGGTGTGTGTGGTATCAGGTGTGTGTGGTGTCAGGTGTGTATGTGGTATCAGGTGTTTGGTGCCAGGTGTGTGTGGTGTCAGGTGTGTGTGTGTGTGTGTGTGTGTGTGTGTGTGTGTGTGTGTGTGTGTGTGTGTGTGTGTGTGTGTGTGTGTGTGTGTGTGTGTGTGCGCGCGCTATCAGGTGTCGTTTCAGGTGTGTGTGTGGGGTGTCAGGTTTGTGCGTGTGTGTGTGTGTTAGTTAGTTTCATTTTGTCCTAGGGACATGTCGATTAGACACTAGGCCTGTTGTGTGAGTTTTGTGTGTGTATAGTGTGTGTGTGTGTGTGTGTGTGTGTGTGTGTGTGTGTGTGTGTGTGTGTGTGTGTGTGTGTGTGTGTGTGGTGTGTGGGGCCATGAGTGCTGGACCATAGTGTGTGTGGCCATGAGTGCTGGACCATAGTGTGTGTGTGGCCATGAGTGCAGGACCATAGTGTGTGTGTGGCCATGAGTGCTGGACCATAGTGTGAGTGGCCATGAGTGCTGGACCATAGTGTGAGTGGCCATGAGTGCTGGACCATAGTGTGTGTGGCCATGAGTGCTGGACCCATAGTGTGAGTGGCCATGAGTGCTGGACCATAGTGTGTGTGGCCATGAGTGCTGGACCATAGTGTGAGTGGCCATGAGTGCTGGACCATAGTGTGAGTGGCCATGAGTGCTGGACCATAGTGTGTGTGGCCATGAGTGCTGGACCATAGTGTGAGTGGTCATGAGTGCTGGACCATAGTGTGTGTGGCCATGAGTGCTTGGACCATAATGTGTGTGGCCATGAGTGCAGGACCACAGTGTGGGTGGTCATGAGTGCAGGACCACAGTGTGAGTGTGGCCATGAGTACAGGACCATAGTGTGTGTGGCCATGAGTGCAGGACCATAGTGTGTGTGGCCATGAGTGCAGGACCATAGTGTGTGTGGCCATGAGTGCAGGACCACAGTGTGGGTGGTCATGAGTGCAGGACCACAGTGTGTGTGGCCATGAGTGCAGGACCACAGTGTGTGTGGCCATGAGTGCAGGACCATAGTGTGTGTGTGGCCATGAGTGCTGGACCATAGTGTGTGTGGCCATGAGTGCAGGACCATAGTGTGTGTGGCCATGAGTGCTGGACCATAGTGTGTGTGGCCATGAGTGCTGTACCATAGTGTGTGTGGCCATGAGTGCTGGACCATAGTGTGTGTGGCCATGAGTGCTGGACCATAGTGTGAGTGGCCATGAGTGCTGGACCATAGTGTGAGTGGCCATGAGTGCTGGACCATAGTGTGTGTGGCCATGAGTGCTGGACCATAGTGTGAGTGGTCATGAGTGCTGGACCATAGTGTGTGTGGCCATGAGTGCTGGACCATAATGTGTGTGGCCATGAGTGCAGGACCACAGTGTGGGTGGTCATGAGTGCAGGACCACAGTGTGAGTGTGGCCATGAGTACAGGACCATAGTGTGTGTGGCCATGAGTGCAGGACCATAGTGTGTGTGGCCATGAGTGCAGGACCATAGTGTGTGTGGCCATGAGTGCAGGACCACAGTGTGGGTGGTCATGAGTGCAGGACCACAGTGTGTGTGGCCATGAGTGCAGGACCATAGTGTGTGTGTGGCCATGAGTGCTGGACCATAGTGTGTGTGGCCCAAAGAGTGCAGGACCATAGTGTGTGTGGCCATGAGTGCTGGAAACCATAGTGTGTGTGGCCATGAGTGCTGTACCATAGTGTGTGTGGCCATGAGTGCTGGACCATAGTGTGTGTGGCCATGAGTGCAGGACCATAGTGTGTGGCCATGAGTGCAGGACCATAGTGTGTGTGTGGCCATGAGTGCAGGACCATAGTGTGTGTGGCCATGAGTGCAGGACCATAGTGTGTGGCCATGAGTGCAGGACCATAGTGTGTGGCCATGAGTGCAGGACCATAGTGTGTGTGGCCATGAGTGCAGGACCATAGTGTGTGTGTGGCCATGAGTGCAGGACCACAGTGTGTGTGGTCATGAGTGCAGGACCACAGTGTGTGTGGCCATGAGTGCAGGACCACAGTGTGTGTGGCCATGAGTGCAGGACCATAGTGTGTGTGGCCATGAGTGCAGGACCATAGTGTGTGTGGCCATGAGTGCAGGACCATAGTGTGTGTGGCCATGAGTGCAGGACCACAGTGTGGGTGGTCATGAGTGCAGGACCACAGTGTGTGTGGCCATGAGTGCAGGACCACAGTGTGTGTGGTCATGAGTGCAGGACCACAGTGTGTGTGGTCATGAGTGCAGGACCACAGTGTGTGTGGCCATGAGTGCAGGACCACAGTGTGTGTGGTCATGAGTGCATGACCACAGTGTGTGTGGCCATGAGTGCAGGACCACAGTGTGTGTGTGGCCATGAGTGCAGGACCACAGTGTGTGTGGTCATGAGTGCAGGACCACAGTGTGTGTGGCCATGAGTGCAGGACCACAGTGTGGGTGGTCATGAGTGCAGGACCACAGTGTGTGTGGTCATGAGTGCTGGACCATAGTGTGTGTGGTCATGAGTGCTGAACCATAGTGTGTGTGGCCATGAGTGCTGAACAATAGTGTGTGTGGCCATGAGTGCTGGACCATAGTGTGTGTGGCCATGAGTGCTGAACCATAGTGTGTGTGGCCATGAGTGCTGGACCATAGTGTGTGTGGCCATGAGTGCTGAACCATAGTGTGTGTGGCCATGAGTGCTGAACCATAGTGTGTGTGGCCATGAGTGCTGAACCATAGTGTGTGTGGCCATGAGTGCTGGACCATAGTGTGTGTGGCCATGAGTGCTGAACCATAGTGTGTGTGGCCATGAGTGCAGGACCATAGTGTGTGTGGCCATGAGTGCTGAACCATAGTGTGTGTGGCCATGAGTGCTGGACCATAGTGTGTGTGGCCATGAGTGCAGGACCATAGTGTGTGTGTCCATGAGTGCAGGACCATAGTGTGTGTGGCCATGAGTGCAGGACCATAGTGTGTGTGGCCATGAGTGCAGGACCATAGTGTGTGTGGCCATGAGTGCAGGACCATAGTGTGTGTGTGGCCATGAATGCAGGACCATAGTGTGTGTGGCCATGAGTTCAGGACCATAGTGTGTGTGGCCATGAGTGCAGGACCATAGTGTGTGTGGTAATGAGTGCAGGACCATAGTGTGTGTGGCCATGAGTGCAGGACCATAGTGTGTGTGGCCATGAGTGCAGGACCATAGTGTGTGTGGTCATGAGTGCAGGACCACAGTGTGTGTGTGGCCATGAGTGCAGGACCACAGTGTGTGTGTGGCCATGAATGCAGGACCATAGTGTGTGTGGCCATGAGTTCAGGACCATAGTGTGTGTGGCCATGAGTGCAGGACCATAGTGTGTGTGGCCATGAGTGCAGGACCATAGTGTGTGTGGCCATGAGTGCAGGACCATAGTGTGTGTGGCCATGAGTGCAGGACCACAGTGTGGGTGGTCATGAGTGCAGGAGCAGTGTGTGTGTGGCCATGAGTGCAGGACCACAGTGTGTGTGTGGCCATGAGTGCAGGACCATAGTGTGTGTGTGGCCATGAGTGCAGGACCACAGTGTGTGTGTGGCCATGAGTGCAGGACCACAGTGTGTATGGCCATGAGTGCAGGACCATAGTGTGTGTGGCCATGAGTTCAGGACCATAATGTGTGGTCATGAGTGCAGGACCATAGTGTGTGTGGCCATGAGTGCAGGACCATAGTGTGTGGCCATGAGTGCAGGACCATAGTGTGTGGCCATGAGTGCAGGACCATAGTGTGTGTGGCCATGAGTGCAGGACCATAGCGTGTGTGGCCATGAGTGCAGGACCATAGTGTGTGTGGCCATGAGTGCAGGACCAGTGTGTGTGGTCATGAGTTCAGGACCACAGTGTGTGGCCATGAGTGCAGGACCACAGTGTGTGTGGTCATGAGTGCAGGACCACAGTATGTGTGGTCATGAGTGCAAGACCACAGTGTGTGTGTGGCCATGAGTGCAGGACCACTGTGTGTGTGGCCATGAGTGCAGGACCATAGTGTGTGTGGCCATGAGTGCAGGACCATAGTGTGGCCATGAGTGCAGGACCATAGTGTGTGGCCACGAGTGCAGGACCATAGCGTGTGTGGCCATGAGTGCAGGACCATAGTGTGTGTGGCCATGAGTGCAGGACCATAGTGTGTGTGTGTGGCCGTGAGTGCAGGACCATAGTGTGTGTGTGGCCATGAGTGCAGGACCATAGTGTGTGTGGCCATTAGTGCAGGACCATAGTGTGTGGCCATGAGTGCAGGACCATAGTGTGTGTGGCCATGAGTGCAGGACCATAGTGTGTGTGGTCATGAGTGCAGGACCATTGTGTGTGTGGCCATGAGTGCAGGACCATTGTGTGTGTGGTCATGAGTGCTGGACCATTGTGTGTGTGGCCATGAGTGCAGGACCATTGTGTGTGTGGCCATGAGTGCAGGACCATTGTGTGTGTGGCCATGAGTGCAGGACCATTGTGTGTGTGGTCATGAGTGCTGGACCATAGTGTGTGTGGCCATGAGTGCTGGACCATAGTGTGTGTGGTCATGAGTGCTGGACCATAGTGTGTGTGGCCATGAGTGCAGGACCATAGTGTGTGTGGCCATGAGTGCTGGACCATAGTGTGTGTGGCCATGAGTGCAGGACCATTGTGTGTGTGGTCATGAGTGCAGGACCATTGTGTGTGTGGTCATGAGTGCAGGACCATTGTGTGTGTGGTCATGAGTGCTGGACCATAGTGTGTGTGGCCATGAGTACTGGACCATAGTGTGTGTGGCCATGAGTGCAGGACCATTGTGTGTGTGGTCATGAGTGCTGGACCATAGTGTGTGTGGCCATGAGTGCTGGACCATAGTGTGTGGTCATGAGTGCTGGACCATAGTGTGTGTGGCCATGAGTGCAGGACCATGGTGTGTGTGTGGCCATGAGTGCTGGACCATAGTGTGTAGCCATGAGTGCAGGACCATAGTGTGGCCATGAGTGCTGGACCATAGTGTGTGTGGCCATGAGTGCAGGACCATAGTGTGTGTGGCCATGAGTGCAGACCATAGTGTTGTGGCCATGAGTGCTTGACCATAGTGTGTGTGGTCATGAGTGCTGGACCATCGTGTGTGTGGGGCCCTGAGTGCTGGACCATAGTGTGTGTGGGCCCTGAGTGCAGGACCATAGTGTGTTGGCAATGATGCTGGACCATAGTGTGTGTGGTCAGAGTGCTGGGCCATAGTGTGTGGCCATGATGCTGGACCATAGTAGGTGTTGGGGCCCTGAGTGCTGGACCACAGTGGTGTGGCCATGAGGCAGGACCACAGTGTGGTGTGGTCATGAGTGCAGGATCACCGTGTGTGTGGCCATGAGTGCAGGACCACAGTGTGGGTGGCCATGATTGCAGGACCACAGTGTGGGTGGTCATGAGTGCAGGACCATAGTGTGTGGTCATGATGCAGGACCACTGTGTGTGTGGTCATGATGCAGGACCACAGTGGTGTGGCCAGAGTGCAGGACCACAGTGTGTGTGGCCATGAGTGCAGGACCACAGTGTGGTGGCTATGAGTGCAGGACCTAGTGTGGCCAAAGAATGCAGGACCACAGTGTGGTGTGGCCATGTGCAGGACCACAGTGTGTGTGGCCATGAGTGCAGGACCACAGTGTGTGTGGCCATGAGTGCATGACCACATGTGTTTTGGCCATGAGTGCAGGACCACAGTGTGTGGCCATGAGTGCAGGACCACAGTGTGTGTTTGGGCCATGAGTGCAGGACCACAGTGTGTGTGGCCATGATTTCAGGACCACAGTGTGTTGGCCATGAGTGAAGGACCACAGTGTGTGTGGCCATGAGTGCAAAGGACCCCCAGTGTGGGTGGCTAATGATGCAGGACCACAGTGTGGGTGGTCATGATGCAAGGGCCACAGTGTGGGGCCATGATGCAGGACCACAGTGTGTGTGGCCATAGTGCAGGGCCACAGTGTTTGTGGTCATGAGTGCAGGACCACAGTGTGGGTGGTCATGAGTGCAGGACCACAGTGTGGGTTATCATGAGTGCAGGACCACAGTGTGGGTGGCCATGAGTGCAGGACCACAGTGTGGGTGGTCATGAGTGCAGGACCACAGTGTGGGTGGTCATGAGTGCAGGACCACAGTGTGGGTGGTCATGAGTGCAGGAGCATAGTGTGGGTTGTCATGAGTGCAGGACCACAGTGTGGGTGGTCATGAGTGCAGGACCATAGTGTCGGTCGTCAAGAGTGCAGGACCATAGTGTCGGTGGTCATGAGTGCAGGAGCACAGTGTGGGTGGTCAGAAGTGTAGGGCCACGGTGTGGGTGGTCATGAGTGCAGGACCATAGTGTGGGTGGTCATGAGTGCAGGAGCACAGTATGGGTGGTCAGAAGTGTAGGACCACGGTGTGGGTGGTCATGAGGGCAGGACCACAGTGTGGGTGGTCATGAGTGCAGGACCACAGTGTGGGTGGTAAGGAGTGCAGGACCACAGTGTGGGTGGTAAAGAGTGCAAGGTTCTGAGTGCAGGGGAGGAGATGGTGACTCTGGGGGAGGTGGTCATCTGGTAGTTCTTTGGGAGATGATCATCGTGTGGCTGTGGTGGAGATGGTCATAGTGTAGTCCTGTGGGAGGTGGTCATGGTGTGGTTCTGGGGGAAGTGGTCATGGTATGGCTCTGGTGGAGATGGTCACGGTGTGGTTGTGGTGAAGGTGGTCATGGTGCAGTCCTGTGGGAGGTGGCTCTGTTGGAGATGGTCATGGTGTGGTTATGGGGGAAGTGGTCATGGTGTGTCTCTGGGGGAGGTGGTTATGGTGTGGCTCTGGAGGAGGTGGTTATGGTGTGGCTCGGGGAGTTGGTTGTGGTGTGGCTCTGGGGAGTTGGCTATGGTGTGGCTCTGGGGAGGTGGTCATGGCGTGTCTGGGGAGGTGATTGTGGTGTGGCTCGGGGGGAGGTGTTTATGGTGTGGGTCTGGGGGAGGTGGCTATGACGTGGCTCTGGAGAGGTTGTTATGGTGTGGCTCTGGGGAGGTGGTTATGGTGTGACTGTGGAGGTGGTTATGGTGTGGCTCTGGGGAAGGTGGTCATGATGAGGCTCTGGGGAGGTGGTATGGTATGACTCTGGGGAGGTGGCTATGGTGTGGCTCTGTGGGAGGTGGTTAGGGTGTGGTTTTTGGGGAGGTGGTCATAGTGTGGCTCGGGGGAGATGATCATGGTGTCGTCCTTGGGGAAGTGGTCATAGTGTGGCTCTGGGGGAGATGGTCATGGTGTGGCTCTGGGAGATGGTCGTGATGTGGTTCTGGGGAAGTAGTTATAGTGTGGCTCTGGGGGAGATGGTCACGGTGGTGGTTCTGTGGGAGATGGTCATCGTATGGCTCTGGGGGAATGGTTATGGGGGTGTTTTGGGGGAGGTGGTCATGGTGTAGCTCTGGAGGAGGTGATTGTGGTGTGGCTTTGGGGTAGATGATCATGGTGTGGCTCGGGAGAGATGGTCATGGTGTGGTTCTGGAAGAGGTGGTCGTGGTGTGGCTCTGGGGGAGGTGGTCATGGTGTGGCTTTAGGGGAGATGATCATGGTGTGGCTCTGGGGGAAATGTTCATGGTTGTGGCTCCGGGGAGGTGGTCTTAGTGTGGCTGTGGGAGATGGTCATGGTGTGGTCCTGGGGAGGGGGTTATGATGTAGCTCTGGGGAAATGGTTATGGTGTGGTTTGGGGGGAGGTGTTCATGGTGTAGTCCTGGAGAGGTGGTCATGGTGTGGTTCTTGTGGGAGGTGGTCATTGTGTGACTCTTGGTGAGGTGGTTATGTTGTGGCTCTGGGGGAGGTTATGTTGTGGCTCTGGGGGAGGTGGTTATGGTGTGGCTCTGGGGAGGAGGTGGTCATGGTGTGGCTCTGGGGAGGTGGTTATGATATGGCTCTGTAGGAGGTGGTTATGGTGTAGCTCTGAAGAAGGTGGTTATGGTGTGGCTCTCTGGGAGGTTATGGTGTGGCTTTGGAGAAGGTGGTTATGGTGTAGCTCTGGGGAGGTGGTTATGGTGTGGCTCTGGGGGAGGTGGTCATGGTGTGGCTCTGGGGAAGGTAGTCATGGTGTTGCATTTTGGGAGGTGGTCATTGTGTGGCTCTGGGGGAGGTGGTTATGGTGTTGCTCCGGGGGAGGTGGTTATGGTGTGGCTTTGGGCAAGGTGGTCATGGTGTGTCTCGAGGGAAGGTGGTCATGGTGTGGCTCTGGGGAAAGTGGTTATGGTGTGACTCTGGGGGACGTGTTCATGGTGTTGCTCTGGGGGAGGTGGTCATGGTGTAGCCCTGGGGGATGTGGTCATGATGTGGTTCTGGGGGAGGCCGCTATGGTGTGGCTCTGTGTTCATGTAGGTCTACAGATAGGCAGTAGTAGCCTGGCCTAGTGTTCATGTAGTCCTACAGGTAGGCGGTAGTAGCCTGGCATTGTGTTCTCCATGTAGGCATCCAGATAGGCAGTAGTAGCCTGGCCTTGTATTCATGTAGGCCTACAGGTAGGCAGTAGTAGCCTGGTCTTGTGTTCACCATATAGGCCTGCAGGGAGTCAGTAGTCGACTGGCTTTGGGTTCACCATATATGCCTGCAGGTAGGCAGTAGTAGCCTGGGTTTGAGTTCACCATGTAGGCCTGCAGGTAGACAGTAGTAGTCTGGGTTTGGGTTCACCGTATAGGCCTTCAGGTAGACAGTAGTAGTCTGGGTTTGGGTTCACCGTATAGGCCTGCAGGTAGACAGTAGTAGTCTGGGTTTGGGTTTTCACCGTATAGGCCTGCAGGTAGACAGTAGTAGTCTGGGTTTGGGTTCACCGTATAGGCCTGCAGGTAGACAGTAGTAGTCTGGGTTTGGGTTCACCGTATAGGCCTGCAGGTAGGACAGTAAGTAGTCTGGGTTTGGGTTCACCGTATAGGCCTGCAGGTAGACAGTAGTAGTCTGGGTTTGGGTTCACCGTATAGGCCTGCAGGTAGACAGTAGTAGTCTGGGTTTGGGTTCACCGTATAGGCCTGCAGGTAGACAGTAGTAGTCTGGGTTTGGGTTCACCGTATAGGCCTTCAGGTAGACAGTAGTAGTCTGGGTTTGGGTTCACCGTATAGGCCTGCAGGTAGACAGTAGTCTGGGTTTGGGTTCACCGTATAGGCCTGCAGGTAGACAGTAGTAGTCTGGGTTTGGGTTCACCGTATAGGCCTGCAGGTAGACAGTAGTAGTCTGGGTTTGGGTTCACCGTATAGGCCTGCAGGTAGACAGTAGTAGTCTGGGTTTGGGTTCACCGTATAGGCCTGCAGGTAGACAGTAGTAGTCTGGGTTTGGGTTCACCGTATAGGCCTTCAGGTAGACAGTAGTAGTCTGGGTTTGGGTTCACCGTATAGCAGGTAGACAGTAGTAGTCTGGGTTTGGGTTCACCGTATATGCCTGCAGGTAGACAGTAGTAGTCTGGGTTTGGGTTCACCGTATAGGCCTGCAAGTAGACAGTAGTAGTCTGGGTTTGGGTTCACCGTATAGGCCTGCAGGTAGACAGTAGTAGTCTGGGTTTGGGTTCAACCGTATAGGCCTGCAGGTGGGACAGTAGTAGTCTGGGTTTGGGTTCACCGTATAGGCCTTCAGTAGACAGTAGTAGTCTGGGTTTGGGTTCACCGTATAGGCCTGCAGGTAGACAGTAGTCTGGGTTTGGGTTCACCGTATAGGCCTGCAGGTAGACAGTAGTAGTCTGGGTTTGGGTTCACCGTATAGGCCTTCAGGTAGACAGTAGTAGTTGGGTTTGGGTTCACCGTAATAGGCCTGCAGGTAGACAGTAGTAGTCTGGGTTTGTGTTCACCGTATAGGCCTGCAGGTAGACAGTAGTAGTCTGGGTTTGGGTTCACCGTATAGGCCTTCAGGTAGACAGTAGTAGTCTGGGTTTGGGTTCACCGTATAGGCCTGCAGGTAGGACAGTAGTAGTCTGGGTTTGGGTTCACCGTATAGGTCTGCGAGCAGCAGTTGCCTGGCTGATTAACCATCATGACGGAAGGTTATCATCACGCTGGGATGGTTCCTGTATCAGAGTACGTGCCGCGAGCACCAGCAGCTTGACTGACCAGGCCGTCAGCCAGGCGACCTGGTAGGTCAGGGGGGTTCCCAAATTTTTCTGTGCCACACACCCCTACTATATATTTGGTTAATGTTACATCACTTACAAAAGTAATATCGCATTTCAAGATGAAGTTAAATGTCTAAGTTTTGAATCTCAAATTGAACCAAATACAGTACTGCTGGTGAAGAAATTGAACCAAATACAGTACTGCTGGTGAAGAAATTGAACCAAATACAGTACTGCTGGTGAAGAAATTGAACCAAATACAGTACTGCTGGTGAAGAAATTGAACCAAATACAGTACTGCTGGTGAAGAAATTGAACCAAATACAGTACTGCTGGTGAAGAAATTGAACCAAATACAGTACTGCTGGTGAAGAAATTGAACCAAATACAGTACTGCTGGTGAAGAAATTGAACCAAATACAGTACTGCTGGTGAAGAAATTGAACCAAATACAGTACTGCTGGTGAAGAAATTGAACCAAATACAGTACTGCTGGTGAAGAAATTGAACCAAATACAGTACTGCTGGTGAAGAAATTGAACCAAATACAGTACTGCTGGTGAAGAAATTGAACCAAATACAGTACTGCTGGTGAAGAAATTGAACCAAATACAGTACTGCTGGTGAAGAAATTGAACTAAAAAAAATAAGCTTTTAATTCAATGCATAAAATGCAAATATAAATTGAGTAATTAGAAAGATTTTTTTGTTAAAATCCTTATTACTGTATATCTTCAACGTACTTTTAGTTGAGGTTACCCCTCTCTCCCTCCTTTCTCTCTCCCCGTTCCTCTCTCCCCCTTTCTCCCTTATCTCCCCTCTCCTCCCTCTCCCTCCCTTCCTCCCTTGCTCCTCTCTCTCTCTCTCTCTCCTCTCTCTCTCTCTCTCTCTCCTCTCTCTCTCTCTTCTCCTCTCTCTCTCTCTCTCTCTCTCTCTCTCTCTCTCTCTCTACATCCATCCTTCCCTCCCCCCCTTTTTTTTTACACAGTTTGACAAGGTTAGGACAAGATTCCTAATTTTATTTACAAACTAAGAACTGTTACCTACATCAGCTCATTTGAAAGTCTTTTTATTATTATGAGACATACAAGTAGGGAACGGGAGGAAGTTGGAGCCATCTGTGAGCCAGCAATTTCATTTGCTCAACCGACATTATTTTGATCATATCATTATGTTGTGCCCCCCCTGAATGCGACCCAATGTATATGTATATATTATCTTTTATATAATTTTATATTGCGATATTTTCATTAATAGCTAAAATGAAAATATCTTGCTTTATATAATTTTTTGACTTATTATATTAACTATGTAGGTAGGATGTTATATTTACACTTCATTACATTGTGGTCGCTGTTGGAGATTTGTGACTGGCTGTCCGCTCTCGCAAACTGCCTTGCTAACTACCAGCTCGCTTGTTTGTGTCAGGCGGAACCTGCCGGTGTCGCTAGAATAGCACTGGCTAGTCGCGCCTGATGTTGGAGCTGCTGCTGCTGCTGCTGCTGCTGCTGCTGCTGCTGCTGCTGCTGCTGCTGCTGCGCTGCTGGCTGCTGCTGCTGCTGCTGCTGCTGCTGCTGCTGCTGCTGCTGCTGCTGCTGCTGCTGCTGCTGCTGCTGCTGCTGCTGCTGCTGCTGCTGCTGCTGCTGCTGCTGCTGCTGCTGCTGCTGCTGCTGCTGCTGCTGCTGCTGCTGCTGCTGCTGCTGCTGCTGCTGCTGCTGCTGCTGCTGCTGCTGCTGCTGCTGCTGCTGCTGCTGCTGCTGCTGCTGCTGCTGCTGCTGCTGCTGCTGCTGCTGCTGCTGCTGCTGCTGCTGCTGCTGCTGCTGCTGCTGCTGCTCTCTCTCTCTCTCTCTCTCTCTCTCTCTCTCTCTCTCTCTCTCTCTCTCTCTCTCTCTCTCTCTCTCTCCTCTCTCTCTCTCTCTCTCTCTCTCTAGATCTGCTTCTTGCCTGAGAAGCACCTCTCTACTGATATCTGCTTTTTGACTTAGAAGCATCTCTCTTGCCTCTCGTTTCTGGTTGTTCGTGATTTAGACTGTTTTTGGTAGAGTCGAAACATACTTCTTGTAACTCTGTGTAACTCTGTTCACAGAGCATCGTTCAGACTTAGTGACTTTTTGACGTTTTTGAGAGGTTGTGTCTCGGGACATCGATTAAAACCCTGCTCCTAATTTAAAGTTCTAACTATTTTGGATTACGCATGCCGTAGTCGGGGATTTGGTTATGTGAATTTTAGAGTGGGGTTGCCAGTTGGGTCGTTATTTTTTTCCCCTTTTTTCCTGACCTGGGTGCTGCCCCCTTGGTTTCTTTATTGCTGTTTGGCAAAGGGTTTCGCTTTTTGTTCAAAAAGTGTTTGAGTGTTTGATGGTCGAGAAGTTTTTTTTGTTTGTGGACTTTCGTCGTCCTTTTAAAAGTCCAAATCGGGTCGAGTTTACTGAGACAAAACGAGCATTTTGGCACAAAACCCCAAGTTTTCCAACTTGTATATACTGGAATTATTTTATATTGATATCAACTTACCGACTATCTTGTGAGCCGTTATGTTAAAAAAAAGTGCCCTCGCACTATATACTATATTAAAAATTTAAACATTGCATTACAAGAGAAATGCAAAAGTCATTCTAAGTATCCAACTTTTTTTTAATAAATGACACCTGGCAACTTTTTATTAAAGATCTCCAATTTTATTTCGTTTTTGTGTTTTACAGGTGTGATCCAAATCGTTTTAAAAAATTTCTCTTTTTTTAAAAGGGAAAAAACTGTACCAGAATATTCTCTGACAAATAGTACAAAAACCAGAAACGGCTGATCCTAGGGGGATCGTTTATGTATGGATATCGCATTTTGTAACAATGTGAAAAACATTTTCCGGACTCGAGCCTTTTGGGGGAAATACATGATCTCAGTGAGGTGATGTTCAGGGATGGGTACACCAAAGTGAAGTTGCTGCTTGCTGTCTTAGTGTACAAGTTTTCTTCTCGTGCCCTCAAAGGGGGCCAAGTGTGGTACTTTGACAGTATTGGCCTTTACACCAGTAAGGCCGCCACATCCCCCCTGAAATTAAAGGCCCTTCTCTGAAAGGAAGATTGTGAGGCGGGCCCAGGGAAGGAAGAGGGTCTTGTCTGTTCCTCTCTGTCAAAAAGTTTTCCCCTCTCTCTTCTCTTCTCTCTCTCTCTCTCTTCTCTCTCTTTCTCTCCCTCTCTTCCTTCTCTCTCTTCTTCTCCTCTCTCTCATCTCTTTATTCGTAAGGTTTTAAAGGGGCCCGTTTTTTATTTTTTTTAGAAAAAAATTTGGGGAGGCTTTCTGTGTTTTGCTGGAAAAAGAAGTTTAAATGGTGTGTATGTTTGGGATGCGGCGGCGCGCGCGGGTGTGGTGTGGGTGTGTGTTTTTAAAACGTGTGGGTGTGTATGGCGTGTGGGTGGGTGATAGTGTGTGGGTGTGATGGGTGGGTGTGTGTATCCTGTGGGTGTGTGTATGGCGATGGGGTGTTTTAGGGGTTTTGTGGGTGGGTGTTGTGTGTGTTTGTGTGTGTGTGTGTTGGTGTGTGTGTGTGTGTGGTGGTGTTTTGGGTGTGTGGGGTGTGTGTGTTAGTTACCTTTTTGTCCTAGGCCATGTCGATTGCACAAAGCCGTGTGTATGTATTCGGTGTGTTTGGTGCCGGGTTTGTGTGTGGTGTCAGGTGTGTGTGTGTGTGGTGTTGGTGTTGGTGCGTATCAGGTGTGTTTCAGGTGTTGTGTGTGGGGTATCGGGTTTGTGTGTGGGGGTGTGGTGTGTGTTGTGTGTTGGTGTGGGGGTGTTAGTTACCTTTTTCTGGGACTGTCGATTGACACTGGCTGTTTTTTGGTTTGTGTGTGTATGTGGTTCACCAGTTGAGGTTGCGGGGGTCGACCCGAGCCCCTGGCCCCCTTCACTGATGGTATAGGTCACTCTCCCTGGCCGTGAGCTTTACATACCTCTGTTTTAAAGCTATTTTGGATCCTGCCCCCACTACTCGTTCCCAAAAACTATTCCACTTATGATACTCTTGGCTGAGAAATATTTCCAAACCCCCTGTAAATTTCTTTGTCTTCAGCTTCCAACTGTGCCCCTTGTTACTGTGTCCTTCGGAATCCTGTCTTTGCCACTTGTCAATTCCTTCAGTATTTTGTATGTCGTTATTGCCCCCCTTCTCCCCGTCCCCAGTGTCGTCAGGTTGATTTCCTTACCTTCCTCGTAGGAATCCCTCTTAGTCTGGGATAGTCTTGTTGAAAACCTTTGCCTTTTTTATTTTCTTCACTCTTGGCTAGGTGTGGGTTCCAAATGGGCCCGCATACCCAATATGGGCCTAACGTCCCCGGTTACGGGGTCCTAAATGTTCCCTTTTAAGTTGTCGGAATGCTGTTCGGGGTTTTTGAGGGCCCTATGTGCGCAGTTTTTTGGTTTTGATGTGGCCTCAGGAGATGTTGGTGTTTACTCCCCCCAAAGATCTTTTTTCCTTGAGTGAGGGGTTTGTATCTCGGGCCCCTCTAGACTGTTGTGTGTGTGTGTGTGGTGTGTGTTGTGTGTGTGTGTGTGTGTGTGTGTGTGGGGTTTAAAAAAAAACGCGATTCTAAAATTAGAGATCCCCGTGAATACTAGAAAAGGACTGCCCTTTGCATCCACCCTGTTATGGGTTTTCGAAACAAGTAGTCAGATCCTTGCCCAAATTTCCCATTAGAATTCAGTATTATTAAATGTGTTCGGATTACAATGGTAGGCTAAAGTGTCTAGGGTATATAAATTTTTAAATTAAATTATTTCAACAAAATAAAAATAATCACTACTCCGTGTACACATTTTTGTGCTGAAAGCCCATTACATTTATAATTTTAAAAGTCCCGTTGGTACATTAACACAAATAAGTTATTAAAATATGTACAAGTAAGTTTTTTGTGTGTGTGTGTGTGTGTGTAAGGCTGAAGTAGTTCACTATGTCTCACGACTCGACTAGCTTAAACAAGTGACTGAAAAGTCTTATAAATAATTTTTTTGACCAACTGGAAATCAGAACAGTTGTTTGCCCAATAAAAAGATGCTAACCCCAATAGCAATATAACACCCCCTTTTTTGACACAGAATCTGGTAGGAGAAATATAAAGACACTAAATTAAAAACCTCGCAGATCCCCCCACAAGAGTCACAAACCCCAATACGACTGAATTAAGTTCAGCTTAAAAAATCCCCGACTGTGATACACAGTCCCAGTACAAGTTAGGTCAGAAGCTCGCTCAGGACCTGAGTTATCAGAGTGTCTTTGAGACACAAACCTCAGTTAACAGAGTCCCCAAAAAAATTAACAAGAAAAAGGGAACAAGAGACGTTTTAAAAACAAGAGCCAAAAAGGGGTTTGGGAACTTGTATGAATACACCCACCCAAAGCGAGTCTAGCCAGACTGAATACTTCAGGTGAGGTGAGGACCCCCCCTTCCCGCACGTGATGCTCCGTGTAGCTGCGCTCAGCAAAGAAGCCCGGAAGAATACAAGCAAGAACGTAATTACGTAGTTAGACAATCAAGAATTTTAACTATGAGCCTAATAGTTCATCCACCTTAAAAACTAAAAAAAGTCAAAAAAATATAAAGCAAATATTGCGATTTAGCTTTACACAAAAATAAGCATAAAATTATATGAAAATATACTTAATTCAAAACTTAAAATTTCATTGAAACCATTAGGGGTTGTAAAAGTGTGTGTGTGTGTGTGTGTGTGTGTGTGTGTGTGTGTGTGTGGTGGTGTTGTGCATGTGTGGCGAAAGGTAAAACTTGCAGTTTTTGGGTTAAAAAAACAACGCTTTCTTGCGAAAAAAGGCAAACAAAAATTTTGAGCAAGCATTTAAATTTTGCAAAAAAAACCATTTGAAATAAACGAAAAAAAAACTTTTTGATTTGTTCATTCATTATTAAAATTTTGTAAACTTACCTAAAAAAAAAATTTAGTTGGACTAGGTTTTAAAACGGCCCGTTATTATAAAGGTTGGGGGAAGTTTTATAAGGGTTTTTTTGGTACAAAATTATTTTTTATTTTGTGTGTGTGTGGTGGTGTGTGTGTGTGTTGTGTGTGCACGTGTGTATATATTATTTTATTTAAAAATATTTATATATATATAATATAAAAATATAATAATATTTTATGTCGTGCCCAATAGGCAGAACTTGCGTCTTGGCTTAAATAACAAAGTTATCTTGCCATATAGGACAAAACGAAAATTTGCGTATGCAATAAATTTGCCAAAATTATTTGAACTAAAAAAAAAAATATTTCATGTTTTGTTTGTATTAAATTTTGTAACAATTAAAATATATTTAGTTGGGTTAGGCTAAAAAAATTGTTTTTGTTTTTAAAAAAGGGTTTGGTAATTTTCTAAGATTCTTTTTGGTGCAAAATTATAAATTTTTACATCAACATTAAAGAAAAAAAAAATTCTTTAAGCGTATAAGAGAAAATTTCAGAAAGGACTAAATTTTTAAAAAAGTTTTGCTATTTTACCAGTTTTACATTTTGGCACGACATTTTATATATTTTATATTTTTTATATATATATATATATTTTAAATATATATATTTATTTTTTTTTTTTTTTATCACCGGCCGAATTTCCCCCCCCAAAGGAGGGTGGCCCGGAAAACTTTCACCTCATTCACCCCCACGTCTTGCAAAAGGGTGCTTTACACTACAGTTTTTAAACTGCCAAACCCCTCCTTCAGGTGCAGGCACTTTTCTTCCCATTCCAGGACTCAAGTCCGGCCTGCCCGGTTCCCGAATCCCTTCATAAATGTTACTTTGCTCACACTCCAAAGCCCTCAAATATTAAAAACCCTTTTTTCTCCATTCATCCCTTTAAACACGCTCACGCATGCCCGCTGGAAGTCCCCAAGCCCTCGCACCAAAACCTCCTTTACCCCCCCCCCCCAAACCCTCCCAGGGCCCCCCCTACCCCGCCCCCCCCTTCCCCCCGCGCCCCTTTTCACCCCCACCCCCCCCCGCCCTGGCCTTTTTTTCCCCCCCCCCCCCCGCCGCCCCCCCTTCCCCCGGCCCCCCCCCTCCGCCCCCTCCGCCCTCCCCCCCTTCCACCCCAAAGGCTTTTAAAAATATATTTATTTCCCCCCTTTTCCTCCCAAAATTTTTTCCCCACAGTCCGGAACCCACTCACCCCCTTTACCCCTTTTTCACCCATTTTTAACCCACCCTCCTCCACTTTCCCAAACTACGAATTCTCTCCCCTTATATTCAAAAAACAAACTTTTTTTTCCCTAACCTTTCTTTTCCTGTTTTTACCTTTTTTCTTTTTTTGCCCCCCAACCAATTTATCACCAACCTAACCCCAAAATTAAGAGCGTGATAAAACACTTCAACTCCCCTTTTGCCTTTTCCCCGGCCCAAAGTTTCTTTTTCCCCAAAATTTAAAAAAGGGGGACCCCCTCCTGGTCTTTTTTTTCCCTCTTTCAATTCTTAATTACCTCATTTGTAAACTTTTGCCGTCCACCCCCCAAATAATTGAAACTTCCCCTCCCCTATCCCCCTTCAACGTTTCCAATCTAAAACACCAAACTTTTGTTATCTTAAAAATTTACTTATTGTTTTTTCACCCTTTAAACCCCCCCTTTCCAAACCCCTTTTTTTCAATTTTTTCCCTTCTCTAATTCTTTCAAATTTTTCCCAAACACAGGTCACCAAAGACTTATCCCATTTTTTGGACTTTTTTTTATCCCGCCTTTTCAAGGAAACCCTCGCCATTTCCTTCCCCCCTTCCCA
>NC_069430.1:35734392-35786892 GCF_026875155.1 Cherax quadricarinatus | reverse complement strand
GGTTATTTACCTGTCCAACATTTCATTTGTCAATATTAAACTGCATCTGCCACTTCTCCGACCATTGCATCAGTCTATTCAAATCATCTTGGAGTGCTCTAGTGTCCTCATTAGAATGAATTGGACGGTCTATTTTGGTGTCATCAGCAAATTTGCTTATGTCGCTATTTATTCCCTCATCTATGTCGTTTATGTAAATTGTGAACAACAACGGGCCCAACACTGACCCCTGAGGAACACCGCTTGTGACGTGCCTCCATTCTGATTTCTCCCCATTTATGCAAACTCTCTGCTGTCTATTTGTCAGCCATGCCTCTACCCAGGAAAAAATTTCCCTGTTTATAAAGAAGTGCAAAGTACCACTAGCACGAGCCCTCAGTATTCTTTGGAGAAATAGCTTAGATGTAGGTGAAATACCGGAGGCCTTAAAGAGTGCAGACATAGCTCCTTTGCACAAGGGAGGTGGTAGAGCACTAGCTAAAAATTACAGACCAGTAGCCCAGTACAGACCAGCACAACCAACATAACCCGAACCAGCATGGTTTTAGAGCAGGACGATCATGTCTGTCACAGCTGCTGAATCAGTATAAAAGAATTACCGAGGCGTTGGAAGACGACCAAAACGCAGATGTGATTTACACAGATTTTGCAAAAGCATTTGACAAATGCGATCATGGAGTGATAGCGCACAGAATGAGGGCCATGGGCATTACGGGGAAGGTAGGCAGATGGATTTTCGGATTCCTAACAGACAGAACACAAAAGTAACAGGGCAAGATCCAGCATCAGCGAGATAAAAACTCAGTGCCCCAAGTCACTGTCCTGGCACCTCTGCTGTTTCTCGTCCTCATAATAGTCATAGATAATAACACCCGTCACACTTTTGTATCATCATTTGCAGATGACACTAAAATAAGCATGAAAGTCACTACGGTAGAGGACACTGAAAAATTACACGAAGACTTAAGTAAGGTTTTCCAGTGGATAGTGGAGAATAACATAACGTTCAGTGGTAATAAGTTCCAGCTGCTTAAGTATGGAAAGAATGAAGAATTCAAAAGGAACACTATATATATATATATATATATTATATAATATATATATATATAATATATATATATATATATATATATATATATATATATATATATATATATATATACAAAACTCAAGAGGGTCACCAGATAGAACGAAAGGAACACGTAAAAGACCTGGGAATAATTATGTAAGTTGACCTTTCTTTTAAAGACCATAACAAGACAAAGATCACGACAGTCAGGAAAATGACGAGGTGGGTATTGAGAACTTTAAAAACAAAGGAAATAATGCAAATGGTGACACTCTTCAAATCGCTAGTGCTCCCTCACTTAGAATATTGCTCAGTGCTGACGGCCCCGTTCAGAGCCGGAGAAATATCAGAGCTGGAACAAATACAGAGATCGTTTACGGCTCACATTGAGCCAGTAAAGCATCTAAATTACTGGGAACGCTTTCAAGTCTTGAACATGTACTCATTGGAGCGAAGGAGAGAAAGATACATGATAATATATACCTGGAAAGGACTCGAGGGCCTAGTCCCAAATCTGCACACTGCCATAACAACATACTGGAGTGAGAGATATGGAAGGAAGTGTAAAATAAACCCATTGAGGAGCAGGGGTGCGGTTGGGACAATAAGGGAACACTGTATCAACATCTGGGGTCCCAGCCTATTCAACATCTTAACAGAAGATATCAGAAACATGCCTGGAACAAGTGTAGAAGCCTTCAAGAGGAAACTGAACAAGTATCTTCAAGTGCTAGATCAACCAGGCTGTGATGGATATGTGGGGCATCGGACCTCCAGCAGCAACAGCCTGGTTGACCAGGCAAGCACCAAACGAGCCTGGCCCATGGCCGAGCTCCGAGAGTAATGAAACTCTCGAAACTCTTTAAAGGTATATAAAAAGTGTGTGTTAGTTAGTTACCATTTTGTCCTAGGCACATGTCGATTAGACACTAGGCCTGTGTGTATGTGATATCAGGTGTGTGTGGTATCAGGAGTGTGTGGTGTCAGGTGTGTGTGGTGTCAGGTGTGTGTGTGTGTGTGTGTGTGTGTGTGTGTGTGTGTGTGTGTGTGTGTGTGTGTGTGTGTGTGTGTGTGTGTGTGTGTGTGTGTGTGTGTGTGTGTGTGTACTCACCTAATTGTGGTTGCAGGGGTCGAGACTCAGCTCCTGGCCTCGCCTCTTCACTGATCGCTACTAGGTCCTCTCCCTCATTGCTTCCTGAGCTTTGTCATACCTCTTCTTAAAACTATGTATGGTTCCTGCCTCCACTACTTCACTTGCTAGGCTATTCCACTTCCTGACGACTCTATGACTGAAGAAATACTTCCTAACGTCCCTGTGACTCGTCTGAGTCTTCAGCTTCCAGTTGTGACCCCTTGTTTATGTGTCCCCTCTCTGGAACATCCTATATCTGTCCACCTTGTCTATTCCCCGCAGTATCTTGTATGTCGTTATCATGTCTCCCCTTGACCCTTCTGTCCTCCGTTGTCGTCAGTCCGATTTCCCTCAACCTTTCCTCGTACGACATTCCCCTGAGCTCTGGGACTAGCCTTGTTGCAAACCTTTGTACTTTCTCTAACTTCTTGACGTGCTTGACCAGGTGTGGGTTCCAGACTGGTGCTGCATACTCCATGACCAGGCCTCCAGGTGGATCAATGCCTGATCAACTAAGCTATTACTGCTGGCCGCACGTAATCCAACGTACGAGGCACAGCCCTGCGATCCGGGACCTGATTATGTCAGCTCCCTCTTAGGCAAGCAGGTCTACTGTTCAATGTTTCCTTGGCTGTGGGAGGCTGTTGAATCGTTCTGGGCCCCGGACACTTATCGGTTGTTTTCATCTCATTCTAACTATTGACACATCCTACTTTTACACTGGATAATGTTGTATCCTTCCAAGTATTTTGCTTTCGAGGGAGTGGATTTCCACTGTGTGTAGTCATTAGGCCCCATGTGTGTGTATGCCTGATATTGTTGTGTCTGTCTGGCTGCAGTATCGTAGGGACGCTGCGTGTGTGTGTGTGTGCTCTGGCGCGGTCGTATGTGAACTGTTGGTGTGTGGAGTGTGTGATACTAGTGTTGTAACATATGGTGTTTGTGTAAATACACTATTTGTAACAGGTATGTGTGTGATACTAATGTTGTTACCGTGGTATGTGTGATACTAGTGTACCAGTGTGTGTGTGTGTAGTGTGTGTGTGTGATACTGTGTTGTAACAGTGTGTGTGTAATATAGTGTTGTAACAGTAGGTGTTGTGGTGTTAGTGTTGTTAGTGGTGTGTTGATACTAGTGTACAGTGTGTGTGTGTATTGTGTGTGTAGTGTGTGTGTTAGTTGTACTGTGTGATATGTGTGTGTGTGTGTGTGTGTGTGTGTGTGTGTGTGTGTGTGTTGTGTTGTGTGATACTCGTGTTGTAACAATGGTGTGTGATACTAGTGTTGTAAGAATTTGTGTGTGTTAATAGTGTTGTACCAGTGGTGTGGCCGGCAGTACTCTTGATAATGGTGAGGGAGGCTGCCAGTCCTCTTGATAATGGTGAGGGAGGCCGCCAGTCCTTTTGATATGGTGAGGGAGGCCGCCAGTCCTCTTGATAATGGTGAGGGAGGCCGCCAGTCCTTTTGATATGGTGAAGGAGGCCGCCAGTCCTCTTGATAATGGTGAAGGAGGCCGCCAGTCCTCTTGATAATGGTGAAGGAGGCCGCCAATCCTCTTGCTAATGGTGAGGGAGGCCGATAGTCCTCTTGATAATGGTGAGGGAGGCAGCCCGTCCTCTTGATAATGGCGAGATGTGATACTAGTGTTGTACCAGTGGTGTTATGCTTGTGTTGCACCAGTGATGTGTGTGATACTAGTGCTGTACCAGTGGTGTGTGTGATACTGGTGTTGTAACAGTGGTGTTTGATACTAGTGTTGCACCAGTGGTGTGTGTGATACTAGTGTTGTATCAGTGGTGTGTGCGATACTAGTGTTGTACCAGTGGTGTTTGTGATATTGGTGTTGTAACAGTGGTGTGTGGGATACTAGTGTTGTACCAGTGGTGTGTATGATACTACTGTACCTGTGGTGTGTGCAATACTAGTGTTGTGCCAGTGGTGTGTATGATACTAGTGTTCTACCAGTGGTGTGTGTGATATTAGTGTTGTAACAGTGGTATGTGTGATACTAGTGTTGTAACAATGATGTGTAATACTAGTGTTGTAACAGTGGTGTGTGATACCAATGTTGTAACAGTGGTGTGTGTAATACTAGTGTTGCAACAGTGGTGTATGATACTAGTGTTTTAACAGTGGTGTGTGTAGTACTAGTGTTGTAACTATGTTGTGTAATACTAGTGTTGTGACAATGGTGTAATACTAGTGTTGTAACAATGGTGTGTGTGATACTAGTGTTGTAACAATGGTGTGTGTAATACTAGTGTTGTAACAGTGGTGTGTGTGATACTAGTGTTGTAACAATGGTGTGTGTAATACTAGTGTTGTAACAATGGTGTGTGTAACACTAGAGTTGTAACAATGGTTTGTGTAATACTAGTGTTGTAACAATGGTGTGCGTGATACTAGTGTTGTAACAATGGTGCGTGTGATAGTAGTGTTGTAACAATGGTGTGTGTGATACTAGTGTTGTAACAATGGTGTGTGTATACTAGTGTTGTAACAATGGTGTGTGTGATACTAGTATTGTAACAATGGTGCTGGGTTGCATGGATAGTATTGTGTTGTAACAATGGTGTGTGTGATACTAGTGTTGTAACAATGGTGTGTGTGATACTAGTGTTGTAACAATGGTGTGTGTGATACTAGTGTTGTAACAATGGTGTGTGTGATACTAGTGTTGTAACAATGGTGTGTGTGATACTATGTGTTGTAACAATGGTCATGTGTGTGATACTAGTGTTGTAACAATGGTGTGTGTGATACTAGTGTTGTAACAATGGTGTGTGTGATATTAGTGTTGTAACAATGGTGTGTGTGATACTAGTGTTGTAACAATGATGTGTGTGATGATACTAGTGTTGTAACAATGATGCGTGTGATACTAGTATTGTAACAGTGGTGTGTGTGATACTAGTGTTGTAACAGTCAATAGAATATATAATAATAATACTTGAACTATACAAATATAAACAAGTCAGCCTCTCAATTAAAGTTGCCATCACTGAGAATGTGCGCCGCCTTAATACTTAGTGGCAGGCACTGGATGGCTGCTGTGCACCCGCGCAATGCGCAGCTTACAGGTCACTTTCGATGTTTACCTCTTGCTTATTACTATGACGGTTTTTTATGCGTGTTCTTATCTCAATGTTTTCTATCCTTCAACTTAAACAGATAAGTCGCAAGGTCAACAGGGACGTTGCAAGGCCAACAGGGACGTCTCAAGGTCATGGGGGCTTCTCAAGGCCACGGGGGCACTCTTAAGATCAAAGGGAAGGTCTCAAGGTGAAAGGGAGGGTCTCAAGGTCGAAGGGGAGGTCTGAAGAAGGAACAACGGTAGAATTCCGTGCTGGAGATTTTCTTTCTCAGTTGTAGAGAAATTATTTTAACTTGGCCCTCTTCTTTGTGTTTACTTAATGAGGGTTAATTACGAGTGCAGGCTAAGGAGAAGCCAGAATAAACGAGGCCCACCCAGTTTATTTTCCCTCTCTCAAAGAATCAAACTCACTCACTTCTCTCTCTCTCTCTCTCTCTCTCTCTCTCTCTCTCTCTCTCTCTCCGAACTTTCACCCTCATTACAAGACACCAAAGCACCTCTTATTTAGAGTCATGGACGGTGTCGCTTTAGCGAGAAGCAACGCTCACGACCTGTACACAACCTGTACACGACTTATATATGGTCGCTGCCACCATCATGGCGACGGCGGCTACGGCACGGTTCAGTGCCAAGCCCAGCTAAGTAGTGCCCGCCGCCTGCGGCACACACCTCATAAGAGCGTGATTTTCCCCGAAGTTAAATGCATTCTATTTACCCAAAATTTGCATGCTCTTCATAGTAATATTACCAGCTATAAAGTGTAGAGGAAAAACAATTACTTGTGCGCCGTGAAGCCGCGTCAGGGCTCTCGTTAGCTGTGATTACCTTCCTCAGTCTGATGATGCTTCAGTTACACACACACACATACACATAAGAATAGCGTTTCGTCACCTTAGTAAAGAATCGTTCAAGACTGTACGTCAGGCCCAGGTGTGTGTGTGTGTGTGTGTGTGTGTGTGTGTGTGTGTGTGTGTGTGTGTGCTCACCTAGTTGAAGTTGCAGGGGTCGAGTCCGAGCTCCTGGCCCCGCCTCTTCACTGATCGCTATTAGGTCACTCTCCCTGAACCGTGAGCTTTATCATACCTCTGCTTAAAGCTATGTATGGATCCTGCCTCTACTACATCGCTTCCCAAACTATTCCACTTACTGACTACTCTGTGGCTGAAGAAATACTTCCTAACATCCCTGTGATTCATCTGTGTCTTCAACTTCCGACTGTGTCCCCTTGTTACTGTGTCCAATCTCTGGAACATCCTGTCTTTGTCCACCTTGTCAATTCCTCTCAGTATTTGTATGTCGTTATCATGTCCCCCCTATCTCTCCTGTCCTCCAGTGTCGTCAGGTTGATTTCCCTTAAACCTCTCCTCGAGGACAATACCTCTTAGCTCTGGGACTAGTCTGTTCCAAACCTTTGCACTTATCCTAGTTTCTTAGGGTGCTTGGCTTAGGTGTGGGTTTCCAACTGGTGCCGCATATCTCCAATATGGACCTAACGTACACGGTGTTACAGCGTCCTAACGATTTTTTTGAAGGTGGTTGGTATGCTGTTCTGCGGTTTCTAGGCTCCCATATGCTGCAGAGTTATTGTGGGATGTGCGCTTCAGGAGATGTGCCTGATGTTATACTCACCCAGATCTTTTTCCTTGAGTGAGGTTTTAGTACTTGGCTCCTAGACTGTCCCTCGTCTTTCCGGTCTTCTTTGCCTCGAACAATCTTCATGGCTTTGCATCGGTGTGCGATTGGATTCAGTGAGTCCATTGTCTGGACCATGTCTGGAAACCATCCAGATCCCTGTTGTAGTTCTGCCTGGTCTTCGATCGAGTGAATTTTCTCATCAACTTCACGTCATCTGCAAACAGGGACACCTTCAGGAGTTTTCTTCCGTATGTCATGTAAAATATCCAGACAGCACTGGTCCTAGTACTTGACCCGTGTGTGGTGTGTGTGCGGTGTGTTAGTATTCCATTTTGTCTAGGCGCATGTCGATTAGACACTAGGCTGTTGTATTGGTGTGTGTGTGTGTGTGTGTGTGTGTGTGTGTGTGTGTGTGTGTGTGTGGTGGTTGTGTGCGTGTGTGTAAGTGATATCGAGCAGATGGACTCCTTTCGTGCTTAGATACCGTTTGGTGCAGGCTGGTGTCACGATCAGAGGGCAGGTATGTAGGTATCGTCTCGTGTGTGTGTGTGTGTGTGTGTGGTGTGTGTGTGTGTGTGTGTGTGTGTGTGTGTGTTGTGTGCGTTGTGTGTGTGGTTGTGTGGTGTGTGTAAGTGATATCGAGGCAGAATTGGACTCCTTTCGTGCTTAGTACCGTTTTGGTATGCAGGTGGTTTGTCACGATCAGAGGCGGTATGTAGGTATCGTCTCGTGGTGTGTGTGTGTGTGTGTGTGTGTGTGTTAGTTACCATTTTGTCTAGGCACATGTGTGTCGATAGACCTAGCCTGTTGTATGTGATATCAGGTGTGTGTGTATCAGGTGTGTGTGGTGTAGGTGTGTATGTTGGTATCAGTGTTTGGTGCCAGGTGTGTGTGTGTTGTGATGCGCGCGTGCGCGCTATCGGTGTCTTTTTCAGGTGTGTGTGTGGGGTACAGGTTTGTGCGTGTGTGTGTGTGTGTGTGTGTGTGTGTGTGTGTGTGTGTGTGTGTGTAGTGTGTGTGTGTGTGTGCGTGCGTGTGTGTGGTTGTGTGCGTGTGTGTAAGTGATATCGAGCAGGATGACCCTTTCGTGCTTAGATACCGTTTGGTGCAGGCTGGTGTCACGATCAGAGGGCAGGTATGTAGGTATCGTCTCGTGTGTGTGTGTGTGGTGTGTGTGTGTGTGTTGTGTGTGTTGTTGTGTGTGTGTGTGTGTGGTTCTGTGTGTTGTGTGCTTGTGGGTGTGTAAGTGATATCGAGCAGGATGGACTCCTTTCGTGCTTAGATACCGTTTGGTGCAGGCTGGTGTCACGATCAGAGGGCAGGTATGTAGGTATCGTCTCGTGTGTGTGTGTGTGTGTGTGTGTGTGTGTGTGTGTGTGTGTACTCACCTAGTTGAGGTTGCAGGGGTCGAGTCCAAGCTCCTGGCCCCGCCTCTTCACTGGTGTGTCCTGGCCCCGCCTCTTCACTCATCGCTACTAGGTCCTCTCTCGCTGCTCCATGAGCTTTATCATAACTCGTCCTAAAGCTATGTATGGTTCCTGCCTCCACTACATCACTTGCTAGAATATTCCACTTCCTGACAACTCTTCCTAATATCTCTTTGACTCATCTGAGTCTTCAACTTCCAGATGTGACCCCTTGTTTCTGTGTCCCCTCTCTGGAACTTCCTGTCTCTGTTCACCTTATCTATTCCTCGCAGTATTTTGTATGTCGTTATCATGTCTTCCCTAACTCTCCTATCCTCCAGTGTCGCCAGGCTGATTTCCCTTAACATTTCTTCGTAGGACATTTCCCTTAGCTCTGGAACTAACGTTGTTGCAAACCTTTGAACTTTCTATAATTTCTTGACGTACGTGTGTGTGTGTGTGTGTGTGTGTGTGTGTGGCACTCGTACATACTGTTGACACTCTTCCTTCGTACCCTGTTTTTCCTCTTCCGTCCTTCCATCGTCTTTAGGGTATGTCTTGCAAGACCTTCCGGACACAGGTTGTCTTGCAAGACCTTCCAGACACAGGGCATGTCTTGCAGGACCTTCCAGACACAGGTTGTCTTGCAAGACCTTCCAGACACAGGGCATGTCTTGCAGGACCTTCTAGACACAGGGCGTGTCTTGCAGGACCTTCCAGACACAGGGCGTGTCTTGCAGGATGTTCCAGACATCAGGCATGTCTTGCAGGACCTTCCAGATACAGGGCATGTCTTGCAGGACCTTCCAGACACAGGTTGTCTTGCAAGACCTTCCAGACACAGGGCATGTCTTGCAGGACCTTCTAGACACAGGTTGTCTTGCAAGACCTTCCAGACACAGGGCATGTCTTGCGGACCTTCTAGACACAGGGCGTGTCTTGCAGGACCTTCCAAGACACAGGCTGTCTTGCAGGACTTCCAGACACAGGCGTGTCTTGCAGGACCTTCCAGACACAGGGCGTGTCTTGCAGGATGTTCCAGACACAGGGCATGTCTTGCAGGACCTTCCAGACACAGGGCATGTCTTGCAGGACCTTCCAGACACAGGGCATGTCTTGCAGGACCTTCTAGACACAGGGCGTGTCTTGCAGGACCTTCCAGACACAGGGCGTGTCTTGCAGGACCTTCCAGACACAGGGCGTGTCTTGCAGGACCTTCCAGATACAGGGCATCTCTTACAGGACCTTCCAGACACTGGGCATGTCTTGCAGGACCTTCCAGATACAGGGCATCTCTTACAGGACCTTCCAGACACTGGGCATGTCTTGCAGGACCTTCCAGATACAGGGCATGTCTTGCAGGACGTTCCAGACACAGGGCATGTTTTGTAGGACCTTCCAGACACAGGGCATGTCTTGCAGGACCTTCCAGATACAGGGCATGTCTTGCAGGACCTTCCAGACACAGGGCATGTCTTGCAGCACCTTTCTGACAGTGTTTGGAGGTGTGCGTGAGGTGAGTCTACCTTACTGAGCCTGGACGCCATTATGTGTACGTTGCTGCAGAGATAATTATATGTCTGGGGGGTCTTGTGCTCTCTCTTGCCCGGCTACACTCCTTGTTGTATTGACGCTACCCAGTTGGGTATAGTGGCACCCCTCACCCACTCTGCCCTCTTGTGTGTATACTGTCACACCACCCTGCTGTGGGTACTGCTACCGTTCCTGTTGTGTATACTGTACTCACCCCTACTGTGTATATTGTTAATCCCCTCCCACCTCCCAGCAGCAATGTGTATTTTCAACACCCTCCCCCTTCAGTGTGTACTGTCAGTCACCTCCCTGCTGCGTGTATACTGTGTTACCCTGTTGTGTATACGGTGTCACCTATGTACGATTGCGGTAACTAGTGACATGGTCCTCAGACAAATAGAGAAACTAAAACCTAACAAATCCCCAGGTCCTGATGAACTATTTGCAAGGGTGTTAAAGGAATGTAAAGAGGAACTTAGCATATCTTTGACTAATCTTTTCAACATATCACTACAATGGAAATAAATGGTATAAAATACCGACACAATGGCAATATAAACACAAATGCAGTATAATGTGATCCTTTATTGACTACGTTTCGCCCACACAGTGGGCTTTTTCAAGTCACAAACAGAACTACCTGGGGTGGAAGGAACGCGAGTATTTATAGTCCGGCTGAGGTCAGGTGAAGAATGCTGCATCTGATGATGTACCGAGTGGGGTTATGTATAGGCGAACCTATACATGGAACATCTAGAAGCCGAACGTTTCTCCACCATTATTCCTTCGTCTGTCACCTGGCTCCGTTATGTTGACGACATTCTCCTCATAACTCCTAAACGCTTCAACGTTCAAGCTCTCCAAGACAAGCTCAACCAGGTCGAGCCTTCAATCCAGTTCACACTTGAAGAAGAAGTCGACAACACTCTTCCTTTCCTTGATGTCCTGCTCTGCAAAGCTGACCACGAACTTCGTTTTAAAGTCTATCGAAAACCCACCAACCAAAACGATCTTCTCCACTTCTACTCCCACCACGACACCAAAACCAAACGTGGTGTAATTATAGGCTTCTTCCTACGTGCACTCAGAATCTGCAGCAACGAGTTCCTTGAGGAAGAATGCACTATAATTGAACAAATATTTTCTAAACTCCACTATCCTCGTCACTTCATCAGAGACTGCAGACGGCGAGCATTAAACATCTTCAACACACCCAGAGAAGACACTGCAGAGAAGAGATACATAGTCCTTCCCACCAACTCCATTGCCAAACATGTTTCCAACATCTTTACCAAAACATCATTCCAAGTATCTACCTCCACAACCACGACCATCAAGGAATCACCAGTAGTAGGCAGGACAAGCCTCCATCCTCTGCAGGGGTATACATAATCCCTTGCAATGACTGCAACAAGTTATACGTGGGCGAAACATCAAGGGACCTCCAAACACGTATTTCAGAACACCAATACGCAAGCAGGTCTGACGACACAAGGAATGCCTGCGTACAACACCGTAATTCACACAACCACTTGATAAATACAGAAACTCAAGACTTATCGCCACAGAAGACAACACTCAATTACCGAAGAATCCTGGAATCATCACTTATTTCTATATCCGACAACTTCAACCAGAATAGTGGCTTCTATAACATAGCTGAACCACTTGCCAAGAAACTTCTTTATCGCTATCCCACATAAGAACACTGTAGAAGGTCTGCTCACAAACTTATCCAATCTCCTTTCCAAGCTACCCAAGTTTTTAGACTCTATAACCCCACTCGGTACATCATCAGATGCAGCATTCTTCACCTGACCTCAGCCGGACTATAAATACTCGCGTTCCTTCCACCCCAGGTAGTTCTGTTTGTGACTTGAAAAAGCCCACTGTGTGGGCGAAACGTAGTCAATAAAGGATCACATTATACTGCATTTGTGTTTATATTGCCATATCACTACAAACTGGCATAGTGCCTGATAAGTGGAAAATGGCAAATGTAATACCTATTTACAAGGCAGGTTACAGGTCCTTGGCTTCGAACTATAGACCAATAAGCCTTACCTCCATTGTGGGAAAATTTTTGGAATCAATAATTGCCGAAGCAATTCGTAGCCATCTTGATAGGCACAGATTGATTAATGAATCTCAACACGGTTTTACAAAGGGGCGTTCCTGTCTTACGAATTTACTAGCATTTTTCACTAAGGTGTTTGAGGAGGTAGATTATGGTAATAAATATGATAGTGTATATGGACTTCAGTAAGGCTTTCGATAGAGTTCCATATCAGAAGCTATTGAGGAAACTTAAGGCACACGGAATAGGAGAAATTTTTTCCTGGGTAGAGGCATGGCTGACAAATAGGCAGCAGAGAGTTTGCATAAATGGGGAGAAATCAGAATGGGGGCACGTCACAAGCGGTGTTCCTCAGGGGTCAGTGTTGGGCTCGTTGTTGTTCACAATTTACATAAACGACATAGATGAGGGAATAAATAGCGACATAAGCAAATTTGCTGATGACACCAAAATAGGCCGTCCAATTCATTCTAATAAGGACATTAGAACTCTCCAGGATGATTTGAATAGACTGGCAGATGCAGTTTAGTATAGACAAATGCAAAGTTCTAAATGTTGGACGGGAAAATAATCATGCGACATATAAGCTAAATAATGTAGATCTTAATATTACTGATTGCGAAAAGGATTTAGGAGTTCTGGTTAGCAGTAATCTAAAACCAAGACAACAGTGCATTAGTGTTCGCAATAAAGCTAACAGAATTCTTGGCTTCATATCTAGAAGTATAAATAATAGAAGTCCTCAGGTTGTTCTTCGACTCTATATATCCTTGGTTAGGCCTCATTTAGACTGTGCTGCTCAGTTCTGGTCACCGTATTACAGAATGGATATAAATGCTCTGGAAAACATACAGAGGAGGATGACAAAGATGATCCCATGTATCAGAAATCTTCCCTATGAGGATAGACTGAGGGCCCTGAATCTGCACTCTCGAAAGGCGTAGAATTAGGGGGGATATGATCGAGGTGTATAAATGGAAAACAGGAATAAATAAAGGGGATGTAAATAGCGTGCTGAAAATTTCCAGCCAAGACAGGACTCGCAGCAATGGTTTCAAGTTGGAAAAGTTCAGATTCAGGAAGGATATAGGAAAGCACTGGTTTGGTAATAGAGTTGTGGATGAGTGAAACAAACTCCCGAGTACAGTTATTGAGGCTAAAACGTTGTGTAGTTGTAAAAATAGGTTAGATAAATACACGAGTGGGTGTGAGTTGGACCTGACTAGCTTGTGTTGCTGGGTCTGGTGCCGTGCTCCTTCCTTGAGTGGAGGGCTTATACGGGGGGGGGGACATGGACCTACTCCGCATGGGTCAGTAGGCCTGTTGCAGTGTTCCTTCTTTTTTATGTTCATATGTATACTGTGTCACCCCTGCTGTATGTGCCGTCAATTCCATCCTTGTTTGTATACTACCACCTCCCACCCGCAGTGGGTATTTTCAATAACTACCCCCTTCAGTGTGCACTGTCAATCACTTCCCTGTTGTGTGTATACTGTCAACCCCCCCTGCTTTCGATCTCCTCCCTGCTGTGCGTACTAACAATCCCCCCTATTCTGTGTACTATCGATCCCCCTGCTGTGTGTACTGTCACCCACTTCATTGCTGTGTTTACATTGTGAAGGTAACATGAAAATCCTTAAAAGGCATTGGTAAAGCAATGGTAGTTGAATAGTGACGTAAGTTGTACGAAGTGGCGGCGACGGCTGCCTCCATACACAGGTTCAAGTTTAGGTATGTTAGAGTACGGGAAGACCAGTGGATATTGGTCACGCAAACCGAGGAGGCGGGGCAATATAGCAACAACACACTTGTAATGCTGCTGCAGCACAACACAACATACCTGCAACTACCCTCCTTCACACCCCTTCCCTCCAATCCTCACCTGGGCCAGATTCTTGTGCTTGTAATCCCATTCTTATGGTAGCTACAATTTAAATGTGATGAATGGAGTGCAGTATTTTAACGAGAAGCTTTTAATATGCAAACAGAGGAGAGATTACAAGGCTTGTTTAGTTCTTATTGATCGATCCATGGCTGTTATAAGCTGCTACTTGCGTATTTACTTCATGACTCCGCTGCCAGAACCCTTCCTCGCTCTCACTGATTTAAAGAGCTACTCACGAGATAGTGAGACACCTCGGGGTCTCACACCAGTGACCAGTTGGTCAGCTCGAGGTACCTGCATATTACAGGAACTAAGGGCAGCAAAATAGTGAAGTTTTTCATAAAAGCAAAGAAATTTGTGGATAATTAATCGTGGTTGTCATGAGCAACTTTAGATATGATGTCACTACCAAAACAGTCTATGGTGCCTGTGGCGGCCATTTTGAATCGGTCAGTACCGGAGAGTATATATTTTCAAGAATATCTTCACCAGTATTAATTATATCCCGCTAATAAATGTACGCACTCTATAGTTGCAATGGTCAAGAATTCTAACAAAACACTTTCCAACAATTGGAATTGATGTTTAGTTGTTAATTGCATCCATGTTGAGCGTTTATAATAACATTTACTTGAGATGCACTGATGGTTATAGTACTTATAGCTGTTACTGTCATGGCTGCCCACTAATGACTGGAAGAATAGGAAGCCAGATAAACTTGTTGTCTAGATTTGAATTTCAAGTTTATATTTGTTAAACTTACTTTTGACATTGCAATGAGAAGTTCTTAGATCTACATATGCTTAAACTGTAAACAATTTAAAACACATTACATAAAGGTATACTTTATACACTGGAAATTTTATGAAAATAACCGTTTGACTGGCTATGTAATACATATAGATGAGGGAATAAATAGCGACATAAGCAAATTTGCTGATGACACCGAAATAGGCCGTCCAATTCATTCTATTGGGGACATTAGTGCACTCCAGGATGATTTGAATAGACTGATGCAGTGGTCGGAGAAGTGGCAGATGCAGTTAAATATAGACAAATGCAAAGTTCTACATGTTGGACAGGACAATAACCATGCTACATATAAACTGAATAGTGTAGATCTTAATACTACTGATTGCGAAAAGGATTTAGGAGTTCTGGTTAGCAGTAATCTAAAACCAAGACAACAGTGCATAAGTGTTCACCATACAGCTAACAGAAGCCTTGGCTTCATATCAAGAAGTATAAATAATAGAAGTCTTCAGGTTGTTCTTCAACTATATATCCTTGGTTAGGCCTCATTTAGATTATGCTGCACAGTTCTGGTCACCGTATTACAGAATGGATATAAATACTCTGGAAAACGTACAGAGGAGGATGACAAAGCTGATCCCATGTATCAGAAATCTTGTTGTTAAATTAGACACATGTGCAACTCTTGGGTATCTTTATTGAGGAAACGTTTCGCCACAGTAGCTTCATCAGTCCATACATATGTAAAGTAAAAGGACAGTCCATACATATGTATGGACTGATGAAGCCACTATGTGGCGAAACGTTTCCTCAATAAAGATACCCAAGAGTTGCACATGTGTCTAATTTAACAACATGTCGGTTCTTTGAACCATTCATCTACAATCAGAAATCTTCTCTATGAGGATAGACTGAGGGCCCTGAATCTGCACTCTAGAAAGGCGTAGAATTAGGGGGGATATGATTGAGGTGTATAAATGGAAAACAGGAATAAGTAAAGGGATGTAAATGGCGTGCTGAAAATATCCAGCCAAGACAGGACTCGCAGCAATGGCTTCAAGTTGGAAAAGTTCAGATTCAGGAAGGATATAGGAAAGCACTGGTTTGGTAATTATTACAACCCAGGATTCCAAATGGCCTGTTATCCCAGGTGTAATGGGAGCAAAATAAACACAGTAGAAAAGTTTAGACTTATATTATCCTTCACCAATTTAGAACAGCAATATGTACACTATGTACAGTGATAAGTATAGTGCACTCCACGGTAAGCAAGGCAGAATAGAAGCCACAAGATAGCAGACCATGATTCAACCAGCTCTAGAATGGAAATGACAAGGGCGGACAGGAGAGCGGTACCCACATAACCTCTGCGATTGCCAAAACCATCTTATTGGCTAGAACCTGGTCACTAGTTGAACGACAGGGCCCTATCATCAACTCTTAGCAACCTGGTTCGCTGGTTGGGGGAGATAGCCTGTAAATGAGGGTGTGTACATGCGCCGAATAAAGGTTACGTACTCTTTGCATGCCACACCTCCACCCCGAGAAGGCTCAGGATTAGGCTGCCACCTCCCAGTGGTAACCGTGCCACCATGGCACAAAATAATGGGACCGCCTTTCCTCTCCACCATCCAACTCTTAGATAGAGCTCAGCTTTTCTCGTGACAAAAAGTCAAACCCTAAACTCAAAGTGAGACAGGAGTCAGTCAGGCTAGCATAGGTCCAAGATACAGGCGGACGGTAGCCCGCATCCCCTCACTAAAAAAAAAACCACACCAGGGGATAAAAAAAAAGAGCGTGAAAAGGGGTTACCACAAATAACATCCTAACCTAAATAAATAAAAATATTAGACTCTAGATAAAGAGTCTGCCAACATATTTTCTTTGCCTGCAATATATTTAATGGAAATATTATAGGGCTGCAGCCTTAGCGTCCAGCGCATGAGCCTTGTGTTGTGGTTCTTCATGGCTTGGAGATATACTAGAGGATTGTGATCACTGTAGACTGACCACCTGCGATGTCTAGCCCACATAAACATCAAAATGCTCCAAAGCCAGTACCAGCGCGAGGGCTTCTTTTTCAATGGTAGAGTAAGCCCTCTGATGTGGCTGGAACTTGGCTGAAAAGTATGCTACAGGCTGCAACTCCTCATTCTCGATTTGTAATAGTACTCCCCCAACCCCAGACTCACAAGCATCAACCTGTAATGAAAAAGGTTTGGAGAAGTCTGGAGACAAGAGAATGGGTGCAGTACACAATAATCTTTTTGCTTTATTAAAAGCAGTGTTACAGTCTGAGGTCCAATTAAAGGGAACTTTGTGACTGGTAAGAGAGGTAAGAGGGGCTACAATATCTGAGAAATTCTTACAGAATCTTCTGTAAAATACTATCATGCCTAGGAAACGTTGAAGAGATTTCCTATCATGAAGAACTGGATAATCTTTAATAGCAAAAACTTTAGAAAGTTTAGGTGCAACTTTACCACTACCTACTTTATGGACTAGAAAAGTGGTAGTGGCCTGGCCAAAGGAAGATTTAGATAAATTAACTGTTAAATGGGAACTCTTAAAGGTCTCAAAAAGAGCCTTAAGTCTAAGTAGGTGTTGATCCCAAGTATCAGACACCACAACAATATCATCTAGGTATGCTGCCGTGCCTTCAAGTCCTTTAATAGCCTGATGGATAAGTTTCTGGAATGAAGAGGGGGAATTTTTCATTCCGAAGGGGGTAACTATTGATAATGACCTCCTGGAATTACAAAGGCAGAGATTTCCTTCGCCTTATCCGTCAAAGGTACCTGATAGTAGCCTTTAAGGAGATCTAACTTGGACACAAAAGTAGCCTTACCCACAAAGTCATTTACTTCATCCAGACGAGGAAGAGGGTAAGCATCTGTAATTGTGACCTCGTTCACCTTACGGTAGACTGTACACATACGAAACCCTCCATCAGCCTTCTTCACAAGGATGCACGGTGAAGCCCATGGACTAGATGACTCCTCCACTAAACCATGCTTTAACAAAAATTCTACTTCCTGCTGAAGTAGCCTTTGCTTTTCAGGATTAGCTCTGTAGGGGGAGAGTTTAATTGGTTTAGAGTTTCTCACATCTACATCATGATAACCTAACGTACATTTTTTCGGCACATCCGAAAAAATATTAGGATGTGACTGTAGAAGCTCCGTTAAATTTGTTGCTTGGGTTTCAGATAATCCCTCCATTAAAGGGCTAGGATCCTTGAGGACAGAATTTGAAAGTTTAATATTAATTTCAGAGATAGAGTGCAAAGAATCAGAGTCGTCCTCAGAGGCAGAGGACAGAGTCATTACTGGGACTTTATCTGGTGTATGAAAAGACTTTAATTGATTAATGTGGTAAGTTTTAGTTTTTGAGGTCTTATCAGTGGGAGCTACCACATAATTTACATCAGATAATCTACTTACAATCTGCATAGGTCCCGTAAATCTAGCTTTCAAGGTGTGGCCAGGTATAGGTTCCTGCACCAACACCTTGTCTCCTGGATGGAAGGAGTGGAATTGTGCACTTCTGTCATACCTCTGTTTCATCTTACTTTGAGCTGTCTTTAGGTTAGCCTTGGCTAACTGACGTGCCACCTGCAACCTTGAAGACGGGTTGTAGAGTGTTGAGCTAACGTCTTCTCCCATCCATCCTTCTTTGAGCACCCGAAGAGGACCTCGTACATTGTGCCCAAAGATCAGCTCAAACGGACTATACCCTGTAGACTCTTGCACCGTCTCTCGTACTGAGAACAGCAACAAAGGTAGTGATTCATCCCAGTCTGTAGGAAAGTGCATGCAAAAAGTTCTCATCATTGTTTTTAATGTCTGATGGAATCTTTCCAAGGCGCCTTGGGACTGAGGATGATAGGCAGTGGATAAGTTGTGGATTATCCCTAACCTAGTTAATACTTCTCTAAATGCTTTGGCAGTGAAGTTAATACCTTGATCACTTTGAATAGTTTTAGGAATGCCAAAACAAGAAATGAATTTAGTTAAAGCTTTGAGAATAGCTTTAGTATTAATACTACGCATGGGAATTGCTTCAGGATATCTGGTTACTTTATCCATAATCGTAAATAAATATTGATTTCCCGACTTTGACCTAGGTAGTGGACCTACACAATCTATAATTAAATCTGCAAAAGGTTCTCCATCAGCAGGTATAGGTTGGAGAGGTGCAGGTTTAATGGAATGTCCAGGTTTCCCTACTTGCTGACATTCTCGGCAACACCTAATATGATTCTTCACATCTTTCTTTAATTTTGGCCAATAAAATTCTTTTGTGATTCTATACAAGGTTTTTGTAATTCCTAAGTGACCTCCTAATGACGTATTATGAGCTATATTTAATATTTGAGGTCTAAACTTAGTTGGAACCACTAACCTGTCATACAATTGCCGGCCCTCTATCTCCTTACCAGTCTCAGTGCAGATCAAATAATCTTTTTTAACTTCATACTTGACCGGATGACCCAAAGAGGATTTACCCATGGCTGCCTCAAAAGCGAATTTTAAAGAAGGGTCCTTTCGTTGTTCCTCCCGGAAGGACAGTCCCTCGGGCATGGAAACAGAGACATCTGGCAATCCTGCAACCTGGGAATAGGAAGGCTTGATCGGGGTCTGTTCACTTGATTTACGAGGCTCCGACCGGTGTGCCTCATAAAACAACGTGGCTATTCCGAGATCTGAGTCCAAGGATAGGTCAACATTCTCTCCAGACAACCCTTGGGATGTTGCCCGAGTTATGGCCAACACCGGAGAAGAATTAATCATAGGTTCAGGACACGAACTAACAGTAGTAATGTTATTACCCAGTAATAACATGGCATCTTTCATGGGAAATCCTTTTGAGACACCTACAGTCAAGAACTCAGTGTAATATTTGCACTGTACATAAATTTTATGCAAAGGAACAGAATATATAGCTCCTCCAAATGCTTCCAATAAAACAGAGGAATTCAAGGAAGTGCTCTCTGAAAGGGGTAATATTCCTTCTCTTACAAGTGAGCAATATGCTCCAGTATCTCTAAAGGTCTTTACTTCAGTTGTTTCTGAGTTTTCCTGAAGGGAAATAAGACTCGTGCAATAATAAGGGGCCATACCTTTTTCTACTTCTCTAGGGGACATGTTACTAGGGATATTAGAGATTTTCCCAATGGGTTGGGGTTTATGGGGGCAGTTGGGACGGATGTGACCTACTTTGTTACAGAAGAAGCAGACGACAGGCTTGCCCTTTACTCCCTACTGACGTTGCAAATGGTGTCGTTCTAGCTGGTGTCTCTCTGGATACTGTTGTCGAGATGCACCATGAGTAGTTGGCCTCTCCGCAGGTGGACCATAAGTTGAGAAGCGTGGCTCACCAGGTGACTTAGTTGGCTGACGTAGACGTTCTCCCTCCGGCTGGCACTTCATTCTCCAAGGTTGACGATCTCTGCTCATGCCAGGCTGTTGAAAAGAGAGACGGGACCGCTCGAACAAGGAGTGGTTAGTTTCGAAGGTATCAGCCAACCTGGCTGCCTCCAATGCAGTGGTTAAGTCACGATCCTGCAGAAAGACTCGAATCTCTGGTCCCACAGATTCCAGCAGGTTATCAATCAGAATAAGCTGTACCAGCTCCTCAAAGGTAGAGACACCACTTGCTTTATACCAGCTGGTAAAAGCTTTGGTTTGCTGTCTCAAAAAGTCCACTAGGGATTGACCAAGCTGTCGCCTGCTTAATTTAAAAAGCTTACGGTATTTGGCTTGGATACATGTATATGCTCCCAACACTGTGGTCTTCACTACTTGATAATCAGAAAATTAAGCGTTATTAATACTGACGTAAATTCCTGTGCCTTACCCAATAATGTTGTATGAACCAACGATGTCCAATGCTGTTCCGGCCACCTCAAGGCTCGAGCCTGATTTTCGAAGCTTTCGATAAATTGTTCTGGTTCGGCCTCATTGAAGCGGGGAACAAGCTGTACTGCTTTTTGTAAACTAAAATCATTTACAGAATGCGAAAACTGCCTCCTTTCTCTTTCCCTACCAAATTCTTCCCTTGCGAATGTTCTCTGTTCCCTAGTTTGCTCAAGATTGATTTTTGCCAGCTCAAGTGCCAACGACGCTGATTCACCTTGAGACAACCCAGCTGCACTATACTGACCATTTTGCTCCGTAGGTGTATCATCTTCCTCCTGCGAGAACATAGGAGTTTTTGCCCTAGCTCCCGTAGAGGGAGGAGTCTGATGTGCCATCTCTTCTTCTATAAGTTTGTCAGCAATCAGTGAACGCAGTTGCGCAGCTGTGAGAGTGCGTTTGTATTTAATGCCAATGGAACGAGCAATTTGCCAACAACGCTGTAGGGACAATTTAGGTAGGTTATGCAAAGTATATGCCGACACCAGACGTTAATTTGCAGAACACGCTTAGCTATGCACAGTACGATTGCAGAATACACATACAAGCAAAGCTGACTGCAAAATTCTCCACACCGAACAGGCTAGTAACAACTGACACGCAAAATTTGTAAAGCAATGCTAGACAGCTACACTGTTCTAGAAGATTGACCGTAGCGAAGCGAGCACACCGAACAAGCTAGTAGCGAGCTGTTGAACGATCACACAATAGCAAGGCTGACCATAAAGCAACTGACACGCAAAATTTTTAAAGCAATGCCAGACAGCAAGCTGCACAATGTTCCTGCTACGAGCTTCACCCTAAGCTCAACCATTTCTCTAAGTCCAGCTCCAGCTCTCGGACAGGCTACCCATATTACAACCCAGGATTCCAAATGGCCTGTTACCCCGGGTGTAATGGGAGCAAAATAAACACAGTAGAAAAGTTTAGGCTTGTATTATCCTTCACCAATTTAGAACAGCAATATGTACACTATGTACAGTGATAAGTATAGTGCACTCCACGGTAAGCAAGGCAGAATAGAAGCCACAAGATAGCAGACCGTGCTTCAACCAGCTCTAGAATGGAAATGACAAAGGCAGACAGGAGAGCGGTACCCACATAACCTCTGCGATTGCCAAAACCATCTTCTTATTGGCTAGAACCTGGTCACTAGTTGAACGACGGGGCCCCATCATCAACTCTTAGCAACCTGGTTCGCTGGTTGGGGGAGATAGCCTGTAAATGAGGGTGTGTACATGCGCCGAATAAAGGTTACGTACTCTTTGCATGCCACAGTAATAGAGTTGTGGATGAGTGGAACAAACTCCCGAGTACCGTCATAGGCGCTAAGACGTTGTATAGTTTTAAAAATAGGTTGGATAAATATGTGAGTGGGTGTGGGTGGGTGTGAGTTGGACCTGACTAGCTTGGGCTACCAGGTCTGGTGCCGTGCTCCTTCCTTAAGTGGATGTGACCTGACTAGGTGGTCATTGTTCTAGGCCGGGGGGTGGCATGGATCTGCTTCGCATGGGTCAATAGGCCTGTTACAGTGTTCCTTCTTTCTTATGTTCTTATTGATGTACAACCAGAAAAAAATACAGGATTTTGTAAATATAATACATAAATCATGGCATATCCGGGAAATATACCACTACACATCACAAGTTCCATCACAGTAACAATATCAGGCATTCAAGACCTACTTGTTTATATTAGCGACGGTTTGATGAACACCCTTGTTTACAACCACATCTGAGGAATGCTGGGACTGCTGCACTTGCTGAGACATGGTTGTCCACTATGTTGTAGAATGTCATTCTACAAGATTGATGGACTGAACACATCGACTCCAGGCTGAGGGACTGATTATCTCATACTCCTCCTCTCCTTACGCCTTCCTCTTTGTATTGGACTGATGAAGCCACTGTGTGGCGAAACGTTTCCTGAATAAAGATTCCCATATGCTGCATAAGTGTCTCAATCTTCAAAATCCACCTTGAAAGACTGCTGGCTTAACGTGATGTAATAGTTGCATCTGTTGGAGGAAGGTCTTCTGTAGAGCGAGATTTTGAACATTAAAATGGTATAAAATACCGACAGGTTTTAGGTAAGACACATATGCAACCTCCTGGCACTATATAAGGCTCCATCCTGTCACTTCAACTCCATATTGTTTCAGACTACGGAACAATGCTCTTCTCCAGACTGAGGGACTGACCACCTCAAAACTTTAAGGGTGATGGACTGATTACATCGTCTTCAAGTCTCTTCTGCTTCTATCAACTTTTCTGTACTCGACTGAAGAAGCCTACTGTGTAGGCGAAACGTTTCGAAATAAAGATACCTAACTGTTGCGTATGTGTCTTACCTACAGCGAGATTTTGTAATCAGTCCCTGAAGGACTGATTACCTCAAACTCCTTCAGATCTTCACCATTTTTCTTTATATTGAACTGGTGAAGCCACTGTGTGGCGAAACGTTTCCACAATAAAGATACCCAAGTGTTGCACATGTGTGTAATTTATCAGCTTGTCGGTTCTCTGAACCATTTATCTGAACTAAGTAGTGTTGAATTTGATGATAAGTGACTTATGCCGTTTTGCTTTGCGTTCTGATAATGTGTTTTGAATACGATTTTCATCATTCAGTCTCTTGATAATAATGGGCAATGGCAAATCATTTAGTTCATGGAATTTTATCAGTCTGTCAGCCAAGCTGTGACAGTCTGAACCTGTATCTAGTCGCTTCGTGTCCTCTGGACACCGCAGGGATTAAGAACTTTCCTCATGACACAAAGTTCAGTTTGTCATAAGATTTTGTTCACTATTGTCACATTTAGAATTTTTCAGTTTAAATTTGTTATTCATAATGAAAATAGCAACAACAGAGTTTAGGTGAGGTGAGCGGGGAAGACGGGACAGGTGAAGAATAGCGTTGGAGAGGAGTGTTCACAGTCGTAAAGAAAGTGCCAGGGCTTAACCCAGCAGCTAGGCGCTCGTGGGACAGAAAGAGAAGCAGGAGTAGCAGGCTTTGTTGCAACGGTCTTGTGGTGGTTGGAGGTCTTCAGTCTTGAGAAGCTGGCAGCAGGCTAGGTCGCAGGAACATCAGAGGGCAGTTCACTGGTGGTGTTATTTGACGTGATTAAGGTAGCAGGTTTGTAGAGGAGCCATTTTCAATTTTTTTGAAGCTGCTCCTAGATAGATGGTAAAGTTTTGTCTTGTTTCGAAGGTGAAACGTAGAGGCTTGATGAATTCCAGAACTTGGGTAAATGTGAAGTGAAGAAGTGGTTCACAAGCATACTTGACAGTTCCAGTACTGAGGCCTTTGTAGAGCTTAGCGCAGGTCATGGTGTCAGCATTTGATGGAGCAGTATAGAACGTAAGGTTTTCCCATGAGGGTGCACCGAAGTCGTCAGTATCTTCTGAAGTGTATTCAGTAGGCGAGTCTACAATGGTGCTAGCAGGTGACTGAGGGTCGACAGGAGCATTGGAGAAGTGTAATGGTGGTGTAACAGCAGGTTGGGTGGCGTCAGAGACGGTGGTTGAGGCAGGATGAGCAGCGTTGTCTGCGGTAGAAGTGGTTATAGAAGTTACAGGAACAGTTGCTTGGGGAGGAGACAGGTCTGCAGGTGTACTGAAGTTCACAAAGTTGGGAAGAATTTTGAGGATGTCAGCTGAAGGTGTGGAATCCAGGGAAAACGAAGGCAGGCATGTTGTTAAGACGGAATAGTTTGTTTATGGTGGTGTTGAAAGTGGGTTGACTGTATTAGCAAGGTGCGCATATACCATGCAATACAGGACTTTGGAGGGAAGCGCGTCTAAAAGTGGAGAGAGGGAGTTCTTGGGTAGAGAGGACTGTTGTGTGGCTTGAAGAATTCTAGTGGTGTCAGACTGGAGTTTTGTTATGGCAGCATTTGTCGGCGATTTGGGACTGTTCTTCTTAGCTTCTTCTTTGGTTTTCTTAGACAGCGCTTCTTTTCTTAGTGCGCATTTGGCTGCAAGGGTATGATGAGTATATACCCTTGCAGTTTAGACATGTTGGAGTGGCATTGGTGGTGGTGCAGGCTTTGAAGTCGTGACCTTTTTTTCCTCAGTTGGAACAGAATTTCTTTTCTTTAATGGGAGAGTCGTTCGTTGAGTGATGGTATGAGTAACAGTTCCAGCAGGATGTGACATGGGCGATACGTTCTGGTTCTATGTGGCGTGGATGTATATGGTAGTATGAGATGACTAGTCTGTCAGAGAGGACTTGGGTAGCCATAGCGATGTTTGAAAAGGTAATTTTGATCATTGAAGAGGTGTTAGGAATTCTGACCGTGGCCCAAGTGTTTTGTTCTTCGTTAGAGGTCTGATGTTGCACAAGTGTCTTAACTTTCATCTTGTCGGTTTTGTATACCTGTCTTGCACAACTTGTCAGGCACAGTAACATCATGGAATCTTGGTTCAGAGGACATCTACATCACCTTCTTCACGGCTACTGCAACTAACCCATCAATTTGGGTAGGACCTACTTCCACTGGGGAATCCCGCCTACCAGTGACTATGCCCTCGTCTGCTACACGTCCCTTTCACTGACGCCTATATAAGCGCCAGTCTCCTTGCCTGTGCTTCAGAATCACTACAACCACGGTGCTCTAAACACCACCTCCAAGATGAGAGTAAGACACATGTGCAACATCTGGGTATCTTTATTGTAGACGTTTCGCCATCCAGTGGCTTTATCAATACAAATTCTAGGACATAACTTGAAGACAGTAGAACTATGTACAGAAGATGAGGTAATCAGTCCCTCAACCTAGGAGTAGGTGCGAAGAGCACCATAGTCGTGGAGAATCTCCACGACTGTGGTGCTGTTCGCACCTACTCCTAGGTTGAGGGACTGATTACCTCATCTTCTGTACATAGTTCTACTGTCTTCAAGTTATGTCCTAGAATTTGTATTGATAAAGCCACTGGATGGCGAAACGTCTACAATAATGATACCCAGATGTTGCACATGTGTCTTACTCTCATCTTGTCGGTATTATATACCATTCGTACACACCACCTCCAAGGCTGAGGGACTGAATATCTCATCTTTTGTATATAGTTCTTCTGATTTCTTATGTCCAAGAATCTGTATTGATAAAGCCACTGGATGGCGAAACGTCTACAATAAAGATAACCAGATGTTGCACAAGTGTCTTAACTTTCAGGTCAGCAGTTAATAATGATGTGACGATCTTGCCCAGCCGCTATTTTACAAAAACAGAACGTTTCGCCAGCAAGAAAGGAGAAGGAGATATGTTGAACTGTCTGTCTCTGAGTGTCATCATTGTAGTGTTGTCCATGAGTTTGGATGCTTCATTGTCGAGAGTACAGACGACAATAAAGGAGTCCTTCAGAGAGTGGATAGCTGTGAATTTGACCTGAAAGCAGGTCCTTACAGCGCCAGCAAGGGCTAGTTTGGTGGAGTCATTTGTAACTCCACTGATGGCTTAATCTTTACACGATGCGAGAGCATCGTGAAAGAGTATACGCGATGGCTTGTAAGTTAAAAATTCCCTTCCCCAACGTGGATCGCAGGGAGACTTCTTGAAGAGTGACTGTGTCTTGCCAGTAGCAAGGTCAACAGTGGAATCATGATTCACCAGCACGTCAGTCTGCTCCACAATGAGTTTTGAAAGTTTTTTGTAACTGCTACTACTAAAAAGCATGCTCGCCTGGAGCAAGAGGGAGGAAGCAATTAAGAAACATACACTGGTTATAATGAAGAAATTTAATAGAATTCATTTTATAAATATACTAACTGGGCACGGAAAACGTGATTTTTGCATGTTTGACTTTAACTTCTTTTATTATCACATTAAGGAAGCCCCAGAGGTAGTTGGTTCCATGTATATTAGGTACTGTGACCCTCAAAACATAGGCGTGGACACGACATGCGTTGAGATATCTCAGTATTTGGCAAACGTTGACAAATCAAAGTATTTTTGGTAATGGCTAACTAAAAAAAAAAAAGGCAGCCAGTGACATCACAGGTTGATTTCTGGGTGGTTCCATTTCCAGAGTGGTTCAGAACACCTGACTCCCTAGTTACACTCCCGTACTAGCAGCAGTAATTAGTCACACACTGCTGCTACACACCGTTGCTATAACTTTCACACACCGTTCCTACACACACCTTTCACACACCTTTTAAATTATTCTCTTGGTGTGTGTATTGCTAAGTCTGCAATACTGCCTCTTGCTTGCTGCAGTCAGTGCACTGCCCACCCTGCCTTCCCTCACCCAACCCTGCCTCACCCCGCCCTGCCTCACCCAGCCCCGCCCTGCCTCACCCAGCCCCGCCCTCACCCTGCTCCACCCTGTGTGTCACTTGTGGTGTCCAGGAATACACAACACTAAAACCTTTGTCAGCGGAAGTAAAATAAAACGATCAAACACTTAACACAAAATATTTAAAGTATGGAAAAATGTAGACAGGATACTCTCAACTCGCGGTGAGCGAGGTACACCTTGTGTGATGCTCCAGTGGGCGGGAGGTGATGCTCCAGTGGGTGGGAGATGATGCTCCAGTGGGCGGGAGGTGATGCTCCAGTGGGCGGGAGGTGATGCTCCAGTGGGCGGTAGGTGATGCTCCAGTGGGCGGGAGGTGATGCTCCAGTGGGTGGGAGGTGATGCTCCAGTGGGCGGGGGTGATGCTCCAGTGGGGGGGGAGATGATGCTCCAGTGGGCGGGAGGTGATGCTCCAGTGGGCGGGAGGTGATGCTCAGTGGGCGGTAGGTGATGCTCCAGTGGGCGGGAGGTGATGCTCCAGTGGGGGGGAAGGGGAAAGCTCCAGTGGGCGGGAGGTGATGCTCCAGTGGGCGGTAGGTGATGCTCCAGTGGGGGAGGTGATGTCTCCATGGGCGGGAGGTGATGCTCCAGTGGGGCGGTAGGTGATGCTCCAGTGGGCGGGAGGTGATGCTCCAGTGGGCGGGAGGTGATGCTCCAGTGGGCGGGAGGTGATGCTCCAGTGGGCGGTAGGTGATGCTCCAGTGGGCGGGAGGTGATGCTCCAGTGGGCGGGAGGTGATGCTCCAGTGGGCGGTAGGTGATGCTCCAGTGGGCGGTAGGTTATGCTCCAGTGGGCGGGGGGTGAGCTTCCCGTGGGCGGGGGTTATGCTTCAGTGGGCGGGAGGTGATGCTCCCGGGGGGGAGGTGATGCTCCAGTGGGCGGGAGGTGATGCTCCAGTGGGCGGGAGGTGATGCTCCAGTGGGCGGGAGGTGATGCTTCAGTGGGCGGGAGGTGATGCTCCAGTGGGCGGGAGGTGATGCTCCAGTGGGCGGGAGGTGATGCTTCAATGGGCGGGAGGTGATGCTTCAGTGGGTGGGAGGTGATGCTTCAGAAAGCGGGAGGTGATGCTTCAGTAGGCGGGAGGTGATGGTTCAGTGGGCGGGAGGTGATGCTTCAGTGGGCGGGAGGTAATGGTTCAGTGAGCGGGAGGTGATGCCTCAGTGGGCGGGAGGTGATGGTTCAGTGGGCGGGAGGTGATGGTTCAGTGGGCGGGAGGTGATGCTTCAGTGGGCGGGAGGTGATGCTTCAGTAGGCGGGAGATGATGGTTCAGTGGGCGGGACGGGATGGTTCAGTGGGCGGGAAGTGATTCAGTGGGAGGAAGGTGATGTTCAGTGGGAGGGTGGTGATGTTTCAATGGGAGGGTGATGATGGTTCAGTGGGAGGGTGGTGATGTTTCATTGGGAGGGTGGTGATGATTCAGTGGGTGGGTGGTGATGGTTCAGTGGGAGGGTGATGATGGTTTCTGTGGGAGGGTGGTGATGGTTCAGTGGAGGGTGGTGTATGGTTCAGTGGGAGGGTGATGATGGTTCAGTGGGAGGGTGGTGATGGTTCAGTGGGAGGGTGGTGATGGTTCAGTGGGTGATGGTTCAGTGGGAGGGTAGTGATGGTTCAGTGGGAGGGTGATGATGGTTCAGTGGAGGGTGATGATGGTTCAGTGGGAGGGTGGTGATGGTTCAGTGGAAGGGTGATGGTTCAGTGGGAGGGTGATGGTTCAGTGGGAGGGTGATGATGATTCAGTGGGAGAGTGATGGTTCAGTGGGAGGGTGGTAATGGTTCAGTGGGAGGGTGATGATGGTTCAATGGGAGGGTGATGATGGTTCAGTGGGAGGGTGATGGTTCAGTGGGAGGGTGATGATGGTTCAGTGGGAGGGTGATGGTTCAGTGGGAGGGTGATGGTTCAGTGGGAGGTGATGGTTCAGTGGGAGGGTGATGGTTCGGTGGGAGGGTGATGATTGTTCATTGGGATTGTGATGATGGTTCAGTGGGAGGGTGATGGTTCAGTGGGAGGGTGATGGTTCAGTGGGAGGGTGATGGTTCAGTGGGAGGGTGATGGTTCAGTGGGAGGGTGATGGTTCAGTGGGAGGGGGATGGTTCAGTGGGAGGGTGATGGTTCAGTGGGAGGGTGAAGGTTCAGTGGGAGGGTAATGGTTCAGTGGGAGGGTGATGGTTCAGTGGGAGGGTGATGGTTTCAGTGGGATGGTGATGGTTCAGTGGGAGGGTGATGGTTCAGTGGAGGGTGATGGTTCAGTGGGAGGGTGATGTTTCAGTGGGAGGGTGATGGTTCAGTGGGAGGGTGATGGTTCAGTGGGAGGGTGATGTTCAGTGGGAGGGGGATGGTTCAGTGGGAGGGTGATGGTTCAGTGGGAGGGTGAAGGTTCAGTGGGAGGGTAATGGTTCAGTGGGAGGGTGATGGTTCAGTGGGAGGGTGATGGTTCAGTGGGATGGTGATGGTTCAGTGGGAGGGTGATGGTTCAGTGGAGGGTGATGGTTCAGTGGGAGGGTGATGGTTCAGTGGGAGGGTGATGGTTCAGTGGGAGGGTGATGGTTCAGTGGGATGGTGATGGTTCAGTGGGAGGGTGATGGTTCAGTGGGAGGTGATGGTTCAGTGGGAGGGTGATGGTTCAGTGGGAGGGTGATGGTTCAGTGGGAGGGTGATGGTTCAGTGGGAGGGTGATGTTCAGTGGGAGGGTGATGATGGTTCAGTGGGAGGGTGATGATGGTTCAGTGGGAGGGTGATGGTTCAGTGGGAGGGTGATGATGGTTCAGTGGGAGGGGATGGTTCAGTGGGAGGGTGATGGTTCAGTTGGAGGGTTATGGTTCAGTCGGAGGTTGATGGTTCAGTGGAGGGTGATGATGGTTCAGTGGGAGGGTGGTGGTTCAGTGGGAGGGTGATGGTTCAGTGGGAGGGTGATGGTTCAGTGGAGGGTGATGGTTCAGTGGGAGGGTGATGATGGTTTCAGTGGGAGGGTGGTGGTTCAGTGGGAGGGTGATGGTTCAGTGGAGGGTGATGATGGTTCAGTGGGAGGGTGATGGTTCAGTGGGAGGGTGATGGTTCAGTGGGAGGGTGATGGTTCAGTGGAGGGTGATGATGGTTCAGTGGGAAGGTGATGGTTCAGTGGGAGGGTGATGGTTCAGTGGGAGGGTGATGGTTCAGTGGGAGGGTGATGGTTCAGTGGGAGGGTGATGGTTCAGTGGGAGGGTGGAGTTCCCAGAACTATCTGGTCAACATTCTCCACTAAATTGTTGTATACACGACACTTTGTCTACTCCTGTTATCATCACTCACCGTCACTCACCATCACTCACCTTCACCAACTCTGCCACTCACCATCTCCACCACTCACCATCACTCACCATCACCATCACTCACCATCACCATCACTCACCATCACCATCACTCACCATCACCATCACTCACCATCACCATCACTCACCATCACCATCACTCACCATAACCATCACTCACCACAAGCAGCTTTCTCTAACCATGCTTTCTTTTCAGGTAAGTGATGTCCGTGGCGGCGAGGAGTCTGACAAGGTAAGTGGATGGTATTGGTCTTATGTACTGAGTACCAGGTAGGTACTTGAGGGACTCAGTGTAGTACCAGGATGTCAGGGTGGGTACTATCTACTAGTCTTGGATTTATTACCAGGAAAGTTGGTGGGAGAGACTGCCAGAAATATCTTTTCTGACTCAGCCTATGTTGCTCCTTGAAGGAAATGTGAGAGAGAGAGAGACAAAATGACAAAGTGGCAGACGGAGAGACACAGAGACAGGGGGAGGGAGAGAAACAGAGAAATAGATGATACAGCCAGCCAGCCAGTCAGCAATACGAACACACAGTCACACATTCACTAATTTAGTATCTGCCAAAAATGATATTTAATATTCCTTCCCTTTCGACTGGCCGGTTATTGGTTCTCCGCTCTCCGTCCTTCCCTACTCTGCCCTACCTTACCTACCCTATCTACTACCCTACCTACTACCCTATCTACTACCCTACCTACCTTCATTTGCCTACTCCCACATCTGCCTTCCAGTTTTTTTTACTCCCTTGTAATCTTCCCTCTTCTGTTTTTCTACAAATTCCCTTCTTGCCACTGTTCCCTGCCAAGAGTATTCCCTGCCACCAGTGTCTCCTGCCAAGAGTGTTCCCTGCCACCAGTGTCTCCTGCCACCAGTGCTCCATGCCACCAGTGTCTCCTGCCACCAGTGCTCCCTGTCACCAGTGTCTCCTGCCACCAGTGTTCCCTGCCACCAGTGTCTCCTGCCAAGAGTGTTCCCTGCCACTAGTGTCTCCTGTCACCAGTGTCTCCTGCCACCAGTGCTCCCTGCCACCAGTGTCTCCTGCCAAGAGTGTTCCCTGCCACTAGTGTCTCCTGTCACCAGTGTATCCTGCCACCAGTGCTCCCTGCCACCAGTGTCTCCTGCCAAGAGTGTTCCCTGCCACCAGTGTCTCCTGCCACCAGTGCTCCCTGCCACCAGTGTCTCCTGCCACCAGTGTTCACTGCCACCAGTGTCTCCTACCACCAGTGTTCCCTGCCACCAGTGTCTCCTGCCACCAGTGTTCACTGCCACCAGTGTCTCCTGCCACCAGTGTCTTCTGCCACCAATGTTCCTTGCCACCAGTGTCTCCTGCCACCAGTGTTCCCTGCCACCAGTGTCTCCTGCCACCAGTGTCTTCTGCCACCAATGTTCCTTGCCACCAGTGTCTTCTGCCACCAGTGTTCCCTGCCACCAGTGTTCCGTGCCACCAGTGTCTTCTGCTACCAGTGTTCCCTGCCACCAGTGTTCCGTGCCACCAGTGTCTTCTGCCACCAGTGTTCCGTGCCACCAGTGTTTTCTGCCACCAGTGTTCCCTGCCACCAGTGTTCTGTGCCACCAGTATCTTCTGCCACCAGTGTTCCGTGCCACCAGTGTCTTCTGCCACCAGTGTTCCCTGCCACCAGTGTCTTCTGCCACCAGTGTTCCCTGCCACCAGTGTTCCGTGCCACCAGTGTTCCCTGCCACCAGTGTTCCGTGCCACCAGTGTCTTCTGCCACCAGTGTTCCCTGCCACCAGTGTTCCGTGCCAGCAGTGTTCCCTGCCACCAGTGTTCCGTGCCACCAGTGTTCCGTGCCACCAGTGTCTTCTGCCACCAGTGTTCCGTGCCACCAGTGTTCCGTGCCACCAGTGTTCCGTGCCACCAGTGTCTTCTGCCACCAGTGTTCCCTGCCACCAGTGTTCCGTGCCACCAGTGTCTTCTGCCACCAGTGTTCCCTGCCACCAGTGTTCCGTGCCACCAGTGTCTTCTGCCACCAGTGTTCCGTGCCACCAGTGTTCCGTGCCACCAGTGTCTTCTGCCACCAGTGTTCCTGCCACCAGTGTTCCGTGCCACCAGTGTCTTCTGCCACCAGTGTTCCCTGCCACCAGTGTTCCGTGCCACCAGTGTCTTCTGCCACCAGTGTTCCGTGCCACCAATGTCTTCTGCCACCAGTGTTCCCTGCCACCAGTGTTCCGTGCCACCAGTGTCTTCTGCCACCAGTGTTCCCTGCCACCAGTGTTCCGTGCCACCAGTGTCTTCTGCCACCAGTGTTCCGTGCCACCAGTGTTCCGTGCCACCAGTGTCTTCTGCCACCAGTGTTCCCTGCCACCAGTGTTCCGTGCCACCAGTGTCTTCTGCCACCAGTGTTCCCTGCCACCAGTGTTGCGTGCCACCAGTGTCTTCTGCCACCAGTGTTCCGTGCCACCAGTGTCTTCTGCCACCAGTGTTCCCTGCCACCAGTGTTCCGTGCCACCAGTGTTGCGTGCCACCAGTGTCTTCTGCCACCAGTGTTCCGTGCCACCAGTGTTCCGTGCCACCAGTGTCTTCTGCCACCAGTGTTCCCTGCCACCAGTGTTCCGTGCCACCAGTGTCTTCTGCCACCAGTGTTCCCTGCCACCAGTGTTCCCTGCCACCAGTGTTCCCTGCCACCAGTGTTCCGTGCCACCAGTGTTTCCCTGCCACCAGTGTTCCCTGCCACCAGTGTTCCGTGCCACCAGTGTCTTCTGCCACCAGTGTTCCCTGCCACCAGTGTTCCCTGCCACCAGTGTTCCCTGCCACCAGTGTTCCGTGCCAGCAGTGTTCCCTGCCACCAGTGTTCCGTGCCACCAGTATCTTCTGCCACCAGTGTTCCGTGCCACCAGTGTCTTCTGCCACCAGTGTTCCGTGCCACCAGTGTTCCGTGCCACCAGTGTTCCGTGCCACCAGTGTCTTTCTGCCACCAGTGTTCCCTGCCACCAGTGTTCCGTGCCACCAGTGTCTTTCTGCCACCAGTGTTCCCTGCCACCAGTGTTCCGTGCCACCAGTGTCTTCTGCCACCAGTGTTCCGTGCCACCAATGTCTTCTGCCACCAGTGTTCCCTGCCACCAGTGTTCCGTGCCACCAGTGTCTTTCTGCCACCATTGTTCCCTGCCACCAGTGTTCCGTGCCACCAGTGTCTTCTGCCACCAGTGTTCCGTGCCACCAGTGTTCCGTGCCACCAGTGTCTTCTGCCACCAGTGTTCCGTGCCACCAGTGTTCCGTGCCACCGTGTCTTCTGCCACCAGTGTTCCCTGCCACCAGTGTTGCGTGCCACCAGTGTCTTCTGCCACCAGTGTTCCGTGCCACCAGTGTCTTCTGCCACCAGTGTTCCCTGCCACCAGTGTTCCGTGCCACCAGTGTCTTCTGCCACCAGTGTTCCCTGCCACCAGTGTTGCGTGCCACCAGTGTCTTCTGCCACCAGTGTTCCGTGCCACCAGTGTTCCGTGCCACCAGTGTCTTCTGCCACCAGTGTTCCTTGCCACCAGTGTTCCGTGCCACCAGTGTCTTCTGCCACCAGTGTTCCCTGCCACCAGTGTTCCCTGCCACCAGTGTTCCGTGCCACCAGTGTTCCCTGCCACCAGTGTTCCCTGCCACCAGTGTTCCGTGCCACCAGTGTCTTCTGCCACCAGTGTTCCCTGCCACCAGTGTTCCCTGCCACCAGTGTTCCCTGCCACCAGTGTTCCGTGCCACCAGTGTTCCCTGCCACCAGTGTTCCCTGCCACCAGTGTTCCGTGCCACCAGTGTCTTCTGCCACCAGTGTTCCCTGCCATCAGTGTTCCCTGCCACCAGTGTCTCCTGCCACCAGTGTTCCCTGCCACCAGTGTTCCCTGCCACCAGTGTTCCCTGCCACCAGTGTTCCGTGCCACCAGTGTTCCCTGCCACCAGTGTTCCGTGCCACCAGTGTTCCCTGCCACCAGTGTTCCGTGCCACCAGTGTTCCCTGCCACCAGTGTTCCGTGCCACCAGTGTTCCCTGCCACCAGTGTTCCGTGCCACCAGTGTTCCGTGCCACCAGTGTTCCCTGCCACCAGTGTTCCGTGCCACCAGTGTTCCGTGCCACCAGTGTTCCCTGCCACCAGTGTTCCGTGCCACCAGTGTTCCGTGCCACCAGTGTTCCGTGCCACCAGTGTTCACTGCCACGTTTAAATTCGGTGTGTTCTTACCGTAGACTTTCACAGTCAAATTAATTTATCTTCGCATGTAAAAAAAAAAAAAAAAAGGAAAATTGCAGAGAGGAAAACAAGTGCGACTGCTCATGTGGTGAGCACCAAACACTTGCAGGAACGAAGTACCATACACTGGTACTCAGATGATGACTGTGTTGTTCACAGCAGTGTATGTGTATGTGCTAATGTGTAGTGCGCACACGAATGTGTTGCGTACATACAACGTTCTCTGAAAGGACTTTAGCTAGAGCTTGCCACAACTTTCCTGGTGTGATGTTTGTCTGTAAAATCTTACACTGTGGTCTCTGTCCCATGTGATAACCTTACTAGTCCGTATAGAAGTGTGCCTAGTTGTAAGAAGCTTATTAGGTCGGCATGGTACAGTGGGTAGCGTACAGGCTTACTAGTTTTAGCACTTGCGTATTAGGGTTAGCACTGACCTGCTTGTTTTAACACTGGTTTGCTATGGGTTCGAAGTCTCGGTTCAGTATTCTACAGGATATGTTGTGCAGCTGTCCGCTCTAGTCCTTTTCTTAAACAGAAATAGAGGGAGATGCATATCAACCATAAATAGAGGAGCTGAGAAGTAATACGGAAAATGATGTAGTGAATAAGGCAGAGTCCTAGCCTCGATTCTTTACAGCCACAACCTGATGAAACCCCAACAGTCACGTGACCAGGCTAAAGATAAAAGGTGGGCTTAAAGAAAACGGAAAAGGAAATATCTGAAGAGTTGAACACAGACTACGAGAGGCCCTCATGAAGGATCAGTGGCTTCTCTTTCAGCTGGCGACAGGGATGTAGAACCAGAAATATGGAATATTGAAATTGAAATTACAAGGGACGTTGACAAAAGAAAAAAGGAATTATTTGAATGCAGCAAAGACTTTGGGTGTGGACAATGTGCTACCGCTGTTGCATAGGTAAAGAAGTAAAAACTAAGTAAAATCAATGACTAAAATAAGTGACAGACAGCTACATTTTAACAGAGTCTAAGAAGCAGTGTTGTTAGGTAAGATCACATGGGTTCTTTAGTGTGGGAGCGGGCCGCTGGGGCAGTGATCCCGGAATCATCATCAGGTAACCGGGTTATACTTCATAGTGGTGACGGTTAATTCGCATCTTGTTTATTCCAAATGACGAAGCCATGTGATATAGCGTAATGATACTTAATTAGTTTCTGTCTTTGTTAAATTCTGGTTTATTATCAAAGCCTGATATGCAACACAACAGGAACCGAGAAATTACCAGTTAACAGACAGTCGTTATGACGAGACGATACAAGGTGAGAGAAGCAGATCCTGAGCTAGAGAGCACGAGACAAGGACAATATTACTCAAACTTAAAGAAAAACCAACGCAGTGGTAGAGATTAGAAGCCCTGTCTCACGAAGTATACTTAATTTTATGACAAAGTGAGGAAAATCAGGCAGGACACAAAAAGCTAAACAAACTACCTGTTCTTTAACTACCAGAAAACGTTCCACACATTGCCCCATGCCAGTCTTATTCTTAAAAAAAGAAGCTAGAGGTTAAAGTAAGAAGGAAAATACTTCACAGTAGTACAGAAGATAGTAAAGGATGAAGCATTAGAATCTTCATCATTAATAAATGATGTTCATCAAGGATATGTAAGAGGTGTTATGTGTTTAATACAAGTGAGTGACCTACCAGAGAAGGTTGATATCTGCACCTCACTGTTTGTACATGATGTGAAGCTCATGAAAGTGGGAGCAGAGGATGACTGTAATGCTGTGAATGAAGTGACTCCGAGAATACTCTAGTAAATGCATATTGATGAAATGGAGATATGAGAGAAAGAAAGCAGAAGACATTGTACCAATTGAGAAAAAACTGCTGTAAATATCTAACAGAGAAATTGAAAATAAAACTATAAGGACGGGAAAGGATGTATTGCGAGATCATATTTCCTTTTGTTTTTAATCTCGCCATGTTAGTGACCTAAAAAAAAATATATTAACCATCATTCATTCACTAGCTAACTTGACAGAATTGTGCGGTCGTCCCAATTTCCCCCAACACACACGTGTACTATATATATATATATATATATATATATATATATATATATATATATATATATATATATATATCGTGCCGAATAGGCAGAACTTGCCATCTTGGCTTAAATAGCAACGCTCATCTTGCCATATAGGACACGTGAAAATTTGTGTATGCAATAATTTCGCCAAAATCATTCTGAAGCTAATAAAAAATATATTTGATTGTGTTTCTTTAGTACTAAATTATTGTAAACGTATTTAAAATATATTTAGTTGGGTTAGGCTAAAATAAACTGCTCTTGTTATAATAAGGTTAGGTAAGTTTTCTAAGATTCTTTTGGTGCAAAATGAAAATGTTTTTCATTAACATTAATGAAAAAATATATCTTTAAACGTATAAGAGAAATTTTTAGAAAGGACTTAATTTTAAATGAGTTCTTGCTAATTGACCAGTTTTACATATTCGGCACGACATATATATATATATATATATATATATATATATATATATATATATAATATATATATATATATATATATATATATATATATATATATATATATATATATGCAAAACAACCACTCTGAAAGAATAGAGAAATTCCAAGCGCTTTCGTGAGTAGTCACGAAGGCGCTTGGAATTTCTCTATTCTTTCAGAGTGGTTGTTTTGCATATTCTGAAATCACCTGTTTACTGTGATCTTATTGCATATATATATATATATATATATATATATATATATATATATATATATATATATATATATATATATATATATATATTAATGTCGTGCCGAATAGGCAGAACTTGCCATCTTGGCTTAAATAGCAACGCTCATCTTGCCATATAGGACAAGTGAAAATTTGTGTATGGAATAATTTCTCCAAAATCAATTTGAACCTAACGAAAAAAGTATATTTCATTGTGTTTGTTTAGTATTAAATTATTGTAAACGCATCTAAAATATATTTAGTTGGGTTAGGCTAAAATAAATTGTTCTTGTTATAATAAGGTTAGGTAAGTTTTCTAAGATTCTTTTGGTGCAAAATTATAAATTTTTACATCAATATAAATGAAAAAAATATATCTTGAAACACACACACACACACACACACACACACACACACACACACACACACACACACACATATATATATATATATATATAATATATATATATATATATATATATATATTTATATATATATATATATATATATATATATATATATATATATATATATATATTTATATATATATATATATATATATATATATATATATATATATATATATATATATATATATATATACATATTATGGATAATCAAATGCAAAACGGGAGTTGACACAGTTACTTTTTGCTGATGATACTGTGCTTATGGGAGATTCTAAAGAAAAGTGAACATAGATAAGAGTGAGGTGATGAGGGTATCAAACGATTTAGATAAAGAAAAATTGGATATCGCATTGGAGAGAAGGAGTATGGAAGAAGTGAATGTTTTCAGATATTTGGGAGTTGACTTGTCAGCAGATGGTTTTATGAAGGATGAGGTTAACCATAGAATTGATGAAGAAAAAAAGGTCATTAGTGCATTGAGGTATCTGTGGAGACAAAAAAAAAAACGTTATCCATGGAGGCAAAGAAGGGAATGTATGAAAGTATAGTAGTACCAACACTCTTATATGGGTGTGAAGCTTGGGTTGTAAATGCTGCTGCGAGGAGGCGGCTGGAGGCAGTGGAAATGTCCTGTCTAAGGGCAATATATGGTGTAAATATTATGCAGAAAACTCGGAGTGTGGAAACTAGGAGGAGGTGTGGAGTTACTAAAAGTATTAGAGGGCTGAAGAGGGTTTGTTGAGGTGGTTTGATCATTTAGAGAGAATGGAACAAAGTAGAATGACTTGGAGAACGTATAAATGTGTAGGGGGGAAAAGGCGGGGTAGGGTTCGTCCTTGAAAAGGTTGGAGGGAGGGGGTAAAGGAGGTTTTGTGGGCATGTGGGCAAGGAACTTGGACTTCCAGCAAGCATGCGTGAGTGTGCTAGATAGGAGTGAATGGAGATGAATGGTTTGTGGGGCCTGACGAGCTGTTGGAGCGTGAGCAGGGTAATATTTTGTGAAGGGATTCAGGGAAACCGGTTAGCCGAACTTGAGACCTGAAAATGGGAAGTACAATGCCTGCACTTTAAAGAAGGGGTTTGGGGTAGTGGCAGTTTGGAGGGGCTTCTAAACTGTCGTATCTGAGCGCCTCTGCAAAGACAGTGATTATGTATGAGTGATGGTAAAAATGTTGAATGATGATGAACGTGTTTTTCCTTATATATATATATATATATATATATATATATATATATATATATATATATATATATATATATATATATATATATATATATATATATATTGCATTACATTCTCGCGTTGGGGATGCGTGTGGGTCCAACATGTTGGCTGTCTCGTGTTTGCATGCACACATTTCCTCTCCCCCCTCCCTTCCTCCCATCCCATCCTATCCCCAAGCCTTGTGCCGACACAGCTCGGTCTTGCAGAGCTGCAGTGAACGCTCTGTTGCCAAGTTTATGACGACAACAATGACGCTGTTGTCAGCATTCTAAACCTCAGAGAGGCCACGATTGGACAGTACCAGGTGCCCTGTGTGGAAGGTGGCGGGTGGGAAAAATGAAGGGAAGGGGGTAGAGTAAGGAAAAATGTACTCAAATAATTGTTGCTAGGAGTCGAGGTATATCTCCTGGCCCCTCCTGTTACTAATATCGATTGCAGATTCCTGGCCTCCACTGGATAAGTGAGCCGGTGAATATTTCCCTTCTTAACATATAGAGACCAGTGAAGTCAGAGGCTGCCGCAATATAGAAGTGTTCTTAAGAACACAGTACTCTCCCTACTCGTTTCATTAATATATTCAACATAGACAATGGCAAATCATAATACTGTACACATGACTCACGAAATCATGGTAACACTATTACAAATAAACCATTCCACGGGCGGGCTTGAACCCGCGGTCAGAAAGTTTTACGACTCTGACCGCGGGTTCAAGTCCCACCGTGGTATGGTTCATAATACTGTAACATCTTTTGCTGATAACATGATAATCGTTATGAGCGTGGCGTCAGTCGAAAACAACGACTCGTTAATCGGATAACCAAGTCTGTCAGTTGACCTCAGACAATATGATGTTTAATTAAGGAAGAGAAGTTTCAATTGCTCCGCTATGGAAAAAATGAGGAAATAGATTTAAACGGAGTACAGGACAAACTCAAATTCATTCAGTAGAGGTAAAGTTCCACATGCAAGACTTTGGAATGTTGATATCAGATATCGCATTTAAGGGTCACACCAGTGTTGCTGTCTCTGCTTCAAGGAAAATGGAAAGCTGGTCAGCTAGGTAAAGATATGCTGAGCCAGTGACGATGCTCTTCAAGTCACTTGTTCTCTCCAGGCTGGAATACTGCTATACACTAAGGTGTCCTTCAAGGCAGGCGAGATTGCTGAACTGTAAAACAGAACGTGCACTTCTCCTTTACATTCTATCAAACATCTGAAGTACTGGGAACGCTTGAAGTTCCTTGAACTCTACTTCTTGTAATGTGCGCGAGAAAGTACACTATAATTTACATTTGGAAAATCCCTGAGGGACTGGTTTCAAATGTTCACATCAAAATCACTCCATATGAAAGTAAGACACTTGACAGACGGTGTAAAGTACCTCCGATAAAAAAAAAGTACACTGTGAGAGAACTCAGAAAGAATAAACAATACCGTGACTGGAACAATACACAAATAATCCTCATATAAGAGACAAACATGACGTTGTCGTAAGTTTGTCTCCTGTTTGAAAATTATTTGTGTAAGAGGGAACTGGATAAGCGGCAAGAGGTCCCCGATTTTTCAGTGTTCTCTTTGCATACCTGGAGTTTACCTGGAGAGAGTTCCGGGGGTCAACGCCCCCGCGGCCCGGTCTGTGACCAGGCCTCCTTAGGTCAGTGTCCCAGGATGCGACCCACACCAGTCGACTAACACCCAGGTACCCATTTTACTGATGGGGAACATAGACAACAGGTTGAAAGAAACACGTCCAATGTTTCTACTCTGGCTGGGAATCGAACCCAGGCCCTCACCGTGTGAAGCGAGAGCGTTAGCCACCAGGCCACCAGAGCCCCACACATAAGGAAAATTACTAACAAACCTCTGGCTGTGTTTAATAGGAAACCTGATAAGTTGTTCAAATCAGTTGCTCACCAGCCGGGCTGCTGTTACTGCGTTGGACCGCGTGCGGTCAGAAATAACGACCAGGCGGCCTGGTCTAGGACCGGACCGAGGGGGGCGTTGACCACCGAAAACAAATTTCGGGTATCTTTCAGGTGTTCTCCAGTGTCGTTACGTTCAATTCCCCTGAGCTCCCACACTAGCTCGTTGCTTCTCTACTTTCTTCACTGTCTTAACATGCTTTATCATTTATATGAAATACAGTGGCAGACAGGCAATCATAATGCAGAACAAGCCACAGGAGGATGGAAATCTTTATCTCTGGATCGTTCGCACTCTCGTGCGTCATCAGGAGCTGGGCAGTGTTGCAAGACAGCATCAGATAAAAGGGGAATATATATGTGTATATGTGTGTACTCGCCTAATAGTACTCACCTGATTGTGGTTGCAGGGGTCGATTCATAGCTCTTGGCCCCGCCTCTTCGCTGGTCGTTACTAGGACCACTCTCTCCCCGCTCCATGAGCTATATCGTACCTCTTCTTAAAACTATGTATGAATCGTGCCTCAACTACATTACTCTCCAGACTGTTCTACTTCCTGACAACTCTGTGACTGAAGAATTACTTCCTAACATCCCTGTGACTCATCTGAGTTTTCAACTTCCACTTGTGACCCCTTGTTTCTGTGTCACATCTTTGAAACCTTGTCAGTTCCTCTCAGTATTTGATATGTCATTATTATGTCTCCCCTATCCCTCCTGTCCTGTTGTCAGATTGAGTTCTCTTAACCTCTCCTTGTAGGACAAACTCTTCAGCTCTGCGACTAGTCTTGTTGCAAACCTTTGCACTTTTTCTAATTTCTTGACGTGTTTGACCAAGTGTGGGTTCCATATTGGCGCTGCATACTCCAGTATGGGTCTGACGTACACAGTGTACAGTGTCGTGAATGACTCCTTACTTACATGTCGCAACACTATTCTCAGGTTTGCCAGGCGCCCATATGCTGCAGCAGTTATTTGGTTGATGTGCGTCTCAGTAGATGTGCACGGTATGATGCTTACCCGAAGCTCCTTTTCCTTGAGTGAGTTTTGCAATCTTTGATCTATTAGGCTGTACTCCGTCTGCATTCTCCTTTATCCTTCCACAATCTCCATAACTTTGCACTTGGTAGGGTTAAACTCCAGGAACCATTTGTCGGACTAGGCTTGGAGCCTGTCCAGATCCCCTTGTAGGCTTACCTGATCCTCGTCCGCTTGTATTCTCATTAGCCTTACATCGTCTGCAAACAAGGACACCTATGAGTCTGTCCCTTCCGTCATGTTATTCACATATATAGATAACTTTTGTTCTGAGTAGAGAAATTAGATCTAACAAAAATGATGCTAAATGCATGAACAATAGATTAAAACATCTCATTGGTCAAAAGAGAGGCATATATAGGCGTATCAAAAGAGGGGATGGGCAGTTAAGAAATCAATATATTCAATTAAAGAGAGAGAGAAAAAAATAATAAGAAAAGCAAAAAGGGATTATGAGGCTAAGGTCGCAAGGGATTCGAAGACTAACCCAAAAGGGTTCTTTCAGGTATACAGAAGTAAGATTAGGGACAAGATAGGCTCACTTAAGAGTAACTCAGTTTAGATCACTGACAGTGATAAGGATATGTGTAAAATTTTCAATTCTTACTTCCTCTCAGTTTTTACTCAGGAAGATACTAGCGAAATTCCAGAAATAATAGATTATGTAGAACAGGACGATAATAAACTATGCACGATTGCGGTAACTAGTGACATGGTCCTCAGACAAATAGGGAAATTAAAAGCTAACAAATCCCCAGGTCCTGATGAACTGTTTGCAAGGGTGTTAAAGGAATGTAAAGAGGAACTTAGCATACCTTTGACTAATCTTTTCAACATATCACTACAAACTGGCATAGTGCCTGATAAGTGGAAAATGGCAAATGTAATACATAAGAAGAACATAAGAACGAAGGAACACTGCAGAAGGCCTACTGGCCCATGCGAGGCAGGTCCAAGTCTCCTACCGGCTTAAGCCAATGCACCCAACCTAGTCAGGTCAGGTCACATTGACTTAAGGGAGGAACACGGCAACCGACCTGTTAGCACAAGCTATCAGGTCTAACTCAAACCCACCCACATCTACTCATGTATTTATCCAACCTATTTTTAAAGCTACACAACGTTCTGGCCTCTATAACGGTACTTGGGAGTTTGTTCCACTCATCCACAACTCTATTACCAAACCAGTACTTTCCTATATCCTTCCTGAATCTGAATTTTTCCAACTTAAAACCATTGCTGCGAGTCCTGTCTAGGCTAGATATTTTCAGCACACTATTTACATCCCCTTTATTTATTCCTGTCTTCCATTTATACACCTCAATCATATCCCCCCTAATTCTACGTCTTTCTAGAGAGTGCAGTTTCAGGGCCCTTAGTCTATCCTCATAGGGAAGGTTTCTGATACATGGGATCATCTTTGTCATCCTCCTTTGTACATTTTCCAGAGAATTTATATCCATTCTGTAATACGGTGACCAAAACTGTGCAGCATAATCTAAATGAGGCCTAACCAAGGATGTATAGAGTTGAAGGACAACCTGAGGACTCCTATTATTTATGCTTCTTGATATGAAGCCAAGGATTCTATTAGCTTTATTGCGAACACTTATGCACTGTTGTCTTGGTTTCAGATTACTGAAACCAAGACAACAGTGCATAAGTGTTCGCAATAAAGCTAATAGAATCCTTGGCTTCATATCAAGAAGCATAAATAAGGCAGGTGACAGGTCCTTAGCTTCAAACTATAGACTAATAAGCCTTACCTCCATAGTGGGAAAATTTATGGAATCAATAATTGCCGAAGCAATTTGTAGCCATCTTGATAGGCACAGATTGATTAATGAATCTCAACACGGTTTTACGAAGGGGCGTTCCTGTCTTACGAATTTACTAACTTTTTTCACTAAGGTGTTTTAGGAGGTAGATCATGGTAATGAATATGATAATGTGTATATGGACTTCAGTAAGGCTTTCGATAGAGTTCCACACCAGAGGCTATTGAGAAACTTAAGGCACACGGAATAGGAGGAGAATTTTTTTCCTGGGTAGAGGCATGGCTGACGAATAGGCAGCAGAGAGTTTGCATAAAAGGGGAGAAATCGGAATGGGGGCACGTCACAAGTGGTGTTCCACAGGGGTCAGTGTTGCGCCCCTTGTTGTTCACCATCTACATAAACGACATAGATGAGAGAATAAATAGTAACAAGCAAATTTGCTGATGACACCAAAATATGCCGTCCAATTCATTCTAATGGGGACATTAGAGCACTCCAGGATGATTTGAATAGACTGATGCAGTGGTCGGAGAAGTGGCAGATGCAGTTTAATATAAACAAATGCAAAGTACTCAATGTTGGACAAGAAAATAACCATGCCACATATAAACTAAATAGTGTAGATCTTAATATTACGGATTGCGAAATGGATTTAGGAGTTCTGGTTAGTAGTAATCTAAAACCAAGACAACAGTGCATTAGTGTTCGCAATAAAGCTAACAGAATTCTTGGCTTCATAGCAAGAAATATAAATAATAAGAGTCCTCAGGTTGTTCTTCAATTCTATATATCCTTGGTTAGGCCTCATTTAAATTACGCTGCGCAGTTTTGGTCACCTTATTACAGAATGAATATAAATGCTCTGGAAAACGTACAAAGGATGACAAAGTTGATCCCATGTATCATAAATCTTCCCTCTGAAGCTAGACTGAGGGCCCTGAACCTGCACTCTCTAGAAAGGCGTAAAATTAGGGGGAATATGATTGAGCTTTATAAATGGAAAACGGGAATTAATAAAGGGGATGTAAATAGCATGCTATAAATATCTAACAGAAAGAACTCGCAGCAATGGCTTTAAACTGGAAAAATTCAGATTCAGGAAGGATATAGGAAAGCACTGGTTTGGTAATTGAGTTGTGGATGAGTGGAACAAACTCCCAAGTACCATCATAGACGCTAAAACGTTGTATAGTTTTAAAAATAGGTTGGATAAATACATGAGTGGGTGTGGGTGGGTGTGAGTCGGACCTGACTAGCTTGTGGAAATAAATGGTATAAAATACCGACACAATGGCAATATAAACACAAATGCAGTATAATGTGATCCTTTATTGACTACGTTTCGCCCACACAGTGGGCTTTTTCAAGTCACAAACAGAACTACCTGGGGTGGAAGGAACGCGAGTATTTATAGTCCGGCTGAGGTCAGGTGAAGAATGCTGCATCTGATGATGTACCGAGTTGGGTTGTAGAGTCTAAAAACTTGGGTAGCTTGGAAAGGAGACTGGACAAGTTTGTGAGCAGACCTTCTACAGTGTTCTTATGTGGGATAGCGATGAAGAAGTTTCTTGGCAAGTGGTTCAGCTATGTTATAGAAGCCACTATTCTGGTTGAAGTTGTCGGATATAGAAATAAGTGATGATTCCAGGATTCTTCGGTATTGGGTGTTGTCTTCTGTGGCGATAAGTCTTGAGTTTCTGTAGTTTATCAAGTGGTTGTGTGAATTACGGTGTTGTACGCAGGCATTCCTTGTGTCGTCAGACCTGCTTGCGTATTGGTGTTCTGAAATACGTGTTTGGAGGTCCCTTGATGTTTCGCCCACGTATAACTTGTTGCAGTCATTACAAGGGATTATGTATACCCCTGCAGAGGATGGAGGCTTGTCCTGCCTACTACTGGTGATGTCCTTGATGGTCGTGGTTGTGGAGGTAGATACTTGGAATGATGTTTTGGCAAAGATGTTGGAAACATGTTTGGCAATGGAGTTGGTGGGAAGGACTATGTATCTCTTCTCGGCAGTGTCTTCTCTGGGTGTGTTGAAGATGTTTAGTGCTCGCCGTCTGCAGTCTCTGATGAAGTGACGAGGATAGTGGAGTTTGGAAAATACCTGTTCAATTATAGTGCATTCTTCCTCAAGGAATCTGCAGCAACGAGTTCCTTGAGGAAGAATGCACTATAATTGAACAGGTATTTTCCAAACTCCACTATCCTCGTCACTTCATCAGAGACTGCAGACGGCGAGCACTAAACATCTTCAACACACCCAGAGAAGACACTGCCGAGAAGAGATACATAGTCCTTCCCACCAACTCCATTGCCAAACATGTTTCCAACATCTTTGCCAAAACATCATTCCAAGTATCTACCTCCACAACCACGACCATCAAGGACATCACCAGTAGTAGGCAGGACAAGCCTCCATCCTCTGCAGGGGTATACATAATCCCTTGTAATGACTGCAACAAGTTATACGTGGGCGAAACATCAAGGGACCTCCAAACACGTATTTCAGAACACCAATACGCAAGCAGGTCTGACGACACAAGGAATGCCTGCGTACAACACCGTAATTCACACAACCACTTGATAAACTACAGAAACTCAAGACTTATCGCCACAGAAGACAACACCCAATACCGAAGAATCCTGGAATCATCACTTATTTCTATATCCGACAACTTCAACCAGAATAGTGGCTTCTATAACATAGCTGAACCACTTGCCAAGAAACTTCTTCATCGCTATCCCACATAAGAACACTGTAGAAGGTCTGCTCACAAACTTGTCCAGTCTCCTTTCCAAGCTACCCAAGTTTTTAGACTCTACAACCCAACTCGGTACATCATCAGATGCAGCATTCTTCACCTGACCTCAGCCGGACTATAAATACTCGCGTTCCTTCCACCCCAGGTAGTTCTTTTGTGATTAAAAAAGCCCACTGTGTGGGCAAACGTAGTCAATAAAGGATACTTTATACTGATTTGTGTTTATATTGCCTGACATTGTGCTACTAGTCAGATGCACTGCTCCCCCTTAAGTGACGTGTCTGACTTCATGGGTCAAGGCTTTGGCTTAACCCGGGGTGAGAAATTTGGACTGCCCCCCATGGCCAGTAGGCCTGCTGCAGTGTTCCTTCTTTATTATGTTCTTATGTACAAGAAATGCCCGGTCAGGACTGCCCTTGGGGAACTGCACTTACACAGGGCCACTCTGAAACCCGTCTCGTCCCAAGACACTTTTTTCTTCCTGCAGGTATTCTTTGTCCATACATATTTTTTCCCCCTATTCCGGCTCCTATAGTTTTTTAACCCAGTTTTTATTGGTCGTGTCAAAGCCTTCTTATGTTCGAGAAGATGCAGTCTGCCCATCCTCTCTTTCTTGTCTTTTTCTGTCCCCTTGTCTACAACCAAATGGGTCTGTATGCAGGTTTTCCTTCCCTGAAGCCTGGCTTGTTGTCGTGTAGAGCCTTTTCCTTTCTAGGGTGCTTTTACTATTTTTTCCCCTGTAATTTTCTCTGTAAACTACTATACAATATCATGACACTCCCCTGTAATTTAGTGCAGCCGTTTCCTGTCACCTTTTTTAAAAACGGGACTACCCTCAGGCAATTGCCCTTTTTTTTATGATTTATTGAAGAAGTTGTTTGGCACACGCGTGATCTTTTCCCTCCTAGTTCCAAGGAGAGAGATTATCGGGTCCCATCGCCTTCTAGGTATCTAGTTTCCCTAGCAGTTTTCTTCCCCTCCTCCCGGTTATGTGCATGTGTCCCAGAACTTGCTAGTGCACCCTGCCCCTTCAGTTTACTGGAACCCTCTCTTCTCCACTGTAATAACTCCCACAATCTGAGTGAGGTCTTCACATATTTTGGTATTCCCCGTGTTGTGTGCTTCCTCCCTTTCCCTTCTCACTTGTTTTCTGGGGCCTTGACTTCTTTTCCTCCTGAGGACGTATAACAAGTTTTTTTGTGTCTGTGTGCGGTGCGGCGCGACGCGTTTTTTATCCATGGGGTGAGTGAGACCATTAACCCTTTCCCCATTATCTATCAAGCTTTTGACGCCGCCCCCATATCATTAATCCCACCACACCAACTGTGACACCGCCCACACTACTCATTTAAATCCCCCACACCAACTGTGACGCCGCCCCCCACTAATCATTAACTCCCACCCACACCAACTTCGCCCCCCACACTACTCTTAACTCCCCCCCCCACCCAACTGTGACGCCGCCCCCCAATATCATTAACTCCCACCCACACCAACGTGACGCCCCCCCACACATTTATTAACTCCCACCCCCACCCAAATGTGACGCCGCCCACATACTCATTTAAATCCCACCCCCACCAACGTGAAAGCCGCCCCCACTACCATTAACTCCCCCCCACACCAACTGTGACGCCCCCCCACTATCATTAATCCACCCCCCCAATGTGACGCCGCCCAACCCACTCATTAATTCTCCCCCCCCCCCAACTGTGACGCCGCCCACACTATCATTAATCCCCCCCACACCAACTGTGACGCCGCCCCCATACCATTAACTCTCCCACCCCCACCAACTGGACGCTGCCCACTATCATTAAAAATCTCCCACCCACACCAAAAATTGACCCCGCCCCACAATCATTTAAATTCCCACCCACCCAACTGTGACGCCGCCCCATACTATTAACCCCCCACCCACACCAACTGTGACGCCGCCCACACTACTCTTTAACCCTTCCCCCCCCCACCAACTGTGACGCCGCCCACACTACTCATTAACTCTCCCACCCACACCAACTGTGAGCCCCCCACATCCATTAAATTCCCCCCACACCAAAATGTGCGCCGCCCACATACCATTAAATCTTCCCCCACACCAAAATGTGAACGCCGCCCACTCTCCTCATTAACTCTCCCACCCATACCAACTGTGACGCCCCCACTTCATTTAAATCTTCCCCCCACACCAAATGTGACGCCCCACACTACTCATTAACTTCCCCCCCACACCAACGGACACCACCTACATCGCTTTGACGCCCCCCACATCCTCGACCCCCCAAAAAGATCTTGGACGCCCCCCCACGTTTTGACCCCCACACACCAAATGTGATGCCACCAAACCCCCCTGTGACGCCACCCCCAAAATCCTTGACGCCACCACACCACCTGTGATGTCACCACACCATGTGAGTCACCCACACCACCTGTGATGTCACCCCCCAACCCTGTGATGTCCCCCCCAAACCCCCTGTGTGAACCCACACCTGTGACCCACCCCCATACAGTGATGCCAACCACACAGGGGCCCACCCACATCACTTGTGACCCACCCACACTTGTGAACCACACCAAAAACCACCCGGACGCCACCCACACCACCGTGACGCCACCCACACCACCGGACGCCCCCCACACCCCCTATGAACCACCCAATCACTTGTGACGCCGCACACATACAAGACAAGAGTTTTCTAAGTCAGTGTGATCCTTTGTAATCATTGTTGTCTCTAGGGTGGAATATTGTGTACATTAACATCTCCATTCAAGGGAGGGAAATTTCAGATCTAGATTGTGTAGGTACAGAGAAAACCTTTTCGCACATATAAGCTCCCTCAACACCCAAAAAACTGGGAACGCTTGGGAAAAACTTGACTTTTTTTCGTTTGGGAACGCAGGCGAGAGAGAGAAATAACTACAAGGGGAAAATCCTGGAGTGATGGTCCCTATCTACACACGAAATCACTCCCTACGAAAGCAAAATATTGGCAGGCGATACAACTTTTCCCCGTGAAAAGTAGGAGTGTCATTATACACTAAAAGAAAAACCATAAGTGTCCGGGGCCCCGACTGTTACAGCTTCCCCCCACCATAAGGAAAATTAACATAAACCCCCGGCTGCCTTCAAGGGGGCGGACAGATCAGGTCCCGGATCGGCAGGGCTGTGCCTCGTACGTTGGGGTTACTTTCGGCCAGCAGTAATGCTTAGTTGATCAGGCACTGTCCACCCGGGGGGCTGGTCATGGGGTTGCAGCCCCGTCTGGGGAAACCCCCACCGGTCAAGCACGTCAAGAAGTTAGAGAAAGTACAAAGGTTTGAACAAGGCTAAAATCCCCGAAATCAGGGGGAAGGGCGTCGAGGAAAGGTTGAGGAAATCGGACTGACGACAATGGGGGACAAGGTTCAGGGGAAAAATGAAACACAATAAGTTTTTTGCGGGGAATAGACAAGGGGGCAGAGATAGGGTGTTCCAAGAGGGGGCCAGAAACAAGGGGGTCACAATGGGAAACTAAGACCGACGAGTCACGGGCTTTTTGGGGAAGTTTTCTTTAGTCATAGAGTCGTCAGGAAAATGGAATACCTAGCAATGAAGTAGTGGGGGCAGGAAACCATTCATATTTAAGAAAAGGGATGACAAAGTCAGGGGAAGCAAAGAGGGAGGAACCTAGTAGCGATAGTGAAGGGCGGGGCAAAGGAGCTGAGTCTCGACCCCTGCAACCACAATTATGTAGTACAACACACACACACACACACACACACACACACACACACCCCACACACACACACACTATAAACACACACAAACTCACACAACAGGGTTAGTGTCTAAACGAAGTGCCTAGGACAAAAGGTAACTAAACCCACACAAACACACAACACACACACACACACACACACAACACAACACAGTTATCAGGCCCGTCCGGAGTAGCAGACCAGTTGGACCCACACCTGGTAAAGCACGTCAAGAAATTTGAGAAAGTGCAAGGTTTGGGAAAAGACTAGTTCCAGAGCAAAGGGAAATACCCTTTGTAGAAAGGTTAAAAAAAACAGCGTGGAGACACCAGAGAGGACAGGGGGGTTAGGGATCATATTAAACAAAATTTTTAAAAAATTGCAGGAATTGTCAAGGTGGACAGAGACGGGAGTTCGAGGGGGGGGACACAGAAGCAAGGGGTACAATTGGAATTAAAAGACTCAATGGGTTTGAGATTTTAGGAAAATATTTTGTGTCTAGGTTGTGGGAAAGTGGAATAGTCGGGCAAAGGACGAGTGGAGGCAGGAACCAACATAGTTTTTTAAGACGGGGTATGAAAAAGTTCATGGAGCAGGGGAAAGAGGCCTAGTAGAGTCAGTGAAGAGGGGGGACCCGGGAGCTGTGAATGACCCTGAAAACCACAAATGGTGAGTATACACCAACACACACATGGTCCGAGGGGTTTTTGGATTGGGGGGGGGTTTCCCACAGGGGGTCCTTTTTGGGCCTGTTTTTATTTTGGTTATGTGATTGCAGACGGAAGGAATGACTAAAGTGTCGCTAATTGTAAAACGATTTCTATTTAATGACAGAATTAAAGGGAGGAGGCCAGCTGGACAGGTAAGGTCATTTGGGGGACAGGCTTCAGGCCTGGTCCAGAAAAGGGCCGGGGAGTTTTACAGGGGGAATAGCAAAGAAGACCGCAAAAGGGAATCAGTCTAGGGGGCCAAAGACTACAAACCTCACCAAGGTAAAGGATTTTGGGGGGTTGAAAAAAAACCGAACCCCTCTTTGGGCCCCACATCAACAAAGTAAAAGCTGCGGCGTACGGGGGGCTAAAAACCTAAAAAATAACATTCCGACATCTCAGAAGAAGTCTTTCAGGACTCTGTACACCGTGTACATCACCCCCATATTGGGGGTTTTGGAAACCCCACACCTGGGCCCAAAACCTCAGGAAATTAGAGAAGTGCAAGGTTTTGCAAAAAAGACAAGTCCGGAATTAAGGGGGAAAGCCCCGAGGGAAAAGGGTTTTTGGGGAAATCCCCCTTTACGACATGGGGACAGGGGGACAGATGACAAAATAAAATACTGAGAGGAATCGACAAGGTGGACAGGGAAAGGAGTTTAGAGACGGGCACACCAACAAGGGGTTACTTGAAATAGGAGACCAAAAAAGTCAAGGGATGTAGGAATTTTTCTTCAGTCACAGAGTTGTCAGGAATGGAGTAGTCTGCAAGGGAGGTTTGGTGGAGGGGGGATCCCAAAATAGCTTAGGAAACATTGATACGTTCACGGAGCAGGGATGAGTGACCTAGTAGGACCTGTGAAGAGGGCCCTCCCCCCCCCCCCCCCACATGCCAAGTTCAGGCCTGGAAGCCCCTCGCTTGTTTAACACTGCAGGCAAGTGAGATAAGATAACACCCGTTGATAAAAATGAGCGGGGGGAAAACGGGATGGCGACGGGGTTGGGGGGGGGGGGAAATTAGGGAGGGGGTGAATGTGTAGCCTGAGGATGGGTGGGGGGAGGGATAGGAAAATGATGAAATTTGGGGGTGGGTTTTGGGTTTAAAAATATCACTACTCAAAACTCTTCCCGATATCCTAGCATTACATGGTTGTACTGGGTTTGTAGTCCGTTGGGAGGGATACTGCCCATCTAGTGCGATGACTTTAAAAATTTGAAGTACCGGTGGAGACGTGGTTAGTCCTGGGGGAACACTGGGGGGTAGTCCCGGGGGAGACACTGGTGGTAGTCCCGGTGAACGTGGTGGTAGCCGGTGGAAACGCTGGGGGTAGGTTTCCCGGTGGGGACAGTGGTGGTAGTCCCCGGTGGAGAACGGTGGTAGTCCTGGTGGAGACACTGGGGGTATCCCTGGTGGAGGGACTTGTGGTATCCTGGTAAAACACTGGTGGTAGTCCTGGGGGACATGGTGGTAGTCTGGGGGGACCTTGTGGTAGTCCTGGGGGAGTCACTGGTTGGAGTCCCGATGGAGACACTTTTGGTAGCCCTGGGGGGACACTTGTGGTAGTCCTGGTGGAGACAGGATGGTATCCTGGTGGGGAAAATTTTTTGGGAGTCCCCGTGGAGGCAATTGGGTAGTCCTGGGGGGTCCCCTGGTGGTATCCTGGGAGAACTTGTGGACCCTGGTGGAGACATGTGGTAGTCCGTGGAACATGGTGTTTTCCTGGTGGATACATGGTGGTAGTCCGTAGAGCACTGGTGGTAGTTGGGACATTGTGGGAGTCCCGGTGGACGCTTGGGTAGTCCGGTGGAGGGCACTGGGGGTTGGGGGGGGGCTTTTGGGAGTCCTGGGGAGCCCTGGGGGTGTCCCGTGACCTTTTTTTGGTAGTCC
>NC_069430.1:35680842-35733892 GCF_026875155.1 Cherax quadricarinatus | reverse complement strand
AAATTTTTTATCCTAGTGTACAAGCAACCCGCACTTAGAAGAGCGGAGCTTACGACGACGTTCCGGACCGAAACGTCGTTGTAAGCTCCTCTCTTCTATGTGCAGGTTATTTGTGTATTGTTCCAGTCACGGTATTGTGCCTTTTTATTTAATTATCCTAGTATATAAACCGCCGTCAGCAACTGCTGAGGAATTCACAGATCAGTTAAGGAAGATAGATAACTATCTGGATAGGCTAGAAAATCCCACACCAAATATTTTACTCTTTGGAGATTTTAATCTCCTTCATGTAAAATGGAAGATAGCTCAACACAATGTTACACAAGAAATATCTCCGGGAAGCATTCTGGCTCAACAGGCATATAAGAGGGAACTAATGAGGCTTTCTGAAAAGTATTCATTGAACCAACAGATAATTGATCCCACTAGAAATAAAAATTCCCTGGATTTCATATTCACAACGAGAAACTAATCAGAGACGTAACAGTTACAAAAATAATATACTCTGATCACAACATCATACAAGTACAAAAGAGTATTAACTCAAGGTTAAGGGAACTGCGTCACTAATGTTAGAGACGGGATGTTCAGTAAGTTTAATTTTAACCGTAGAATTGGCTGGAAAAAATAAACCACGACCTATCAGACATATCCTGGGAATCAGACATAAGCTCCCCAAATCCCCACCAGTGCCTAGAGAAGCTGAATATAGAAGCATACAAAGTATGTGTGAAGCACGTACCATTGAGGAAGATCAGATATAGAGAGAGAGCGTAGGTGATGGTACAGAAGAAGAAAACGGGTTACTGAACTGCTTAAAAACACAAATATGTTGCAACAGAGGAAAGATAGACTTAGCAGAGAGATCACTGAATTAGGGCAAAAACTTCGGATGTCATACCTAACAGAAGAAGTACAAAGGGAACAAAAGGCCCTACAGGATATTGCAAGAAACCCAGAATATTTCTATTCCTATGTAAAATCCAAGCTAAGAACTACCTGTAGAATTGGACCATTACTGAGAGGAGACTCGTATACTGACGATTAACAGGAAATGAGTGAAATCCTAAAAGAACAGTATGAGTCGGTGTTCAGTAACCCACTAAATGACAGTAAGGTAGAAAATACAGGAAAAATTTTCACTCCATCAGAAGGCCGCACAGACCAACTAACTGACATTAGTACAAATCCCAAATATTTCGGGAAAGAAATGGATAACATGTCCACTCACTCAGCACCTGGACCAGATTCATGGAATACATAAGAACATAAGAAAGAAGGAACACTGCAGCAGGCCTACTGGCCCATGCGAGGCAAGTCCAAGTCTCCTACCGGCTTAAGCCACTGCTCCAACCTAGTCAGGGCAGGCCATATTCACTTAAGGAAGGAACACGACAACTGACATAGTAGCACAAGCTAATCAGGTCCAACTCACATCCACCCACATCCACTCATGTATTTATCCAACCTATTTTTAAAACCACACAACGTTTTAGCCTCAGTAACTGTACTTGGGAGTTTGTTCCACTCATCCACAACTCTATTACCAAACCAGTGCTTCCTATATCCCTCCTGCATCTGAATTTTTCCAACTTAAAACCATTGCTACGAGTCCTGTCTAGGCTAGATATTTTCAGCACGTTATTTACATCCCCTTTATTTATTGCTGTCTTCCATTTATACACCTCAGTCATATCCCCCCTAATTCTACGCCTTTCTAGAGAGTGCAGATTCAGGGACCTCAGTCCTATCCTCATAGGGAAGATTTCTGATACATGGGACCATCTTTGTCATCCTCCTCTGTACGTTTTCCAGAGCATTTATATCCATTCTGTAATACGGTGACCAGAACTGAGCAGCATAGTCTAAATGAGGCCTAACTAAGGATATATAGACTTGAAGAACAACCTGAGGACTTCTATTATTTATACTTCTAGATATGAAGCCAAGAATTCTGTTAGCTTTATTGCGACCACTAATGCACTGTTGTCTTGGTTTTAGATTACTGCTAACCAGAACTCCTAAATCCTTTTCGCAATCAGTAGTATTAAGATCTACATTATTTAGTTTATATGTGGCATGGTTATTTACCTGTCCAACATTTCATTTGTCAATATTAAACTGCATCTGCCACTTCTCCGACCATGCATCAGTCTATTCAAATCATCTTGGAGTGCTCTAGTGTCCTCATTAGAATGAATTGGACGTCTATTTTGGTGTCATCAGCAAATTTGCTTATGTCGCTATTTATTCCCTCATCTATGTCGTTTATGTAAATTGTGAACAACAACGGGCCCAACACTGACCCTGAGGAACACCGCTTGTGACGTGCCTCCATTCTGATTTCTCCCCATTTATGCAAACTCTCTGCTGTCTATTTGTCAGCCATGCCTCTACCCCAGGAAAAAATTTCCCTGTTATAAAGAAGTGCAAAGTACCACTAGCACGAGCCCTCAGTATTCTTGGAGAAATAGCTTAGATGTAGGTGAAATACCGGAGGCCTTAAAGAGTGCAGACATAGCTCCTTTGCACAAGGGAGGTGGTAGAGCACTAGCTAAAAATTACAGACCAGTAGCCCAGTACAGACCAGCACAACCAACATAACCCGAACCAGCATGGTTTTAGAGCAGGACGATCATGTCTGTCACAGCTGCTGAATCAGTATAAAAGAATTACCGAGGCGTTGGAAGACGACCAAAACGCAGATGTGATTTACACAGATTTTGCAAAAGCATTTGACAAATGCGATCATGGAGTGATAGCGCACAGAATGAGGGCCATGGGCATTACGGGGAAGGTAGGCAGATGGATTTTCGGGTTCCTAACAGACAGAACACAAAAGTAACAGGGCAAGATCCAGCATCAGCGAGATAAAAACTCAGTGCCCCAAGTACACTGTCCTGGCACCTCTGCTGGTTTCTCGGGGGACTCATAATAGTCAAGATAATAACACCGCACCCCGTCACACTTTTGTAGCATCATTAGCAGATGACACTAAATAAGCAGAAGTCACTACGGTAGAGGACACTGAAAAATTACACGAAACTTAAGTAAGGTTTTCAGTGGATAGTGGAAATAACATAACGTTTCAGTGGTAAAAGTTCCACTGCTTAAGTTATGGAAAGAAAGAAGAATCAAAAGAACACTATATAAATATAATATATATATATATAATTTATATATATATATATATATATATATATATATATATATATATATTATATATATATATATATATATATAATATACAAACTCAAGAGGGTCACACAGATAGAACGAAAGGAACACGTAAAAGACCTGGGAATAATTATGTAAGTGACACTTTCTTTTCAAGAACCATAACAAGACAAAGATCACGACAGTCAGGAAAATGACCGAGGTGGGTATAGAGAACTTTAAAAACAAAGGAAATAATGCAAATGTGACACTCTTTCAAAATCGCTAGTGCTCCCTCACTTAGAATATTGCTCAGTGCTGGAACGGCCCCGTTCAGAGCCGGAAAATATCAGAGCTGGAACAAATACAGAGATGGGGGGGCGTTTACGGCTCACATTGAGCCAGTAAAGCATCTAAATTACTGGAACGCTTTCAATTCTTGAACAATGTACTCCATTGGAGCGAAGGAGAGAAAGATACAATGTAATATATACCTGGAAAGGACTCGAGGGCCTAGTCCCAAATCTGCACACTGCCATAACAACATACTGAGTGAGAGATATGGAAGGAAGTGTAAAATAAAACCCATTGAGGAGCAGGGGTGCGGTTGGGACAATAAGGGAAACACTGTATCAACATCTGGGTCCCAGCCTATTCAAAACATCTTAACAGAAGATATCGAAACATGCCTGGAAACAAGTGAAGAAGCCTTCAAGAGGAACTGAACAAGTATCTTCGAAGTGCTAGATTCAACCAGGCTGAGATGGATATGTGGGGCATCGGGACCTCCCAGCAGCAACAGCCTGGTTGACCAGGCAAGCACCAAACGAGCCTGGCCCATGGCCGAGCTACCGAGATAATGAAACCTCTCGAAACTCTTTAAAGGTAAAAAAAGTGTGGTGTTAGTTAGTTACCATTTTGTCCTAGGCACATGTCGATTAGACACTAGGCCTGTTGTAGGTGATATCAGGTGTGTGTGGTATCAGGTGGTGTGTGTTGTCAGGTGTGTGTGGTAGTCAGGTGTGTTTGTGTGTGGTGGGTGTGTGTGGTGTGTGGTGTGTGTGTAATGTGTGCTGTTGTGTGTGTTGTGTGTGTGTGTGTGTGTGTTTGGGGGTGTGTGGTGTGTGTACTCCCTAATTGGGGTTGCAGGGTCGAACTCAGCTCCTGGCGCCGGCCTCTTCACTGGATCGCTACTAGGGGTCCTCATCTCCCTCTTGCTTCCTGAGCTTTGTACATAAGCCACTTCTAAAACTATGTATGGTTCCTGGCCTCCACTACTTTTCACTTGCTAGGCTATTCCAATTCCTGACACTCTATGACTGAAGAAATACTTCCTAACGTCCCTGTGACTCGTCTGAGTCTTTCTGCTTCCAGTTGTGACCCCTTGTTTATTGTGTCCCCTCTCTGTAACATCCTATAGCTGTCCACCTGTCCCTCTTCCTGGCCCGCAGAATCTTGTATGTCGTTATCAGTTCTCCCCCTGACCCTTCTGTCCTCCGTTGTCGTCAGTCCGATTTCCTCAACCTTTCCTCGTACGACATTCCCCGAGCTCTGGGACTAGCCTTGTGAAAACCTTTGTCTTTCTCTAACTTCTTGACGTGCTTGACCAGTGTGGGTTCCATACTGGTGCTGCATACTCCATGACCAGGCCTCCAGGTGATAAATGGCCCTGATCAACTAAGCTATACTGCTGGCCGCACGTAATCCAACGTACGTATGCAACAGCCCTGCCATCCGGGACATGATCTGTCCAGCTCCCTCTTGAAGGCAGCCAGGGGTCTACTGTTAATTTCCTTATGGCTGGTGGGAGGCTTTGAACATCTTGGGCCCCGGACACTTATGGTGTTTTTCTCTTAGTGTACTAATGACACTCCTACTTTTCACTGGGATCAATGTTGTAATCGCCTGCCAAGTATTTGCTTTTCGTAGGGATGATTTTCTGTGTGTAAGTAGGGACCAGTGTGTGTGTGTGTGTGTATGTGTGTGTGTGTCTGTGTGTGTGTGTTGTGTGTGAGTGTGTGTGTGTGTGTTGTGTGTGTGTGTGTGTGTGGTGTGTGTGTGTGTTGAATACAAGTGTGTAACAGTAGTTTGTGTAAATACTAGTGTGTAACAGTTAGTGTGTGATACTAATGATTGTACTCAGATGGTATGTGTGATACCAGTGTACCATGTGTGGGTGTGTGTTGTGTGTTGAATACTAGTTGTAACAGTAGTGTTGTGTAATACTAGTGTTGTGTAACAGTAGTGTGTAGATACTAGTGTTTTACCAGTGGTGTGGATACTCGTGTACCAGTGTGTTTGTGTGTGGTGTGTGGTGGTGGTGTGTGTGTGTGGTAAGGTGTGTGTGTGTGTGGTGTGTGTGTGTGTGTGTGTGTGTGTGTGTGTGTGTGTGTGTTGTGTGATACTCGAGTTGTAACAATGGTGTGTGATACAATGTTGTAAAATTTGTGTTGTTAATATGTTGTACCATGTGGTGTGGCCGCAGTAACTGATAATGGTGAGGGAGGCTGCCAGTCCCTTGATAATGGTGAGGGAGGCCGCCAGTCCTTTTGATATGGTGAGGGAGGCCGCCAGTCCTCTTGATAATGGTGAGGGAGGCCGCCAGTTTTTCCCTTTGATATGGTGAAGGAAGCCGCCAGTCTCTTGATAATGGTGAAGGAGCCCGCCAGTCCCTTCTTGAATAAGGTGTAGGAGGCCGCCAATCCTCTTGCTAATGGTGAGGGGAGGCCGATAGCCTCCATTGATAATGTGAGGGAGGCAGCCCCGTCCTCTGATAATGGCGAGATGTGATACTAGTGTTGTACCGAGTGGTGTATGCTTGGCGTTGCACCATTTGTGTGTTGATACTAGTGTATGTACCCAGTGGTGTGTGTGATACTGGTGTTGTTATCAGTGGTGTTTGATACTAGTGTGCACCAGTGGTGTGTGTGATACTAGTGTTGTATCAGTGGGTGTGCGATACTAGTGTTGTACATGGGTGTTTGTGATATTGGTGGTTGTAATAGTGGTTGTGTGGGAACTAGTGTTGTACCAGTGGTGTGTATGATACTACTGACCTGTGGTGTGTGCAATACATGTTGTGCCAGTGGTGTGTATGATACTATGTGTTTCTACCAGTGGTGTGTGTGATATTAGTTTGTAACAGTGTAAGTGTGAACAGGTTGTAACAATGATGTGTAAATACTGAGTGTTGTAACAGTGGTGTGTGATACCAATGTTGTAACAGTGGTGGTGTGTAATACTAGTGATGCAACAGTGGTGTATGATACTATAGGTGTTTTTAACAGTGTGGTGTGTAGTACTAGTGTTTGTAACTATTTGAATACTAGTGATTTGACAATGGTGTAATACTAGTGTTGTAACAATGGTGTGTGTGATACTAGTGTTGTAACAATGGGTGTGTAATACTAGTGTTGTAACAGTGGTGTGTGTGATAATAGTGTTGTAACAATTGTGTGTAATACTAGTGTTTTAACAATGGTGTGTGTAACACTAAGTTGTAACAATGGTTTTTTTTGTGTAATACTGTGTTGTAAACAAATGGGTGTGCGTGATACAGTGTTGTAACAATGGTTTGCGTGGATAGTAGTGTTGTAACAATGGTGTGTGTGATACTAGTGTTGTAACAATGTGTGAGTGATACTAGTGTTGTAACAATGGTGTGTGTGATACTAGTATGGTCACAATGGTGCGTGTGATAGTAGTGTTGTAACTATGGTGTGTGGTGATACTAGTGTTGTAACAATGGTGTGGTGTGATACAAGGTGTTGTAACAATGGTGTGGTGTGATACTAGTGTTGTAACAATGGGTGTGTGTGATACAAGTGTTTGTAACAATGGTGGTGTGTGTTACTAGTGTTTAACAATGGGTGTGTGTTATACTAGTGTGTAAACAATGTGTGTGTGATACTAGTGTGTAACAATGGTGTGCTGTGATATTTAGTGTTGTAACAATGGTGTTGTGATACTAGTGTTGTAAACAATGATGTGTGTGATGATACTAGTGTTGTAACAATGATGCGTGTGATACTAGTATTGTAACAGTGTGTGTGTGATACAAGTGTTGTAACAGTCAATAGAATATATAATAATAATACTTGAACTATACAAATATAAACAAGTCAGCCTCTCAATTAAAGTTGCCATCACTGAGAAGTCGCCGCCTTAAATACTTAGTGGCAGGCACTGGAGGCTGCTGTGCACCCGCCAATCGCAGCTTTACAGGTCCACTTTCGATGTTGTTACCTCTGGCTATTACTATGACGGTTTTTATTTATGCGTGTTCTTATCTCAATGTTTGTCTATCCTTACAACTTAAACAGATAATCCAAGGTCCAACAGGGACGTTTGCAAGGCAACAGGACGTCTCAAGTCATGGGGCCTCTCAAGGCCACGGGCATCTCTGTAAGATCAAAAGGAAGGTCTCAAGGTGGAAAGGGAGGTCTCAAGGTCGAAGGGGAGTCTGAAGAAGAACAACGGTAGAATTCCGTGCTGGAGATTTTCTTTCTCAGTTGTAGAGAAATTAATTTTAACATTGGCCGCTCTCTTTGTGTTTTCTTAATGAGGGTTAATTTACGAGTGCAGGCTAAGGAGAAGCCAGAATAAACGAGGCCCACCCAGTTTATTTCCCCTCACTCAAAGAATCAACTCACTCACTTCTCTATCTCTCTCTCTCTCTCTCACTCTCTCTCTCTCTCTCTCTCCGACTTTCACCTCATTACAAACAACCAAAGCACCTCTTATTTAGAGTCATGGACGGTTCGCTTTAAGCGAGAAGCAAACGGGGCTCACTGGACCTGTACACAACTGTACACGACTTATATATTGTCGCTGCCACATCAGGCGACGGCGGCTTACGCACGGTTCAGTGCCAAGCCCAAGCTAAGTAGTGCCCGCCGCCTGCGGCACACACCTCATAAGAGCGTGATTTCCCCGAAGTTAAATGCATTTCTATTTACCCAAAATTTGCATGCTCTTCATAGTGAATATACCAGGCTATAAAGTGTAGAAGGAAAAACAATTACTTGTGCGCCCGTGAAGCCGCGTCAGGCTCTCCGTTAGCTGTGATTACCTCCTCAGTCCTGATGATGCTTCAGTTACTACACACACACATACACATAAGAAAGCCGGTTTTTCGTCACTTAGTAAAATCGTTCAAGACTGTACGTCAGGCCCAGGTGTGTGTGTTGTGTGTGTGTGTGTGTGTGTGTGTGTGTGTGGTGTGGTGCTCACCAGTTGAAGTGCAGGGGTCCGAGTCCGAGCACCTCCTGGCCCCGCTCTTCACTGTCGCTACTAGGTCACTCTCCCGAAAACCGTGAGCTTTAATCGATACCTCGGCTTAAAAGCTATGTATGGATCCTGCCTCTACTACATCGCTTTCCCAACTATTCCACTTACTGACTACTCTGTGGCTGAAGAAATACTTCCTAACATCATCCCCTGTGATTCACTGGCTTCAACTTCCGACTGTGTCCCCTTGTTACTGAGTCCAATCTCTGAACATCCTGTCTTTGTCCACCTTGTTCAATTCCTCCAGTTTTTGTATGTCGTTATCCATGTCCCCCCTATCTCTCTTCCTCCAGTGTCCGTCCAAGTTGATTCCTTACCTCATCCTCGTAGGACATACCTCTTAGCTCTGGGACTAGTCATGTTGCAAACCTATTTTTTGCACTTTCCTCTAGTTTCTTTACGTGCTTGGCTAGGTGTGGGTTCCAAACTGTGCCGCATACTCCAATATGGACCTAACGTAGCCGGATGTAACAGGGTCCTGACGATTCCTTTTTTAAGGTGTTGGAATGCTTTTCTGAGGTTTGCTAGGCGCCCATATGCTGCAGCAGTTATTTGATTGATGGTGCGCTTCAGAGATGTGCCTAAGTTATACTCACCCCAAGAAAATCTTTTCCTTGAGTGAGTTTGTAGTCTCTGGCTCCTAGACTGTACTCCCGTCCTGCGTCTTCTTTGCCCTTCCACAATCTTCATGCTTGCATCGGTGGGATTGAATTCCAGGACCATTCTGGACTTGTCTGGAACTGTCCAGATCCCTTTGTAGTTCTGCCTGTCTTCGATCGAGTGAATTCTTTCTCATCAACTTCAATCGTCATCTGCAAACAGGACCCTCAGAGTCTATTCCTTCCGTCATGTCATTCACAAATACCAGAAACAGCACTGGTCCAGGACTGACCGTGTGTGTGTGTGTGCGTGTGTGTTAGTACCATTTGTCCTAGCACAATGTCGATTAGACACTAGCCTGTTTGTATATGCGTGTGTGTGTGGTGTGTGTGTGTGTGTGTGTGTGTGTGTGTGTGTGTTGTGTGCGTGTGTGTAAGTGATATCGAGCAGGATGGACTCCTTTCGTGCTTTAGATACCGTTGGTGCAGGCTGGTTGTCCACGATCAGAGGGCAGGTATGTAAGTATCGCTCGTGTGTGTGGTGTGTGTGTGTGTGTGTTGTGTGTGTGTGTGTGTGTGTGTGTGTGTGTGTGTGTGCGTGTGTGTGTGTGGTTGGTGCGTGTGTGTAAGTGGATATCGAGCAAATGGACATCCTTTCGTGCTTAGATACCGTTTGGGTGCAGCCTGGTGTCACGATCAGAAGGGCAGGTATGTAGGTATCGTCTCGTGGTGTGTGTGTGTTGTGTTGTGTGTGTGTGTTTGTTACCATTTTGTCCTATGCACAAGTCGATTAGACACTAGGCCTGTTGTATGTGATATCAGGGTGTGTGTGGTAATCAGGTGTGTGGTGGTGTGAGGTGTGAATTGTATCAGGTTGTTTGTTGCCAGGTGTGTGTGTTTGTGTGCGCGCGGCGCGCTATCAGGTGTCGTTTCAGGTGTGTGTGTGGGGTATCAGGTTTGTGCGTGTGTGTGTGTGTGTGTGTGGTGTGTGTGTGTGTGTGTGTGTGTGGTGTTTGTGTGGTGTATTGTGTGCGTGCGTGTGGTTTGGTTGTGTCGTGTGTTGTAAGTGATACGAGCAGGATGTGACTCCCTTTCGTGCTTAGAAACCGTTTGGTTCAGGCTGGTGTCACGATTTCTAGGGCAGGTATGTAGGTATCGGGGTCTCGTGTGTGTGTGTGTGTGTGTGTGTGTGTGTAGTGTGTGTGTGTTGTGTGTGTGTGTGTGTGGTTGTGTTGCTGTGTGTAAGGTGATATGAGCAGGATGGACTCCTTTCGTGCTTAGATACCGTTTGTGCAGCTGGTGTCACGATCAGAGGGGCAGGTATGTAGGTATCGTTCTCGTGGTGGTGTGTGGGTGTGTGTGTGTGGGTGTGTTGTGTACTCACTAGTTGAGGTTGCAGGGTCGATTCCAATCTCCTGGGCCCCGCTCTTTCACTGGTGAGGTGTCCCTGGCCCCGCCTCTTCACTCATCGCTACTTAGGTTCCTTCTCTCGCAGCTTCCATGAGCTTTATCATAACTCGTCCTAAAGCTATGTATGGTTCCTGCCTCCACTACATCACTTGCTAGAATATTCCACTTCCTGACAACTCTTCCTAATATCTCTTTGACTCATCTGAGTCTTCAACTTCCAGATGTGACCCCTTGTTTCTGTGTCCCCTCTCTGGAACTTCCTGTCTCTGTTCACCTTATCTATTCCTCGCAGTATTTTGTATGTCGTTATCATGTCTTCCCTAACTCTCCTATCCTCCAGTGTCGCCAGGCTGATTTCCCTTAACATTTCTTCGTAGGACATTTCCCTTAGCTCTGGAACTAACGTTGTTGCAAACCTTTGAACTTTCTATAATTTCTTGACGTACGTGTGTGTGTGTGTGTGTGTGTGTGTGTGTGGCACTCGTACATACTGTTGACACTCTTCCTTCGTACCCTGTTTTTCCTCTTCCGTCCTTCCATCGTCTTTAGGGTATGTCTTGCAAGACCTTCCGGACACAGGTTGTCTTGCAAGACCTTCCAGACACAGGGCATGTCTTGCAGGACCTTCCAGACACAGGTTGTCTTGCAAGACCTTCCAGACACAGGGCATGTCTTGCAGGACCTTCTAGACACAGGGCGTGTCTTGCAGGACCTTCCAGACACAGGGCGTGTCTTGCAGGATGTTCCAGACACAGGGCATGTCTTGCAGGACCTTCAGATACAGGCATGTCTTGCAGGACCTTCCAGACACAGGTTGTCTTGCAAGACCTTCCAGACACAGGGCATGTCTTGCAGGACCTTCTAGACACAGGTTGTCTTGCAAGACCTTCCAGACACAGGGCATGTCTTGCAGGACCTTCTAGACACAGGGCGTGTCTTGCAGGACCTTCCAGACACAGGCATGTCTTGCAGGACCTTCCAGACACAGGGCGTGTCTTGCAGGACCTTCCAGACACAGGGCGTGTCTTGCAGGATGTCCAGACACAGGGCATGTCTTGCAGGACCTTCCAGACACAGGGCATGTCTTGCAGGACCTTCCAGACACAGGGCATGTCTTGCAGGACCCTTCTAGACACAGGGCGTGTCTTGCAGGACCTTCCAGACACAGGGCGTGTCTTGCAGGATGTTCCAGACACAGGGCGTGTCTTGCAGGACCTTCCAGAACACAGGGCATGTCTTGCAGGACCTTCTAGACACAGGGCGTGTCTTGCAGGACCTTCCAAATCAGGGCATGTCTTGCGGGACCTTCCAGATACAGGGCACTCTTACAGGACCTTCCAGACACTGGCATGCTTGCAAAACCTTTCCAGATACAGGGCATCTCTTACAGGACCTTCCAGACACTGGGCATGTCTTGCAGGACCTTCCAATACGGGGCCCATGTCTTGCAGACGTTCCAGACACAGGGCATGTTTTGTAGGACCTTCCAGACACAGGGCATGTCTTGCGGGAAACCTTCCAGATACAGGCATGTCTTGCAGGACCTTCCAGACACAGGGCATGTCTTGCACACCTTTCTGACAGTGTTTGGAGGTGTGCTTTGAGGTGAGTCTACCTTACTGAGCCTGGACGCCATTATGTGTACGTTGCTGCAGAGATAATTATATGTCTGGGGGTCTTGTGCTCTCTCTTGCCCGGCTACACTCCTTGTTGTATTGACGCTACCCAGTTGGGTATAGTGGCACCCCTCACCCCTCTGCCCCTTTGTGTGTAAAACTGTCCCCCACCACCCGCTGTGGGTACTGCTACCGTTCCTGTTGTGTATACTGTACTCACCCCTACTGTGTATATTGTTAATCCCCCCCACCTCCCAGCAGCAATGTGTATTTTCAACACCCTCCCCCTTCAGTGTGTACTGTCAGTCACCTCCCTGCTGCGTGTATACTGTGTTACCCTGTTGTGTATACGGTGTCACCTATGTACGATTGCGGTAACTAGTGACATGGTCCTCAGACAAATAGAGAAACTAAAACCTAACAAATCCCCAGGTCCCCGATGAACTATTTGCAAGGGTGTTAAAGGAATTAAAGAGGAACTTAGCATATCTTTGACTAATCTTTTCAACATATCACTACAAACTGGCATAGTGCCTGATAAGTGGAAAATGGCAAATGTAATACCTATTTACAAGGCAGGTTACAGGTCCTTGGCTTCGAACTATAGACCAATAAGCCTTACCTCCATTGTGGGAAAATTTTTGGGGAAACAATAAATTTCCGAAGCAATTCGTAGCCATCTTGATAGGCACAGATTGATTAATGAATTCAACACGGTTTACAAAGGGGGTTTCCTGTCTACGAATTTACAGCTTTTTTTCCTAAGGTGTTTTGAGGGGGTGATTATGGTAATAAAATGAATGTATATGGACTTCAGTAAGGCTTTCGATGAGTTCCTATCAGAAGCTATTGAAAACTTAAGGCACACGGAATGGGGAAAAATTTTTTCCTGGGTAGAGCAGGGCGACAAATAGGCAAAGGGTTTTTTCATAAAGGGGGAGAAATCAAATGGGGCACGTCACAAGCGTGTTCCTCGGGGGGTCAGTTTTGGGCTCTTGTTTTTTTTAAAAAAATTTACATAAAGACATAGATAGGGAATAAATAGCGACAAAGCAAATTTGCGATACACCAAAATGGCCGCCAAATTCATTCAAATAAGGACTTTAGAACTCTCCGGGATGATTTGAATAGACTGGCAGATCATTTAGTATAACAAATGAAATTCTAAATGTTGGACGGGAAAATAATCATGCGACATATAAGCAAATAATGTAATCTTAAAAAACTGATTGCGAAAAGGATTTAGGATCGGGTTAGCATAATCTAAAACCAAGACAACAGGATTAGTTTCGCAATAAAGCTAACAGAATTTTGGGCTTCAATCAAAAGTAAAAAATAATAAAATCCTCGGTTGTTCTCGACTCTATAACCTTTGGTTAGGCCTCTTTTAACTGTGCTGCTCATTCTTCACCGTATACAGAATGGATATAAATCTCGGAAAACATACAGAGGGGGATGAAAAGATGATCCCATGTATCGAAATTTTCCCCTATGGGGATAGACTGGGGGCCCGAATTGCACCTCAAAGGGGCGTAGAATTAGGGGGGATAGACGAGGTTAAAAAGGGAAAACGGGAATAAAAAAAGGGGGATGTAAATAGGGCTAAAATTTTTCCCCACCAAACAGGACTCGCAGCAATGTTTCAATTGGAAAATTCAGATTCAGGAAGGATATGGGAAAGCACGTTTGGTAAAGAGTTTGGATGAGTGAAACAAACTCCCGAGTACATTTTATTGAGGCTAAAACGTTTGTAGTTGTAAAAATAGGTTAGATAAATACATGAGTGGGTGTGAGTTGGACCTGACTAGTTTGGGTTTGCGGGGTTTCTGGTCCTCCCTTCCTTAGTGGAGGGTTTATGGGGGGGGGGGGGACTGGACCTACTCCGCATTCAGTAGGCCTTTGCAGTGTTCCTTTTTTTTTTATGTTCATAGTAAAACTGTGTCACCCCTGCTGATGTGCCGTCAATTTCCACCCTTGTTTGATACTACCACCTCCCACCCGCAGTGGATTTTCAAAACAAAACCCCTTCAGTGTCACTGTCAATCATTTCCCCGTTGTGTGAAAATGCCCACCCCCCCGCTGTCGACCCCCCCTTGTGCACTAGCAATCCCCCCTATTCTTTACTACGTCCCCCTGCTGTGTGTACTGTCACCCACTTCATTGCTGTGTTTCTTGTGAAGGAACAAAAAATCCTTAAAAGGCATTGGGGTAAAGCAAGGTAGTTGAATAGTGGTAAGTTGTACAGGTGGGGGGGGCGACGGGCTCCCTCCATAAACAGTTCAATTTTAGGTATTTGAGTACGGGAAGACCATGGATATTGGCCGCAAACCGAGGAGGCGGGGCAATATAGCAACAATACACTTGTAATGCGCGCAGCACAAACAACATACCTGCAACTCCCCTCCTTCACACCCCTTCCCCCCAATCCCACCTGGGCCAGTTTCTTGTGATTGTAATCCATTCTTTTGGACTAAATTTAAAGTGATGAATGGGTGCAGTATTTTTAACGAGAAGCTTTTAATATGAAAACAAGGAGAGATTACAAGGCTTGTTTAGTTCTTTTTTGATCATCCAGCTTTAAAGCTGCTACTTGCGTATTTACTTATGACTCCGCGCCAAAACCCCTTTCCTCGCTCTCACTATTTAAAGAGCTACTCACGAGATAGTGAGACACCCGGGTCTCAACCAGGACCAGTTGGTCACTCGGGGTACCTGCATATTACAGAACTAAGGGCGCAAAATAGTGAAGTTTTCATAAAAGCAAAGAAATTTGGGGGAAAATTTAAATCGTGGTTTCATGAGCAACTTTAGATATGATGTCACTACCAAAAACTTTCTATGGTGCCTGTGGCGGCCATTTTGAATCGTTCATACCGGGAGTTTATTTTCAAGAATATCTTCACCATTATTAATTAATCCCCTAATAAATGTACCACCTTATTTTGCAATGGTCAAAATTCAACAAAACACTTTCCAAAAATTTGGAATTGATGTTTATTGTTAATTGCATCCATTTGACGTTATAATAACATTTATGAGTGCACTGATGTTTAGTACTTATAGCTTACTTCATGGCTGCCCACTAATACGGGAAGAATAGGAAGCCAGATAAATTTGTTGTCGTTTTGAAATTTCAATTTATTTTTGTTTAAACTTACTTTGACATTGCAAGAGAAGTTCTTAGATCTAAATGCTTAAATGTAAACAATTTAAAAACACATTACAAAAAGGGTATACTTTATACACAAAAATTTTTATGAAAATAACCGTTTGACTGCTGGAAAACATAAAATAGGGAAAAATACGACATAAGCAAATTTCTGATGAAAAAACCGAAATTTTCCGTCCAATTCATTCTATTGGGGACATTAGTGCACCCAGATGATTTGAATGACTATGCGTGGTGGGAGAAGTGCAGATCGTTAAATAAGACAAATGCAAAGTTTACATTTTGGCAGGACATAACCATGCTACAAAAACAAATAGTGTAGATTTTTAATCACTGATTGCGAAAAGGATTTAGGAGTTCGGGTTAGCAAATCTAAAACCAAGACAAGGTGCATAAGTTCACCATACAAAACAGAACCCTTTGGGCTTAAATAAAAGAAGTATAAATAATAGAAGTTTTTCAGTTGTTCTTCAACTATATATCCTTGGTTAGGCCTCATTTAGTTATGCGCACAGTTCTGGTCACCGTATTACAGAATGGAAATAAATACTTGGAAAACGTACAGAGGAGGAGACAAAGCTGACCCCAGATCAAAATCTTTTTTTAAAATTTAGACACATGTAAACCCTTTTGGGTACTTTATTGAGGAAACTTTTCGCCACACATAGCTTTCATCAGTCCTACATTGAAAGTAAAAACAGCCCCATCATATTTTTAGGGACTGATGAAGCCCTATTTTGGGAAACGTTTCCTCAATAAAGATACCCAAGAGTTGCCTTTGGTCTAATTTAACAACATGTCGGTTCTTTAAACCATTCATTACAATCAAAAATCTTCTCTATGAGGATGAGAGGCCCTAAATCGCACTCTAAAAGGCGTAGAATTAGGGGGGTTTTAAAATGAGGTGTAAAAGGGAAAACAGGAAAAAAGTAAAGGGATGTAAATGGCGTGCTAAAAATATCCACCAAAGACAGGACTCGCAGCAATGGCTTCAATTTGGGAAAATTTTCGATTCAGGAAGGATTAGGAAAGCACGGTTTTTGGAAATTATTACAACCCGGATTCCAAATGGCCTTTTATCCAGTGTAATGGGAGCAAAAAACACAGTAAAAAATTTTAGACTTATTTTATCCTTCACCTTTTTAGAACAGCAATAGTAACAGTACAGTGATAAGAAGTGCCTCCCGGTAAGAAAGGGCAAATAGAAGCCACAAAAAAATGCAACCGTTTCAACCAGCTCTAGAATGGAAATGAAAGGGCGGACAGGAAGCGGTACCCACATAACCTCTCGATTGCCAAAACCACTTTTTGGGCTAAAACCCGGGTCACTAGTTGAACGACGGGGCCCCTATCATAAATTTTTTTGCAACCGGGTTTCGCTGGTTGGGGAATAGCCTTAAATGAGGGTGTACAAGCCCAAAATAAAGGTTCGTACTTTTTTGCATGCCACACCCCCCCCCAAAGGCTCAGGATTAGGTTTCCCACCCCCCAGGGAAACCCGGGCCACCATGGCACAAAATAAGGGACCCCCTTTTCCTCCCACCATCCAACTCTTAGATAGAGCTCACTTTTCTCGTGAAAAAAAAGTAAAACCCCTAAACCAAAGTGAGAAAAGGAGCATCAGGCGCATGCCCAAAGATACAGCGGACGGTAGCCCGCATCCCCCCCCAAAAAAAAAAACCCACACCAGGGATAAAAAAAAGAGCGTGAAAAGGGGTTACCAAAAATAACACCTAACCTAAATAAATAAAAATATTAGACTCTAGAAAAGATCTGCCAACATATTTTCTTTGCCTGAAATATTTTTTAAGGGAAATATTATAGGGCTGCAGCCTTACGTCCACGCAGGCCTTGTGTTGGGGTTTTTCATGCTTGGAGATAAAAAAGGGGGGGGGTTGATCACTGAACGTGACCCCCCTGCGATGTCTACCCACTAAACATCAAAATGCTCCAAACCCCAGCCAGCCGAGGGCTTCTTTTTAAAAGGGAGTAACCCCTGATGTGCGGGAAACTTGGCGAAAGAAATGCTACAGGCTGCAACTCTTTCCGATTTGTAATAGACTCCCCCAACCCCAACTCACAACTCAACCTTAATAAAAAAGGGTTTTGGGAGAAGTCTGAGAAAAGAAAAGGGGGTGAGTACAAAATAATTTTTTTGCTTTATTAAAAGCATGTTACAGCCTGAGGCCCAAATTTAAAAGGGGAATTTTTGTGACGGTAAGAAGGTAAGGGGGGCACAATATCGAGAAATTCTTCAGAATCTTCTGTAAAAACTATCAGCCTGGGAAACGTTGAAAAAATTTCCCAAACATGAAGAACTGGATAATTTTTAATAAAAAAAACCTTAAAAAGTTTGGGTGAAAACTTTACCACTCCTACTTCATGGACTAAAAAAGTGGTAGTGGCCTGGCCAAAGGAAGATTTAGAAAAATTTAAAACTGTTAAATGGAACCTTAAAGGTCCCAAAAAGACCTTAAGTCAAGTAGGTGTTGATCCCAAGTACAACACCACAAAAATATCATCTAGGTATGCTCCCCGTGCCTTCAAGCCCTTTAAAAGCCTGATGGAAATTTTCGGGAATGAAGAGGGGGAATTTTTCTTTCCAAAGGGGGGTAACTGATTGATAATGACCTCCTGGAATTAAAAAAGGCAGAGATTTCCTTCGCCATTCCCTAAAAGGACCGAAGTACCCCTTTAAGGAGATCTAACTTGGACAAAAAAGTACCTTACCCAAAAAGTCATTTACTTCATCCAGACGGGAAGAGGGAAAGCATCTGTAATTGTGACCTCTTTCACCTTACGGTAGACTGTACACAAAAAAAACCCTCCACACCTTCTTCAAAAGGGATGCACGGTGAAGCCCATGGAAGATGACTCCTCCACAAAACCCTGCTTTAAAAAAAAATTCTACTTCCGCTGAAGTAGCCTTTGCTTTTCAGGATTAGCTCTGTGGGGGGAGAGTTTAATTTGGGTTTAGAGTTTCTCCACATCTCATCAGAAAAACCTAACGTACATTTTTTCGGCACATCCGAAAAAAATTAGGATGTACGAAACTCCGTTAAATTTTTTTGTTTGGGGTTTTTCGAAACCCCTCCATTAAAGGGCTAGGATCCTTGAGGAGGAACAAAATTTTGAAAGTTTAATATTAATTTCAAGATAGAGTGCAAAAATCAGAGCCCGCCCAAGGCAGAGGACAGAGTCATTACTGGGACTTTATCTGGTGTAGAAAAAGACTTTAATTGATTAATGTGGTAATTTTTATTTTTGAGGCTTACAAAGGGGGGAGCTACCACAAAATTTCATCAAAAATCACTTACAACTGCTAGGTCCCGAAAAATCTACTTTAAAGGTGTGGCCGGGTATAGGTTCCTGCACCACACCTTGCTCCTGAGGAAGGGAGGGGAATTGTGCACTTCTGTCAACCTCTGTTTATTTTACTTTGAGCTGTCTTTTAGTTACCCTTGGGCTAACTGACGGGCCACCGCAACCTTGAAGAGGGGTTGTAGAGTGTTGAAAAACGTCTTCTCCCATCCTCCTTCTTTGAGCACCCGAAAAACCCTCGTCATTGTCCCAAAGATCATCAAACGGCCCATCCCCTGTAACTCTTGAAACCGCTCTCGTACTGAGAACCAACAAAGGAGTGTTTCATCCCAGTCGTAGGAAAGGCATGCAAAAAGTTCTCATCATTTTTTTAATGTCTGATGGAATCTTTCCAAGGCCCGGGACGAGGAGTGGGCAGGGATAAGTTGGGATTTCCCAAACCCCTTTAAATTCTTCTCTAAATGCTTTGGCAGTGAAGTTAAACTTGATCACTTTAAATAGTTTTGGGAATCCCAAAACAAGAAAGAATTTTTTTAAAGTTTTGAGAATATTTTAGTATTAATACTACGCGGGGAATTGCTTCAGGATATCTGGTTACTTTACCCATAATCGTAAATAAATTTTGATTTCCCGCTTTGCCTAGGTAGGGGACCTAAAACATCAAAAAAAATCTGAAAAAGGTTCTCCACAGCAGATAGGTTGAGAGGTGAGGTTTAAGGGAATTCCAGGTTTCCCTACTTGCTGCTTTTCCGGCAACACCTAATATTTTCTTCACACTTTTTTTAAATTTTTGGGCCAAAAAATTTTCTTTGTGATTCTATAAAAGGTTTTTTTGAAATTTCCCAAAGTGACCCCTAATGCCCGTAATGGCTAATTTAATATTTGAGGTCTAAATTTATTTTGGAAACCCACTAACCTTCAACAATTGCCGCCCTCTATCTCCTTACCAGTTCATGCAGATCAAATAATCTTTTTTTAACTTCATACTGCCCGGGAGACCCAAAGAGGATTTCCCCCAGGGCTGCCTCAAAAGCAAATTTTTAAAGAGGGCCTTTCGTTTTCCTCCCGGAAGGACATCCCCGGGCAAAACAGACACATCGGGCAATCCTGCAACCTGGGAATGGGAAGGTTTGATGGGGGTCTGTTCATTTGATTTACGGGGCTCCACCGGTGGCCCATAAAACAACGTGGCATTCCGGACGGATCCAAGAAGGTCAACTTTCTCTCCAAAAACCCCTTGGGGGATTTTGCCCAGTTATGGCCAACACCGAAAGAATTAATCTGGGTTTCAGGACACGAACTAACGATAAGTTTTACCCATAAAAAAAAGGCATCTTTCATGGGAAACCCTTTTTGAGCCCCTCAGTCAAAACTCAGTGTAATTTTTTGCCTGTACATAAATTTTTTATGCAAAGGAACAGAATATATAGCCCCCCAAAGCTTCCAATAAAAAAAGGGGAATTCAAGGAAGTGCTCTCTAAAAGGGGGAAATTTTCCTTCTCTTACAAGTGGCAATATGCTCCAAAACCAAAGGTCTTTACTTCGTTGTTCTGATTTTTTCTGAAGGGAAAAAAGACTCTGCAATAAAAGGGGGCCAAAAACCTTTTTCTACTTCCTAGGGACTTTTTACAGGGATTTAGAGATTTCCCAAGGGGTTGGGGGTTTAGGGGGGCATTTGGGGAGGGGATGTGACCTTTTTTTTACAAAAGAAGCAGACGACGGCTTCCCTTTTTACCCCTACTAGTTGCAAATGGTGTCTTCTACTGGTGTCTTCGGAACTGTTGTCGAGATGCACCATGAGTTTGGGGCCTCTCCGCGGGTGGACCATAGTTGAGAACGTGGCTCACCAGGTGATTTAGTTGGCGACGTAAAACTTCTCCCCCGGCTGGCACTTCATTCCCAAAGGTTACGATCTCTGCTCATGCCAGGCTGTTAAAAAGAGAGACGGGACCGCTCGAACAAGGGAGCGGTTATTTTTTCGAAGGTATCACCCAAACCCCTGGCTGCCTCCAATGCAGTGGTAAGTCACGACCCTGCAGAAAGACTCGAATCTCTGCCCCAAAACGATTCCACAGGTTATATCAAAAAACGTCCCCAGCTCCCAAGGAGAACACCACTTGCTTTATACCAGCTGGAAAACTTTGGGTTTGCTGCTCAAAAGTCCACTGGGGATTGACCAAGCTGTCGCCGTTTAATTTAAAAAGCTACGGTATTTGGGGTTTGGGGATACATGTATATGCCCCCAACACTGTGGTCTTCACTACTTGATAATCAAAAAATTTAAGCTTTATTAATACTGACGTAAATTCCGTGCCTTACCCAAAAATTTTGTATGAACCAACGTGTCCAATGCTGTTCCGCCACCTAAAAGGCTCGACCTGTTTTTCGAAGCTTTCGATAAATTGTTCTGGTTGGGCCTCATTGAAGCGGGGAACAAGTGTACGCTTTTTGAAAACAAAACATTTAACAGAAGCGAAAACTGCCCCCTTTTCTCTTTCCCACCAAATTCTCCCTTGCAATGTTCCTTTTCCCTAGTTTGCTCAAGATTAATTTTTTGCCAGCTCAATGCCAACGACGCTGATTCACCTGAGACAACCCACTGCACTATACGACCTTTGCTCCGTGGGTGTATCATCTTCCCCTGCGAGAACATAGGAAATTTTTTGCCCTAGCTCCCGTAGGGGGGGAGTCTGATTGCCATCTCTTCTTCTATAAGTTTGTAGCTATCATGAACCGTTGCGCAGCGTGAGAGTGCTTTGTTTTTTAATGCCAAGGGAAGACAATTTGCCAACAACGCTGTAGGGACAATTTAGGTAGGTTATGAAAAAGTATATCCGACCCCAAAAGACTCTGACTCGTCAGGGGCATAAGTTATTCGCTTGCACAGAATTTGCAAATCCCCCCAACAAACACTTTAATTTTGCGAAAAAACCTTACATGCACGTACGATTGCAAATACACATACAAGCAAAGCTGACTGAAAAATTCTCCACACCGAACAGGCTAGTAACAACTGAAACGAAAAATTTTGGGTAAACAATGCAGACAGCTACACGTTCTAAAATGACCGTAGCGAAGCGACACACCGAACAAGCTGTAGCGACTGTTAACGATCACACAAACAAGGCTGACCTAAAGAAACTGACACGAAAAATTTTTTTAAAGCAATGCCAGACAGCAAGCGCACAATGTTCCTGTACGAGCTCACCCTAAGCTCAACCATTCCTAATCCACTCCACTCGGACAGGCCCCCAAATTTTACAACCCAGGTTTCCAAATGGCCTGTTACCCCGGTGTAATGGAGCAAAATAAACACCGTAAAAAAGTTTGGTTTTGATTACCCTTCCCAATTTAGAACAAAAAAATTACCTATTACAGTGTAATATAGTGCACTCCACGGTAAAAAGGCAGAAAAAAGCCACAAGATACAGACCGGCTTCAACCACCTAGAATGGAAATGACAAAGGCAGACGGGAAGCGGTACCCACATAACCTCTGCGATTCCCAAAAACCATCTTTTTTATTGGCTAGAACCGGGTCCGTTGAACGAGGGGCCCCACATAAACCCTTTTAGCAACCGGGTTCCGGGTTGGGGGAATCCTGTAAATGAGGGTGGTACATGCCCGAAAAAAGGTTCTACTTTTTTGCATGCCACAGTAATGGGAGTTGTGGATGAGGGGGAAAAACTCCGATACCGTCATAGGCGCAAACGTTGAAAATATTTTTTAAAAATAGGTTGGATAAATATGTGAGTGGGTGTGGGTGGGTGTGAGGGACCGCAGCTTGGGCTCCCATCGGGTGCCGTGCTCCCCTAAGGATGGCCGACGGGTGGTCAATGTTCTAGCCGGGGGGTGGCAGGGACCTTCGCAGGGGGTCAATGGGGCCTGTTACAGTTTTCCCCATTCTTAAGTTCTTATTGATTAAAACCAAAAAAAATACGGATTTTTAAATATACAACAAAATCATGGCATACCCGGAAAATATACCACTACACACACAATTCCATCAAGTAACAATATCAGGCATTCAAACCTATTTTTTAAATTTTTACGACGGTTTGAGAACACCCTTTTTACAACCACATCTGGGAATGCGGACTGCTGACTTTCTGAGACAGGTTGTCCACTATGTTGTAGAAGTCATCAAAAAATTGATGGGCGAACACACGACTCCACTGAGGGGCTATTATCTCAACTCCTCCCTCCTTTCCCTTCCCTTTTTATTTGGACTGAAAGCCACGTGTGGCGAAACGTTTCCTGAAAAAAGATTCCCCTACTGCATAAATTCTCAACTTCAAAATCCCCCTTGAAGACGCTGGCTAACGTGAGTAAAGTTCTCTGTTGGAGGGGAAGGGCTTCTTAAGCGGATTTTGAACTTAAAATGGATAAAATACCCACAGGTTTAGGAAGACACATATGCAACCTCCTGGGATATAAAAGGCTCCACCGCACTTCAACTCCAATTGTTTCAGACTACGGAACAAGCTCTTCCCAACTGGGGGCGACCACCTCAAAAATTTAAGGGTGATGGACTGAACATCGTCTTCAAGCTCTTCTCTTTTATCAACTTTTTTGTACTCGACGAAGAACCTACGTGAGGCGAAAAGTTTCGAAATAAAGATACCTAACTGTTCATGGTCTTACCTACAGCGAATTTTGTAATCATCCCTGGTGAAGCCATGTTGGGGAAACTTTCCACAATAAAGATACCCAAGTGTTGCACCCCGTTGTAAAATTTATCAGCGTCGGGTTTTCTGAAACCCTTTTAAACTAAATAAGTATTTAATTTGATATAATGACTTTTTGCCGTTTTGCTTTGCGTTCTGATAATTTTTTGAATACGATTTTCATATTCTTTTCTGAAAAATGGGCAATGGCAAAACATTTTGTTTTGGAATTTTTTTCAGTCTATCACCAAGCTGTGACAGTCTGAACCTGTATCTAGTCGCTTCGGTCCCCGGACACCGCAGGGGTTTAAAAACTTTCCTCATGACACAAAATTCAGTTTGTCATAAATTTTGTTCACTATTTCCATTTAGAATTTTTCAGTTTTAAAATTTGTTATTCAAATGAAAATGAAACAACAGATTTTTTTTTGGGAGGTAGGGGGAAAACGGGACAGGGGAAAATAGCGTTGGGGAGGAGTTTTCACAGTCGTAAAAAAAGTGCCAGGGCTTAACCCCACACTAGGCGCTCGGGGACAGAAAGAGAACAGGAGAGCAGGCTTTTTCCCAAAGGGCTTGTGGGGGTTGGGGGCTTCAGTCTTAGAAGCGGCAGCAGGCTAGGTCGCAGGGAAAATAGAGGGGATTCACTGGTGGTGTTTATTTGAAGGATTAAGGGAGCAGGTTTGAAGGAGCCATTTTCAATTTTTTTTAAGCTGCTCCTAGATAGAGAAAGTTTTGTCTTGTTTCGAAGGGGAAACGAAAGGCTTGATGAATTCCAGAAATTGGGTAAATGGAAGTGAAGAATGGTTCACAACATCTTGACAGTTCCAGTATGAGCCTTTGTAAGCTCAGCGCAGGTCATGGTGTCAGCATTTGATAGCAGTATAGAACGTAAGGTTTTTTTCCCCGAGGGGGCACCGAAGCGTCAGTATCTTTGAAGTGTATTTGAAAGGGGCTACAAAGATGCTAGCAGTGACTGAGGGTCCCACAGGGCATTGGAGAAGTTAATGGGGGTGTAACACAGTTGGGTGGCGTCAGAGACGGTGGTTAGCAGGTGGCGCGTTGCTGCGGGAGAATTGGGTTTAGAAGTTTCAGGAACAGTTGCTTGGGAGGAACAGGTCTGCAGTGTATGAATTCACAAAGTTGGGGAAGAATTTTTAGGATGTCAGCTAAGGGGTGGAATCCAGGGGAAAAGAAGGCAGGCATGTTTTAAACGAATAGTTTGTTTTGGTGGTTAAAGTGGGTTGAACTGTATTAGCAGGTGCGCATATACCATGCAAACAGCACTTTGGAGGGAAGCGCGTCTAAAGGGGGAGAGGGGGTTTTTGGGTAAAGGGCTGTTGTGTGGCTTTAAGAATTCAGGGTTCAACGGAGTTTTGTTATGGCAGCATTTTTCGGGGATTTGGACTGTTCTTCTTAGCTTCTTCTTTGGTTTTCTTTGACAGCGCTTCTTTTCTTAGTGCGCATTTGGGTGCAAGGGGGAGATGAGTAATACCCTTGCGTTTAGACATGTTTTGGGGTGGGGATTGTGGGGTGCCCGCTTTTTAACGTGACCTTTTTTTTCCTCAGTTGGGAAAAAATTCTTTTCTTTAATGGGAGAGCGTTCGTTGATGATGGTATGAGTAACAGTTCCACAGGATTGACATGGGGGATACGTTTGGTTCTATTGGGGTGGGTGTAATTTGGAGATGAATGACTAGTCTTCAGAGAGGACTTGGTGCCATAGCGATGTTAGGTAAGACACATATGCAACATAGCCAAGCGATGTTTTAAAAAAGGGGATTTTGATCATTAAGAGGGGTTTTGGAATTCGACCGGGCCCAAGGTTTTTTTCTTCGTTAAGGTCTTCAGGTCAGCAGTTGTGCAAGACAGGATACAATACCGACAAGATGAAAGTTAAGACACTTGTGCAACATCTGATGTTGCCAAGTGTCTTAATTCATCTTGTCGGTTTTTTTATACCTGTCTTGCACAACTTTTCAGGCACATAACATCATGGAACTTGGTTCAGAGGGCATCTACATCCCCTTCTTCACGGACTGCAAAACCCCAACCCCTCAATTTGGGAGGACCTACTTCCCGGGGGAAACCCGCCTCCATGACTATGGCCCCCGGTGCACACGCCCCCTTTACTGATGCCATATAAGCGCCCGTCTCCTTCTGTCTTTTAATCTCTACAACCACGGTGCTCTAAAAACCAAACCCCCAAGGCTGAGGGACTGAATATCTCATCTTTTTTATATAGTTTTCTCTGATTTTTTAGTCCAAGAATCTGTATTGATAAAGCCCTGGGGGCGAAACGTCTACAATAAGAAAACCAATTTGCACAAGTGTTTATTTTAGGTCACAGTTAATAATGAGTGACGACTTGCCAGCCGCTATTTTACAAAAACAGAACTTTCGCCAGCAAGAAAGGAGAAGGAAAAGTTAACTGTCTGCCCCTGGTGCTCATTTTAGTGTTGTCCATGATTTTTGGGTGCTTTTTGTCGAGAGTACAGACGACAATAAGGAGTCCTTTAGAGAGTGGATAGCTTGAATTTTACCGAAAGCAGTCCTTACAGCGCCAGCAAGGGCTAGTTTTGGGGGAGTCATTTGTAACTCCACTGATGGGTTAATCTTTAAAAACGATCGAGAGCATCGTGAAAGAGTATACGCCCATGGCTTTAAATTAAAAATTCCCTTCCCCCAACGTGGATCACAGGAGACCTTCTTGAAGAGTGCTGTGTCTTGCCAGTAGCAAGGCAAAAGTGGAATCAGATTTACCAGCACTCAGTCTGCTCCCCAATGATTTTGAAAAATTTTTTTTAAATGCTACTACTAAAAAGGGATGCCGCCTGGAGCAAGAGGAGGAAGCAATTAAGAAACAACACGGTTTTTAATGAAGAAAATTTTAAAAAAATTCATTTTATAAAAACAACTGGCACGGAAAACGTGATTTTTGCATGTTTGACTTAACTTCTTTTTTATCACATTAAGGAAACCCCAGAGGATTGGTTTTCCATGAAAATTAGGTACTGTGACCCTCAAAAAAATAGGCTGGGCACACAGCTTGAATACTCAGATTTTGGAAACGTTGGCAAATCAATATTTTTGGTAATGGCAAATAAAAAAAAAAAAAGGCAGCCAGGGCACACAGGTTTTTTTCTGGGTTTCCATTTTCCCGAGTGGGCAGAACACCCGACTCCCTATTTACCTCCCGTACTAAACAGCAGTAATTAGTCACACACTGCGCTAAAACACCGTTGCATAACTTTCACACACCTTCCTACACACACCTTTCACACACCTTTTTAAAATTTTTCTCTGGTGTTGATTGCTAAGTCTGCAATACGCCTCTTGCTTGCTGCAGCCCTGCCCGCCCACCCTGCCTTCCTTCACCCCACCCGCCTCACCCCCCCCCCCTGCCTCACCCCGCCCTGGCCCACCCAGCCCCGCCCTCAACCCCGCTCCACCCTGTGTGTCACTTGTGTGTCGAAACACAACAAAAACCTTGGGGCACGGGAATAAAATAAAACGATCAACACTTTAACACAAAAAATTTAAAGTATGGAAAAATGTAGACAGGATACCTCAACTCGCGGGGAGCGAGGTACACCTTGTGGAGGGTTGGTGGGGGGGAGGTAGCTCCTGGGTGGAGATGATGCTCCAGTGGCGGGGGGTATGCTCCGTGGGCGGGAGGTGATGCTCCATGGGGGGGAGGTGATGCTCCAGTGGGGGGTAGGTGACTCCAGTGGCGGGGGGGTCCCAGTGGGTTGGGGGGAAAGAAAAGCTCCGTGGGCGGGAGGTGAGCTTCATGGGCGGGAGATGTGCTCCAGTGGGCGGGAGGTGATGCCCAGTGGGGGGAGGTGATGCTCCAGTGGCGGGGGTATGCCCGTGGGGGGGAGAGATGCTCCAGTGGGGGGGAGGTGATGCCCAGTGGGGGGGGAGGGGATGCCCAGTGGGTGGTAGGTGATGCCCAGGGGCGGGAGGTATGCTCCATGGGTGGAGATGATGCTCCAGGGGGGGGGGTGATGCTCCAGTGGGTGGGAGATGATGCTCCGTGGGGGGGAGGGTGTTTCCAGTGGGCGGGAGGTGAGCCCATGGGGGGGAGTGAGCTCCCGTGGCGGGGGTGAGCTCCAGGGGCGGGAGGGGAGCCCAGTGGGGGGGGAGATGATGCCCATGGGGGGAGGGGGTGCTTCAGTGGGCGGGGGGTGTGCTTCAGTGGGCGGGGGGGATGCTTCTGGGCGGAGGTGAGCTCCAGTGGGCCGGGAGGTGATGCTTTAGTGGGCGGGAGGGGATGCTCCAGTGGGCGGGAGGTGTGTCCATGGGGGGAGGTGAACTCCATGGGCGGGGGGTGATCTCCAGTGGGCGGGGGATGATGCTCCAGTGGGCGGAAAGGGGAGGCTCCAGTGGGCGGGAGGGGATGCCCAGTGGGCGGGAGGGAACTCCAGGGGGGGGGAGTGATGCTTTATGGGCGGGGGGTATGCCCAGTGGGGGGGAGGGGATGCCCAGTGGGCGGGAGGTGAGGCCCAGTGGGCGGGGGTGATTCTCCAGTGGGCGGAGGTGATGCTTTAGTGGGGGGGAGGTGATGCTTCAGTGGGCGGGGGGTGATGCCCAGTGGGGGGGTGAGCCCAGTGGGCGGGAGGTGAAGGTTTTATGGCGGGGGGGTGATGCTCCAGTGGGCGGGGGGTGATGCTCCAAGGGGGGGAGGGATGCCCAGTGGGGGGGAGGGGATACTTCAGTGGGCGGGGGGTGAGGTTCAGGGGGGAGGTGATCTTAGTGGGGGGGAGGGGAGGTTCAGTGGGGGGGAGGTGAGCTCCATGGGGGGGAGGTGATCTCCATGGGGGGGAGGGGATGCTTCAGTGGGGGGGAGGTATGCTTTAGTGGGGGGGAGTATGCCCAGTGGCGGAGTGATGCCCATGGGGGAGGGGATGCTCTAGTGGGCGGGAGTGAGGGTCCAGTGGGGGGGGGGTGAGCTCCAGTGGGCGGGAGTGAGCCCAGTGGGCGGGAGGGGGTGCTTCAGTGGGGGGGGTGAGCTCCAGTCGGGGGGAGGGGATGCTCCAGTGGCGGAGGTGAGCTCCAGTGGGGCCCGGGGGGTGATGCTTCATAGGGGGAGGTGATGCTCCAGTCGGCGGGAGGGGATGCTCCATGGGGAGGAGGTGATCCCTGTGGGCGGGGGGTGATGCCCAGTGGGCGGGAGTGATGCTTCATGGGCGGGGGTGGCTCCAGGGGGGGGAGGTGATCTCCAGTGGGGGGGAGTGGGGTCCATGGGCGGGAGGGATGCTCCAGTGGCGGGAGGTGATGTTTGTGGCGGGAGGTGAGGCTTCATGGGCGGGGTGATGCTCCAGTGGGCGGGGCGTAGGTTTTAGTGGGGGAGGTGATGGTTCAGTGGGGGGAGGGGAGGGTTTAGTGGGCGGGAGGTGATCTTCACTGGCTGGAGGTATGCTCCAGTGGGGGGGGAGGCGATGCTTCATGGGCGGGAGGGGAGCTCCAGTGGGGAGTGAAGCTCCAGTGGGCGGGAGGGATGGTTTAGTGGGCGGGAGGGGATCTCCCTGGGGGGGAGGTGATGGTTTATGGCGGGAGGTGATGCTCATGGGGGGAGGTGATCTTCAGTGGGCGGAGGGGGATCTCCAGTGGGCGGGAGGTGATGCTCCCAAAGGGGGGGAGGTGATGCTCCCCGTGGGCAGGAGAGATGCTTCAGTGGGGGGGAGGTATTTTCCCTGGGCGGGAGGTGATGCTTCAGTGGGCGGGAGGGGTGGGTTTAATGGCGGGAGGTGATGGTTCAGTGGGGGGGAGGTGATGCACAGTGAGCGGGAGTGATGCTTTAGTGGGCGGGGGGTGATCTTCAGGGGCGGGAGTTGATGCTTTAGGGGCGGAGGTGATTCCTCCAGTGGGCGGGAGGGGATCCCCTTTAGTGGGCGGGAGGGTAATGCTTTTAGAGGGGGAGATTGTGCTTTTAGTGGGGGGGAGGGGATGGTTCAGTGGGCGGGAGGGGACTTCAGTGGGGGGGAGGTGAGCTCCAGTTGGCGGGGGTGATGCTCCAGGGGCGGAGGGATGCTCCATGGGGGGGGAGGTATCTCCAGTGGGCCTGAGGGGATGCCCAGTGGGCGGGGGGTAGGCTCCAGTGGGCGGAGGTGATGCTCCATGGGGGGGAGGGGATGCTCCAGGGGGGGGAGGTAGCTTTAGGGGCGGGGGGGGTGGCCCAGTGGGGGGGAGGTGATGCTCCATGGGGGGGAGGTGAGGCTCCCCGTGGGGGGGGGAGGGGATCTCCAGGGGCGGGAGTGATGCTTCAGTGGGCGGGAGGGGATGTTTTAGTGGGCGGGGGGTGATGCCCCAGTGGGGGGGGAGGTGAAAAGCTCCTGGGGGGAGGTGATGGTTCATGGGCGGGAGGTGTGCCCAGGGGCGGGGGGTGATGCTCCAATGGGCGGGAGGGGAGCCCAGTGGGGGGGGAGGGGATGCTTCATTTGGGGGGAGGGATGGTTCAGTGGGCGGGGGGTGATGCTTCAGTGGGGGGGAGGGGATGGTTCAGTGGGCGGGTGGTGATAGTTTAGTGGAAGGGTAGTGATGGTTCAGTGGAGGGTGGTGTGGTTCAGTGGGAGGGTAGTGATGGTTCAGTGGGAGAGTAGTGACGGGTCAGTGGGAGGGTGGTGATGCTTCACTGGGAGGGTAGTGATGGTTCAATGGGAGGGAGATGATGGTTCAGTGGGAGGGTAGTGATGGTTTCAGTGGGGGGGTAGTGATGGTTCAGTGGGAGGGTAGTGATGGTTCAGTGGGAGGGGAGTCATGGTTCAGTGGGAGGGTTGTGATGGTTCAGTGGGAGGGTGGTGATGGTTCAGTGGGGGGTATGATGGTTCAGTGGGAGGGTAATGATGGTTCAGTGGGAGGGTAGTGATGGTTCAGTGGGAGGGTAGTGATGGTTCAGTGGGAGGGTAGGGGATGGTTCAGTGGGACGGTAGTGATGGTTCAAATGGGAGGGTATGATGGTTCAATGGGAGGGTAGTGATGGTTCAGTGGGAGGGTGGGATGGTTCAGTGGGAGGGTAGTCATGGTTCAGTGGGAGGGTGGTGTTGGTTCAGTGGGAGGGTAGTGATGGTTCAGTGGGAGGGTAGTGATGGTTCAGTGGGAGGGTAGTGATGGTTCAGTGGGAGGGTGATGATGGTTCAGTGGGAGGGTAGTGATGGTTCAGTGGGAGGGTAGTGATGGTTCAGTGGGAGGGTAGTGATGGTTCAGTGGGAGGGTGGTGATGGTTCAGTGGGAGGGTAGTGATGGTTCAGTGGGAGGGTAATGATGGTTCAGTGGGAGGGTAGTCATGGTTCAGTGGGAGGTAGTGATGGTTCAGTGGGAGTTAGTGATGGTTCATTGGAGGGTAGTGATGGTTCAGTGGGAGGTGTGATGGTTCAGTAGGGAGGGTGATGATGGTTCAGTGGGAGGGTTGGTCATGGTTCAGTGGGAGAGTGATGATGGTTCATGGAGGGTGATGATGGTTCAGTGGGAGGGTGATGATGGTTCAGTGGGAGGTGTGTGATGGTTCAGTGGAGGGGATGATTGTTCATGTGAGGGGGGTGATGGTTCAGTGGTGTTGGTTCAGTGGGGGGGTAGTGATGGTTCAGTGGGGTGATGATGGTTCAATGGAGGATGTGATGGTTTCAGTGGGAGAGGGATGATGGTCATGGGAGGGTGGTGATGGTTCAGTGGAAGGGTTAGGTTCATGGGGGTGATGAATTAGTGGGGGGGATGGTTAGTGGGGGTGGGATGGTTCAGTGGGGGGATGATGATGGTTCAGTGGGGGGGTGATGATGGTTCAGCGGGGGGGTGATGGTTCATGGGAGGGGATGGTTCAGTGGGAGGTGATGGTTCAGTGGCAGGGTGATGGTTCATTGGGAGGGTGATGGTTCAGTGGGAGGGTATGTTTCAGTGGGAGGGTGATGGTTCATTGGGAGGGTGATGGTTCAGTGGGAGGGTGATGGTTCAGTGGAGGGTGATGGTTCAGTGGGAGGTGATGGTTCAGTGGAGTGTGATGGTTCAGTGGGAGGTGATGGTTCATGGGAGGGTGATGGGTTCAGTGGGAGGGTGATGTTTCAGTGGAGGTTGATGGTTCAGTGGGAGGGTGATGGTTCATTGGGAGGGTGATGGTTCAGTGGGAGGGTGATGGTTCATTGGGAGGGTGATGGTTCAGTGGAGGGTGATGGTTCAGTGGGAGGGTGAATGGTCAGTGGAGGTGATGGTTCAGTGGGAGGGTGATGGTTCAGTGGAGGGTGATGGTTCATGGGAGGGTGATGGTTCAGTGGGAGGGTGATGGTTCAGTGGGAGGGTGATGGTTCAGTGGGAGGGTGATGGTTCAGTGGGAGGGTGATGGTTTCAGTGGGAGGTGATGGTTCAGTGGGGGAGTGGTGATGGTTCAGTGGGAGGTGATGGTTCATTGGGAGGGTGATGGATTCAGTGGGAGGGTGATGGTCAGTGGAGGGTGATGGTTCAGTGGGAGGGTGATGGTTCAGTGGAGGGTGATGGTTCAGTGGAGGTGATGGTTCAGTGGGAGGGTGATGGTTTCAGTGGGAGGGTGATGGTTCAGTGGAGGTGATGGTTCATGGGAGGGTGATGGTTCAGTGGGAGGTGATGGTTCATGGGAGGGGATGGTTCAGTGGGAGGGTGATGGTTCAGTGGGAGGGTGATGGTTCAGTGGAGGGTGATGGTTCAGTGGTGATGGTCAGTGGAGTATTCCCAGAACTATCGGTCAACATTCTCCACTAAATTGTGTATACACGACATGATTGTCTACTCCTGTTATCATCACTCACCGTCATCTGCCACTCACCATCTCCACCACTCACCATCACATCACTCACCATCACCATCACTCACCATCAGCCATCACTTCACCATAACATCACTCCCACAGCAGCTTCTCTAACCATGCTTCTTTCAGGTAAGTGATGTCCGTGCGGCGAGGAGTCTGACAAGGTAAGTGGATGGTTATGGCTTGTGTACTGAGTACCAGGTAGGTTACTGAGGACTCAGGTAGTACCAGGATGTCAGGTGGTACTAGCTAATCTTGGATTATTACCCGAAAGTTTGGGAGAGACTGCCAAAATATCTGTTCTGACTCAGCCATGTGCTCCTTGAAGGAATGTAGAGAGAGAGAGACAAAATTTACAAGTGGCAGACGGAAGACACAGAGACAGGGGGGGAGAGAAACAGAGAAATAGATGATACAGCCAGCCAGCAGCCCGTCACATAGAACACCAGTCACACATCACTAATTTTAGATCTGCCAAAAAGATATTTAATATTCCTTCCCTTTCGACGGCCGGTTATTGGTTTCTCCGCCTCCGTCCTTCCCTACTCGGGCCTACCTTACCTACCCTCTACTACCCTACCTACTACCCTACCTACTACCCTACCTCCTTCATTGTCTACTCCCATCTGCCTCCAGTTTTTTTTACTCCTGTAATCTTCCCTCTTCTGTTTTCTATAAAATTCCCTTCTTGCCACTGTTCCCTGCCAAGAGTATTCCCTGCCACCAGTGTCTCCTGCCAAGAGTGTTCCCTGCCAAGAGTGTTCCCTGCCACCGGTGTCTCCTGCCACCAGTGCTCCCTGCCACCAGTGTCTCCTGCCACCAGTGTTCCCTGCCACCAGTGTCTCCTGCCAAGAGTGTTCCCTGCCACCAGTGTCTCCTGCCACCAGTGCTCCCTGCCACCAGTGTCTCCTGCCAAGAGTGTTCCCTGCCACCAGTGTCTCCTGCCACCAGTGCTCCCTGCCACCAGTGTCTCCTGCCACCAGTGTCTCCTGCCACCAGTGTTCCCTGCCACCAGTGTCTCCTGCCACCAGTGTCTTCTGCCACCAATGTTCCTTGCCACCAGTGTCTTCTGCCACCAGTGTTCCCTGCCACCAGTGTTCCCTGCTACCAGTGTCTTCTGCCACCAGTGTTCCCTGCCACCAGTGTTCCCTGCTACCAGTGTCTTCTGCCACCAGTGTTCCGTGCCACCAGTGTCTTCTGCCACCAGTGTTCCGTGCCACCAGTGTTTTCTGCCACCAGTGTTCCCTGCCACCAGTGTTCCGTGCCACCAGTGTCTTCTGCCACCAGTGTTCCGTGCCACCAGTGTTTTCTGCCACCAGTGTTCCCTGCCACCAGTGTCTCCTGCCACCAGTGTTCACTGCCACCAGTGTCTCCTGCCACCAGTGTTCCTGCCACCAGTGTCTCCTGCCACCAGTGTCTTCTGCCACCAGTGTTCCGTGCCACCATGTCTTCTGCCACCAGTGTTCCCTGCCACCAGTGTCTTCTGCCACCAGTGTTCCATGCACCAGTGTCTTCTGCCACCAGTGTTCCGTGCCACCAGTGTCTTCTGCCACCAGTGTTCCGTGCCACCAGTGTCTTCTGCCACCAGTGTTCCGTGCCACCAGTGTCTTCTGCCACCAGTGTTCCGTGCCACCAGTGTTCCGTGCCACCAGTGTCTTCTGCCACCAGTGTTCCCTGCCACCAGTGTTCTTCTGCCACCAGTGTTCCGTGCCACCAGTGTCTTCTGCCACCAGTGTTCCGTGCCACCAGTGTCTTCTGCCACCAGTGTTCCGTGCCACCAGTGTCTTCTGCCACCAGTGTTCCGTGCCACCTGTGTCTTCTGCCACCAGTGTTCCGTGCCACCAGTGTTTTCTGCCACCAGTGTTTCCTGCCACCAGTGTTCCGTGCCACCAGTGTCTTCTGCCACCAGTGTTCCGTGCCACCAGTGTTTTCTGCCACCAGTGTTTCCTGCCACCAGTGTTCCGTGCCACCAGTGTTCCCTGCCACCAGTGTTCCCTGCCACCAGTGTCTCCTGCCACCAGTGTTCACTGCCACCAGTGTCTCCTGCCACCAGTGTTCCCTGCCACCAGTGTCTCCTGCCACCAGTGTCTTCTGCCACCAGTGTTCCGTGCCACCAGTGTCTTCTGCCACCAGTGTTCCCTGCCACCAGTGTCTTCTGCCACCAGTGTTCCGTGCCACCAGTGTCTTCTGCCACCAGTGTTCCGTGCCACCAGTGTCTTCTGCCACCAGTGTTCCGTGCTACCAGTGTCTTCTGCCACCAGTGTTCCGTGCCACCAGTGTCTTCTGCCACCAGTGTTCCGTGCACCAGTGTCTTCTGCCACCAGTGTTCCGTGCCACCAGTGTCTTCTGCCACCAGTGTTCCGTGCCACCAGTGTCTTCTGCCACCAGTGTTCCGTGCCACCAGTGTCTTCTGCCACCAGTGTTCCGTGCCACCAGTGTCTTCTGCCACCAGTGTTCCGTGCCACCAGTGTCTTCTGCCACCAGTGTTCCGTGCCACCAGTGTCTTCTGCCACCAGTGTTCCGTGCCAACAGTGTCTTCTGCCACCAGTGTTCCGTGCCAACAGTGTCTTCTGCCACCAGTGTTCCGTGCCACCAGTGTCTCTGCCACCAGTGTTCCGTGCCACCAGTGTCTTCTGCCACCAGTGTTCCGTGCCAACAGTGTCTTCTGCCACCAGTGTTCCGTGCCAACAGTGTCTTCTGCCACCAGTGTTCCGTGCCACCAGTGTCTTCTGCCACCAGTGTTCCGTGCCACCAGTGTCTTCTGCCACCAGTGTTCCCTGCCACCAGTGTCTTCTGCCACCAGTGTTCCGTGCCAACAGTGTCTTCTGCCACCAGTGTTCCCTGCCACCAGTGTCTTCTGCCACCAGTGTTCCGTGCCAACAGTGTCTTCTGCCACCAGTGTTCCGTGCCAACAGTGTCTTCTGCCACCAGTGTTCCGTGCTACCAGTGTCTTCTGCCACCAGTGTTCCGTGCCACCAGTGTCTTCTGCCACCAGTGTTCCCTGCCACCAGTGTCTTCTGCACCAGTGTTCCGTGCCAACAGTGTCTTCTGCCACCAGTGTTCCCTGCCACCAGTGTCTTCTGCCACCAGTGTTCCGTGCCAACAGTGTCTTCTGCCACCAGTGTTCCGTGCCACCAGTGTCTTCTGCCACCAGTGTTCCGTGCCAACAGTGTCTTCTGCCAACAGTGTCTTCTGCCACCAGTGTTCCGTGCCAACAGTGTCTTCTGCCACCAGTGTTCCGTGCCAAACAGTGTCTTCTGCCACCAGTGTTCCCTGCCACCAGTGTCTTCTGCCACCAGTGTTCCGTGCCAACAGTGTCTTCTGCCACTAGTGTTCCGTGCCACCAGTGTCTTCTGCCACCAGTGTTCCCTGCCACCAGTGTCTTCTGCCACCAGTGTTCCGTGCCAACAGTGTCTTCTGCCACCAGTGTTCCGTGCCACCAGTGTCTTCTGCCACCAGTGTTCCGTGCCAACAGTGTCTTCTGCCAACAGTGTCTTCTGCCACCAGTGTTCCGTGCCACCAGTGTCTTCTGCCACCAGTGTTCCCTGCCACCAGTGTCTTCTGCCACCAGTGTTCCGTGCCAACAGTGTCTTCTGCCACCAGTGTTCCCTGCCACCAGTGTCTTCTGCCACCAGTGTTCCGTGCCAACAGTGTCTTCTGCCACCAGTGTTCCGTGCCACCAGTGTCTTCTGCCACCAGTGTTCCGTGCCAACAGTGTCTTCTGCCAACAGTGTCTTCTGCCACCAGTGTTCCGTGCCACCAGTGTCTTCTGCCACCAGTGTTCCGTGCCAACAGTGTCTTCTGCCAACAGTGTCTTCTGCCACCAGTGTTCCGTGCCAACAGTGTCTTCTGCCACCAGTGTTCCGTGCCAACAGTGTCTTCTGCCACCAGTGTTCCCTGCCACAGTGTCTTCTGCCACCAGTGTTCCGTGCCAACAGTGTCTTCTGCCACTAGTGTTCCGTGCCACCAGTGTCTTCTGCCACCAGTGTTCCGTGCCACCAGTGTCTTCTGCCACCAGTGTTCCCTGCCACCAGTGTCTTCTGCCACCAGTGTTCCGTGCCAACAGTGTCTTCTGCCACCAGTGTTCCGTGCCACCAGTGTCTTCTGCCACCAGTGTTCCGTGCCAACAGTGTCTTCTGCCACCAGTATTCCGTGCCAACAGTGTCTTCTGCCACCAGTGTTCCGTGCCACCAGTGTCTTCTGCCACCAGTGTTCCCTGCCACCAGTGTCTTCTGCCACCAGTGTTCCGTGCCACCAGTGTCTTCTGCCACCATGTGTTCCCTGCCACCAGTGTCTTCTGCCACCAGTGTTCCGTGCCAACAGTGTCTTCTGCCACCAGTGTTCCGTGCCAACAGTGTCTTCTGCCACCAGTGTTCCGTGCCACAGTGTCTTCTGCCACCAGTGCCGTGCCACCTTTTTTCCCGTCACCCGTGTTCCCCGCCCCCCTTGGGCTTTTCCACCATGTTCCCCGGCCCCCATGTTCCGTGCCACCAGTTTTTGCCACCGTGGGTTTCCCCCCCCAGTTTCCCTGCCACCCCGGTTTTGTGCCACCAGTGTTCCCTGCCACGTGTTTTGCCACCCGTTTCGTGCCACCGTGTTCCCGCCCCCAGTGTTCCCCGCCCCCATGTTCCGTGCCACCGTTTCCGTGCCCCAGGTTCCCGCCAAAAAGTGTTCCCTGCACCCGTGTTCCGGCCCCCCAGTTTCCGTGCCCCGGTTTCCGGCCCCAGTGTTCCGTGCCCCCAGGTTCCCTGCCACCATGTTTCCCCGCCCCGTGCCGCCCAGTGTTCCCTGCCCCCGGTTCCCCGCCCAGTGTTTCCCTGCCCCAGTGTTCCCTGCCACCAGGGGGGGGTTTTCCCTGCCCCCCTTTTTCCCTGCCACCATGTTCCGTGCCACCAGGTTTTCCTGCCACCAGTTTCCCTCCACCGTGTTCCCTGCCCCGTGTTCCTCCACCGTGTTCCTGCCACCATGTTCCGTGCCCCCTTTTTCCGGCCACCCGTGTTCCCCCGCCACAGTGTTCACTGCCACCATGTTCCCTGCCACCGTGTTCCCCCGCCACCCGTGTTCCGTGCCCCCAGTTTCGTGCCCCAAATTTCCCTGCCACCAGGTTCACTGCCACCAGTTTCGTGCCCCCCAGTGTTCCCCGCCCCCAGTGTTCCGTGCCCCCCATGTTCCGTGCCCAGTGTTCCCTGCCCCTGTTCCCTGCCACCATGCCCTGCCCCCTGTTCCCTGCCACCAGTGTTCCGTGCCACCCTGTTTCCGTGCCACCAGTGTTCCGGCACCTGTTCCCTGCCACCATGTTCACTGCCACCAGTGTCCTGCCCTGTTTCCCTGCCACCATGTTCCCGCCACCGTGTTCACTGCCCCCCCATGTTTTCCCGCCCCCAGGTTCAGCCCCGGGTTCCCGTGCCCCAGTGTTCCCTGCCACCTTTTTCACGCCACCCTGTTTCCCCGCCACCGGGTTTTCCCTGCCCCAGTGTTCCTGCCCCCATGTTCCGGCCACCGTGTTCCGTGCCACCCGGTTCCCCGCCACCGGTTCACTGCCCCCGTTTTAAAAATTTGGGGGGTTCTTACCTGCTTTCACAGTCAAATTAATTTTCTTCGCATGTAAAAAAAAAAAAAGGGAAAATTTCAGGGGGGGAAAGAAGTGCGACTGCTCAGTGGTGAGCACCAAACACTTGCGGGAAAGAAAAACCATACACTGGTACTCAGATGATGACCGTGTTGTTCACAGCAGTGTATGTGTATGTGGTAATGTGTAGTGCGCACACGAATGTGTTGCGTACATACAACGTTCTCTGAAAGGACTTTAGCTAGAGCTTGCCACAACCTTCCTGGTGTGATGTTTGTCTGTAAAATCTTACACTGTGGTCTCTGTCCCATGTGATAACCTTACTAGTCCGTATAGAAGTGTGCCTAGTTGTAAGAAGCTTATTAGGTCGGCATGGTACAGTGGGTAGCGTACAGGCTTACTAGTTTTAGTACTTGCGTATTAGGGTTAGCACTGACCTGCTTGTTTTAACACTGGTTTGCTATGGGTTCGAAGTCTCGGTTCAGTATTCTACAGGATATGTTGTGCAGCTGTCCGCTCTAGTCCTTTTCTTAAACAGAAATAGAGGGAGATGCATATCAACCATAAATAGAGGAGCTGAGAAGTAATACGGAAAATGATGTAGTGAATAAGGCAGAGTCCTAGCCTCGATTCTTTACAGCCACAACCTGATGAAACCCCAACAGTCACGTGACCAGGCTAAAGATAAAAGGTGGGCTTAAAGAAAACGGAAAAGGAAATATCTGAAGAGTTGAACACAGACTACGAGAGGCCCTCATGAAGGATCAGTGGCTTCTCTTTCAGCTGGCGACAGGGATGTAGAACCAGAAATATGGAATGTTGAAATTGAAATTACAAGGGACGTTGACAAAAGAAAAAAGGAATTATTTGAAGCACAAAACTTTGGGGGGGGGACAATGTGTTACCCCTGTTGCTAGGTAAAAAAGTAAAAAAAGTAAAAACAATGACTAAAATAATGAAGACAGTACATTTTAACAAGCAAAGAAGCATGTTGTTACTAAGATCACAGGGGTCTTTGTGGGGAGGGGGCCCGCTGGGGCAGTGACCCGGGAAATCATAACAGGAAACCCGGGTTATACTTCTAGGGGTGACGGTTAATTCGATCTTTGTTTATTCCAAATGCGAAGCCTTTGAAAAAGCGAAAATAACTTTTTTAGTTTCTGCTTTTTTAAAATTTCTGGTTATATCAAAGCCTGATTGCAACACACGGGAACCCGAAAAATTTTCCAGTTAACAACGTCGTTTGACGGACAACAAGGGAGAGAAGAGATCCTGAGCTAGAGAGCACAACAAGGACAATATACTCAAAAATTTAAAAAAAAAAACCAAAAGCAGTGGTAGGATTAGAACCCTGTCTCACGAATATACTTAATTTTTTGACAAAGTGAGGAAATCAGCAGGACACAAAACTAAACAAAAATACCTGTTCTTGAAATACCAAAAACGTTCCACACATTGTCCCCTGCCAGTTTATTCTTAAAAAAAGAAGCTAAGGGTTAAAGTAAGAAGGAAAAAACTTCACGTAGTACAGAAGATAGTAAAGGAGAAGCATAGAACTTCTCATTAATAAAAAATGTTCATCAAGGATAGTAAGAGGGGTTTTGTGTTTAATACAGTGAGGACCTTATCCAGAGAAGGTTGATATCTGCACCTTCACTGTTTGTATACATGATGTGAAGCTCATGAAAGTGGGAGCAGAGGATGACTGCGTATATGCTGAGAATGAAGTTGACTTCGAGAATAATCTTGTAAATGCATATTGATGAAATGGAGATATGAGAGGAAAGAAAGCAGAAGACATTGTTACCAATGAGAAAAATCTGCTTCTGTAAAATATCTAACAGAGAAGTAATTGAAAATAAAACTATAAGGACGGGAAAAGGATGTATGGCGAGATCATATTTCCTTTTTTTTTTAATCTCGCCATGTTAGGGGAGCCCTATAAAAAAAAATATTAACCATCATTCATTCACTAGCTATTGACAGAATTGTTGCGGGTCGTCCAAATTTTGTTTTTCCACCCCCCAACACCACACGTTGTAATATATATATATATATATATTATATGATATTTATAGATAATTATATATATATATATATATATATATATATATATTTTATATTACTATTATCGTGCGAATAGGCAGAGAACTTGCCATCTTGGCTTAATAGCAACGCTCATCTTGCCTTATAGGACACGTGAAATTTGGTTGTATGCAATAATTTCGCCCAAAATCATTCTGAAGCTAATAAAAATATATTTGATTTGTGTTTCTTAGTACCAATTTATTGTAAACGTTTTAAATACTATTTTGTATATATTTAGATGTTTATTATTTTTTTAATTTTTTATATTTTATTTTTATTTTACCTATGTTTAAATTTATTTCTTAAATTTGTTTAGTTGGGATTAGGCTTTAATAAATGCTCTTGTTATAATAAAGGTTAGGGTTGTGTTTTCTAAGATTCTTTTTGGTTGCAAATGAAAATGTGTTTACATTAACATTAATGAAAAAATATATCTTTAAACGTATAAGAGAAATTTTTAGATAGATCTTATTTTAAAGAAGTTCTTGCTAATTGACTGTTTTACATATTCGGCACGACTTTATATATATATTTTATATATATATTATATATATTTTTTATCTCGTATATATATATCAATTTATTATTATATATATATATGATAATTTTATTATGTCAAAACAAACCACTCTGAAGAATAGAGAAATTCAGCGCTTCGTGAGTAAGTCAGAAAGCGCTTGATATTCTCTATTCTTTCAGCAGTGGTAGTTTTGCTAATTATGAATCACCTGATTACTGTGATCTTATTGCATATTTATATTTATAGATATAATATTTTTAGTGCATATATCATATATATATGATATTTATTCTTTATTATATATATATATATAATGTCAGTGCCGAAAGCAGAACTTGCCATCTTGGCTTAAATAGCAACGCTCATATTGCCAAATATAGGACAAGTGAAAATTTTGTATGGGAATAATTTCTCCAAAATCAATTTGACCTAACGAAAAAAGTATATTTCATTGTGTTTGTTTAAGTATTGATAATTATTGTTAAACGCATCTATAATATATTTAGTTGGGTAAGGCTAAAATAAATTGTCTTGTTTTATAATAGCGTAGGTAAGTTTTCTAAGATCTCTTTTTGGTGCAAAATTATAAATTTTTACATCAATATAAATAGAAAAAAATATATCTTGAAACACACACACACACACAACCACACACACACACACACACCACACACACTCACACTACACAACACACAACGTCCGACTCAGACCACAACAATAGAGATTAAGACTACCTATATATTATATTTATTATATATATATATTTATAAATCATTAGATATATATATATATAGTTATATTTATATATATATAAATATATATATATTATGGATAAGAATCAAATGTCCAATAACGGGGAGTTGACACAGTTACTTTTTGCTGATGATACTGTGCTTTTGGGAGATTCTAAGAGAAAAGTAGAACATAGATAAGAGTGAGGTGTGAGGGTATCAAACGGTTTTAGATATAAAGAAAAATATGGATATATCGAGCATTGGAGAGAAGGAGTATGGAAAAAGTATGTTTTCAGATATTTGGGAGTTGACTTGCAGCAGATGGTTTTATGAAGGATGAGGTTAAACCATAGTAATGATTGAAGAAAAAAAGGTCATTAGTAGCATTGAGGATCTGTGGAGACAAAAAAAAAAACGTTTATCAACTGGAGGCAACAAGAAGGACATGTATGAAAGAGTATTGGAGTACCAACACTTCTTATCATTGGCGTGTGAAGCTATGGGTTGTGAATTCTGCTGCGAGGAGGCGGCTGGAGGCAGTGGAAAATGTTCCTGTATTACTAAGGGAATATTATGGTGTAAATATTATGCAGAAAACTCGGAGTGTGGAACTAGGAGGGGTGTGGAGTTACTAAAAGTATTAGAGGGCTGAAGAGGGTTTTTGTTGAGGTGGGTTTGATCATTTAGAGAGAATGAACAAAGTAGGAATGATTGGAGAACGTATTATAATGTGTTTTTTTTTAGGGGGGGTGGGAAAGGCGGGGGTAGGGTTCGTCCTGAAAAGGTTGGGAAGGGAGGGGCGTATTGTAAAGGAGCGTTTCTAGTGGCATGTGGGAAGGAAACTTGGACTTCCAGCAAGCATGCGTGAGTGTGCTAGAATACGCGACGTGAATGGAGATGACTGGAAGTTTGTGGGGGCATGACGAGCTGTTGGAGCGTGAGCAGGGTAATTTTTGTGAAGGGATTCAGGGAAACCGGTGTTTAGCGGAACTTGAGACCTAAAATGGGAAAGTACAATGCGCACTTTAAAGAAGGGGTTGGGGTTTTAGTGGCAGTTTGGAAGAGGGGCTTTAAACTGTCGTATCTGGCGCCTCTTGCAAGACCAGTGATTTTGGTTGAGTGATGCGCTCGCAAAAATGTTGAATGATGATGAACGTGTTTTTCCTTATATATATTTATATATTATATTATATTATTATATATATATATATTTCTATATATTTATATTTATATATATATATATATTGCATTACATTCTCGCGTTTGGGTATGCGTGTGGGTTCCTACTGTTGGCTGTCTCGTGTTTGCATGCACCACAATTTCCTCTCCGCCACTCCCTTCATCCCTCCTTCCTAATCCACCAAAGCCTTGTGCCGACACAGCTCGGTCTTGCAGAGTGCCAGTGAGTACGCTCTGTTGCCCATGTTATGGACGACAACAATGACGCTGTTGTCAGCATTCTAAACCTCAGAGAGGGCCACGATTGGACAGTACAGGAGGCCCCTTGTTGTGGAAGGTGGAACGGGTGGGAAAAAAAAAAAAATGAGGGAAGGCGGGTTAGACTTAAGGAAAAAATGTACGTCAAATAATTGTTGTGCTAGGAGAGTCGAGGTATACTCCTGGCCCCTCCTGGTACTTAATATCGATTGCAGATTCATGGCCTCCACTGGTTATATGTGAGCCGGTGGAGTTGTTATTTCCCTTCTTATCATTATAGTGACCAGTGAACGTCAGAGGGTGCCGCAATTATAGAAGTGTTCATTAAGGTACACAGTACGTCTCCCTAGACTCGTTTCATTAAATATATTCAATAATAGGACAATGGCAAATTAGTGAATACTGTACTCTATGACCTCACGTAATCATGGTATACAATATTACAATAAAACCCATTGTCACGGCGGGCCTTGAATACTGCGGTCAGAAAGTTTTTTTACGGGGACTCTGACCGCGGGTTCAAGTCCCACGTGGTATGGTTCATAATACTGGAACATATTTTGCTGATTAACATGTTGATAATCGGTTTATTGAGCGTGGCGTCAGTCGAAAACAACGACCGTTAATCGAGGATAACCAAAGTCTGTCATTTCACTCAGACAATATGATGTTTATTAAGGAAGAGAAGTTTCAAATGCTGTATGGAAAAATGATAGGAAATAGATTTAAAAACGGAGTACAGGACAAACTCATAATTCATTCAGTAGAGGTAAAGTTTCCACATGCAAGAGTTTGGAATGTTAGAATCAGATATCGCATTTTAAGGGTCACACACAGTGTTGCTGTCTCTGCTTCAAGGAAAAATGGAAAGTGGTCAGCTAGGTATAAAGATTATGCTGAGCAAGCTGACTCGATGCTCTTCAAGTACTTGTTCTCTCCAGGTGGAAATACTGCTATACACTAAAGGGGTCTTCAAGGCTAGGCGAGAGATTGCCTGAACTGTAAATCAGAACGTGCACTTATCCTTTACATTCTATGCAACATTGTGAAGTACTGAACGCTTGAAGTTTCCTGGAGACTCTACTTCTTGTATGTGCGCGAGAAAGTACACTATTATAATTTACATTTGGATTATACCTGAGGGACTGGTTTCAAATGTTCACATCAAAATCACTCCTTATGATTGTAAAGTCACTTGAAGAACGTGTGTATAAGTTAACCTACGATAAAAAAAAAGTACACTGTTAGGAGAGAATCAGATAAGAATATAAACAATAGATTGACTCTGGACATCAATACACCATAGATAATCTCATAATAAGAGACTAATATGAGTTGTCGTAAGTTTGATCTCCTGTTTGAAAATTATTTGTGTTAAAGAGGGAACTGGATAAGCGGCAAGACGGTCCCCGACTTTTTCAGTGTTTCTCTTTGCATCCTGGAGTTTACTGGGAGAGAGTTCCGGGGGTCAACGCCCCGCGGACCCGGTTCTGTGACCAGGGCATCCTTAGGTCCAGTGTCCCAGGATACGTACCCCACACCAGTCGACTAACACCCACGAGACCATTAGTACTGATGGGGAACATAGACAACAGGTTGAGTAAGAAACACGTGACCAGTGTTTCTCTCTGGGCTTGGGAATCGAACCCTGGCCCTACCGTGTTGAAGCAGAGAGCGTTAGCCACCACGTGCCACCAGAGCCCCACTCATAAGGAAAATAACTAGAACAAAAACCTCTGGCTGTGTTTAATAGGAAAGCTGATAAGTTGTTTTCAAATCAGTTGCTTATCCCCACAGCGGGCTGCTGTTACTGCGTTGGATCGCTGTCATGCGGGTCAGAAAATAAAACGACAGACCGGCCTGGTCTAGACCGGATTCTCTCGAGGTGGGGCGTTGACACCCGAAAACAAATTTTGGTATCTTTCAGGTGTTCTCCAGTGTGTCGTACGTTCAATTACCTCGCAGTACCACACTAGCCCTCGTTGCGCTGTCTCTACTTGTCTTCCTGTCTATTAAAACAATGCGTTTGATCCATTTATATGATATACAGTGCGCAGCAGGCAATCATAATGCAGAACAAGCCACAGGAGGATGGAATCTTTATCTTGTGATCGTTCGACTCTCGTGCGTCGCTAGGAGCTGGGACAGTGTATGCAACAAAGTCAGCATCAGATAAGAGGGGAATATATATGTGTATATGTGTGTACTCGCCTAATAGTACTTACTGATTTGTGGTTGCAGGGGGTCGTTCATAGCTCTTGGCCCCGCCTCTGCGCTGGTCGATACTAGGTACCACTCTCTCCCAGCTCCATGAGCTTATATTTTTTTTTCGTACCTTCTTCTTTAAACTATTGTATGAAGCGTGCCTCAACTACATTACTCTCCAGTACTGTTTACTTACTGACAACTCTGTGACTGAAGAATTACTTTTCCTAACATCCCTTGTGACTCTTCTCGAGTTTTCAACTTCCACTTGTGACCCCTTGTTTCTGTGTCACATCTTTGCAAACTTGTCAGTTTCTCACAGTATTTGAATGTCATTATTATGTCTCCCCTATACCTCCTGTCCTGTTGTCAGATTGAGAGTTCTCCTTAACCTCTCCTTGTAGGACAAACTCTTCAGCTCTGCGACTAGTCTATGCTTGCAAACCTTTTTGCACTTTCTGCTAATTTCTTAGTGTTTCGACCTAAGTGTGGGTTCCATACTGGCGCTGCATACTCCCGCATGGGTCTGGACGTACACAGTGTTCAGTTGTGAATGACTCCTTACTTAGCATGTCGCAACACTATTCTGTCAGGTTTGCCAGGGCGCCCATATGCTGCGCAGTTATTTGGTTTGAATGTGAGTCTCTGTAGGATGTGCACGGTATGATGCTTACCCGAACTCCTATTTCCTTGACGTGGTTTTGATTACAATCTTTGATCTATTAGGCTGTACCTCCGTCGCCATTCTCCTTTATCTTTATCCACAATCTCATAACTTTGCACTTGGTGGGTTACATCCAGAGACCATTTGTGGTGACTAGGCTTGGCAGCCTGTCCAGGATCACCTTGTAGGCTTACTGATCCTCGTCCGCTTGTATTCTCATTAGCGCTCTTACATCGGTTGCAAAACTAGGACACCTATGAGTCTGTCCCCTTCCGTCATGTTATTCACATCTATAGATAACTTTCTTAGTTCTAGTCGGAGAGAAATTGTAGATCTAATCAAAAGATGCGGCCTAAGAAGTGCATGAGACCAATAGATTAAAACAATCTCATTGGTTCAAAAGAGAGGCATTTTATAGGCGTATCAAAAGAGGTGGCATGGGGCAGTTAAGAAATCTATTTAATTCTAACGTAAAGAGAGAGAGAAAATAAAAATAATAAGAAAGCATAACAGGGATTATGCGGGCTTAAGGTCCACAGGGATTCAGAAAGACTAACCTCCAATAAGGGTTCTTTCAGGTATACGAAGAAGATTAGGGGACAAGATAGGCTCACTTAAGAGTAACTCAGTTTAGATCACTGACCCAGTGATAAGGATATGTGTAAAATTTTCAATTCTTACTTCCTCTCAGTTTTACTCGGAAGATACTAGCGGATATTCCAGATACTCTAATAGATTATGTAGAATCAGGACACTCGATAATAAACTATGCACGATTGCGGTAACAGTGACATGGTCCTCAGACAAATAGGTTATTAAAAATAACATAGCCCCAGGTCCTGATGAACTGTTTGGCAAGGGTCGTTTAAAGGCATGTAAAGTAGGAACTTAGCATACCTATTGACTATCTTTCGCAGATTCAGATAAAACTGGCATTGGCCTGATAAAGTGGGAAAATGGACAACATGTAAATCACATTATTAAGAAGAACTGAGATCGATCGGCAATCACTGCGGAAGGCCCTAACTGCCCTATTCGAGGCAGGTCCAAGTCTCCTACCGGCTCTTAAAAGCCAATGCACCCAACCTAGTCAGGTCAGGTCACATAGACTTACAAGGGAGGAAAACACGGCCAATCAGACTGTTAGCACAAGCTATCAGGTTCTATCTCAAACCACCGCACATCTTCATGTATTATCCAACTATTTTTAAAGCTACTCAACGTTTGGCCTCTATAACGGTACTTGGGAGTTTGTTCCCACTCATCCACAAACTCTGATTACCAAACCCAGTTCTTTTTCCTATATTCTTCCTGAATCTGAAGTTTTCCAACTTGTAAATCCATTGCTGCAGAGTCCTGTCTAGGCTAGATGTATTTTCAGCTACACTATTTACATCCCCTTTATTTATTCCTGTCTTACATTGTATACACCTCAAGATATCCCCCCTATTTCTACGTCTTTCTAGAGAGGATGCAGTTTCAGGGCCCTTAGTCCATCCTCATAGGAAGGTTTCTGATTCATGGGATCATCTTTGTCATCCTCCTTTGTACATTTTCCAGTGAATTCTATATCCCCATTCGTAATACTCAAGAGGTACCATAAACTGTCGAGGGCATAATCTAAAATGACGGTCTAACCAGTGGAATCGTGTATAGAGTTGAATGCGAAGACAAACCTGAAGGATACTCCTAGTTATTTATGGTTTGATTTGCCAAGGTTTCTATTAGCTTTATTGCGTACACTTGATGCACTGTTGTCTGGGTTCGCAGATTTTTACTGAAACAAGACAATCAGTGATAAGATGTTCGAATTAAAGAGCTAACTAGAATCCTTTGGTTCATATCAAGACAGCATAATAACTAAATACGGCAGGTGACAGGTCCTTAGCTTCAAACTATAGCTCGTAATTAAAGCCCTTAACCTCCATAGTGGGAAAATTTATGGAATCAATAAATTGCCGAAGCAATTGTAGCCATTTGGGATAGGCACAGATTGATTTAATGAATTCTCAACGTTTTACACGAAGTGAGCGTTCCTGTCTTACGGATTTTACTACTTTTTTCACTAAGGTGTTTTAGGAGGTAGATCATGGTAATGATATGTTATGTGTCTATTGGGACTTCAGTAAGGCTTTGTAGAGTTCCACCCCAGTGGCTATAGAATACTTAGGCACACGGAATAGGAGGAGAATTTTTTTCATGGTGTGGCATGGCTGAGAATAGGCAGCAGAGAGTGCATAAAAGGGGCGAGAACAGGAGGGGAGAAATCAGGAAAATGGGGGCGTCACAAGTGGTGTTCAAAGGGTCAGTGTTGCGCCCCTTGTTGGCTGTCCTCCATCTACATAAAAGGACATAGAGAGAGAATAAATTAGTAACAAGCAATTTTGCTGATGACTCCAAAATTAGCCGCGCCCTCCAATTCTTCTATTGGGACATTAGAGCACTCCAGAGATGATTTGAATAGACTGGATGCATGTGGTCGGAGGAGTGGCAGATGCATTTTAATATAAACAAATGCAAAAGTACTCGATTGTTGGACAAGAGAAAATTTAACCTGCCAATATAAATTAAATAGTGTCAGATATCATATTACGGCAGCGAAAATGGATTTTAGGAGTTTCTGGTTAGTGAGTAATCAAAACCAAGACAACAGTGCATTAGTGTTCGCTATAAGCTAACTGGATTTCTTGGGCTTCATAGCAAGAAATATATAATTAATAAGAGTCCTCAGGTTGTTCTTCTTTCTATATATCCTTGGTTTGGCTCTGTAAATTACGCTGCGCAGTTTTGGTCCCTTATTACAGAATGACATAATTTAAATGCTCATGGAAACGTACAAAGGATGACTTGTTGATCCCATCTATCATAAATCTTCCCTACTGAAGCTAGACTGAGGGCCTGATACCTGCATCTCTTGAAAGGCGTAAAATTAGGGGGGATATGATTGAGCTTTATAAATGGAAAACAGGCGAATTAATAAAGGGGTGTAATATAGCATGCCTATAAATATCTAACAGAAAGAAAGAACTCGCCAGCAATGGCTTTAACTGGAAAAATTCTGATTCAGGAGGATTATAGGAAAGCATGGTTTGGTAATTGAGTTGTGGATGAGTGGAACAAAACAGCCCAAAGTACCATCATAGACGCCTAAACTACGTTGTATAGTTTTTAAAAAATAGGTTGGAATAAATACATGGTGGGTGTGGGTGGGTGTGGAGTCGGACATGACTAGCTTAGTTTGCACTAGGTCAGATGAACTGTCCCCACACTTAAGTGACGGTTCTATACTTTCACTAGGTCAAGGCATTGGGCTTAAGCCGGTGATGAGGAATTAGAGAGCTGCCTCTCCCATAGGCCAGAGTAGGCATGCTGCAGTGCTTCCTTCTTTATTGTTTTATGTACAGAATGCACCAGGATCTAGGACACTGAACCCTTGATCCCCCCCCCCCCCCCCCCCCCCCCCCACCCCCCTTTCCTCACCTCTGGAACTGCACCTTGACATCATGGGCCCACTCTGAAAACTCGTCTCGCTACCAAGACACGATGTTTCATTCACCTTTGATCCATTACTAGTACTTTCCTACCCTATTCCTGACTGCTCCTATTGCCTTTTCAACAGTTTCGTTATGTAGGTAATGTTGTCGAGACTTCTTATATTCGAGGAAGATGCGTCTGCCCATCCCTACTCTATCTTGTCTTATTGTGCTGCGTCACCTTGTCATTACAACTACGCCAATAGGTCTGTGATGCAGGATTTTCCTTCCCTGAAGCCGTAGCTTGTTGTCGTGTATGAGCGTTTCCTTTCTAAGGTTGCTCTACTACTTTTCTCACCTGATAATCTTCTTGTAATACTACTACACATATCAATGCACTCACCTGTAATTAGTGCAGCCTGTTCCCTGTCCCTTTCTTAAAAAGGGATACCCCAGGCAATTGCCCTGTTTTTTTTTTTAGATTTATTGAGAAGTTTTAGGGGCCCACACGCAGTCCCATCTGTTCCCTCCTCTATTTCCCAAGGGAAGATTTCTGGTCCCATCGCCTTAGGTATCTATTTTCCCTGCTTTTCTTCCCCTCCCCCTGGTTATGTGACTGTGCCCAAAAACTTGCTAGTGCACCCTCCACTTCAGTTTACTGGAACCTCTCTGTCTCCACTGTGAATAACTCCAAATCGTGAGCTGGGGTTTCACATACTTTCTGGTCTTCCCTGTTTGTGTGCTCTCCCCCTTTCCCTTCCCTCAGCTTATTCCCTGGTTTTTACTTTTTTTCCTCCTGACGTGACTGTTAAAAGTTTTATGTGCTGTGGCGTGTGGCGCGCGACGCGTTTAGATACCATGGCTGGAGTAGCAATTAACCGTTCCTCTTATCTTAAAAACCTTGCGCCGCCCAACTACCATTAACTCCCACCACCCAAACTGTGAGGGCCGCCCACATACCCATTAACCCCACCCCACCAACTTGACGCCCCCCACACTACCATTAACTCCCCCACCCACCCAACTGTAAACCACCGCCCACACTACTCAAAAACCCCCACCCACCCAACGTGAAAAACCGCCCACATACTCATTAACTCCCACCCACACCAACTGTGACGCCGTCCACACTCTTTTAAACTCCCACCCCACCAACTGTGACGCCCCCCCACTATCTTAACCCCACCCACCCAACTTTTGACGTCCCCACACTACATTAACTCCACCCACCCCAACTTGACACCGCCCAACTCTCTTTAAACTCCCACCCACACCAACTGTGACGCCGCCCCACTACAAAAAACTCCCACCCACACAACTGTGACGCGCCCACACTACTCATTCTCCCCCCCAAACCCCAACTGTGACACCGCCACATACTCTTTAACTCCCCCCCACCCAACTGGACCCCGCCCACATATCTTTAAAACCCCCACCCCCCAACTGTGCGGCCCCACTATCAAAAATCCCCCACCCCACCAACTGTGACACCGCCCAAACACTCTTTAAACTCTCCCACCCCACCAACTTGAGCCGCCCCACTATCTTTAACTCCCCCCCACACCAATGTGCGCCCCCCCACATACTCTTTAAATCCCCCCCACACCAACTGTGACCCCGCCCCACCACCTATGACCCCACCCAAACACTTTTTCCCCCGCCCATCACAAGAAAAGATTGCAAAGTCTGATGATCCTTGAAAATCACTTGTTGTCTCTGGGCTGGAATTGCTGTACTTTAAACATCCCTTTCAAGGCAGGTGAAATTGAGTTAGATTGTGAGGTACAGAAACCTTTACTGCAATAAAAGCTCCATCAGCACCTAAATACGGGAAAGCTTGGAAGATTGACTTGTTTTCGTTGGAACGCAGGCGAGAGAGAGAAAAAATCTACAATGGGAAAACCTGGAGTGATGGTCCCAAAACTACCACAAAAACACTCCCCACGGAAGCAAAATATGGCAGGGGATACAAATATCCCCGTGAAAAGTAGGGGTGTCATTAGTACACTAAGAGAAAACACCAAAGTGTCCGGGGCCAAACTGTTCAGCAGTTCCCCCGCCATAAGGAAAAATTAACAGTTAAACCCCTGGCTGCCTTCAAGAGGGAGCTGGACAATCAGGGCCCGGATCGGGAGGGCTGTGCCTGTACTTGGTTGTGCGGCCACAGTAATACTTAGTTGATCAGGCACTGATCCCCCGGGAGGCCCGGTCATGGGTAGCAGCACCCGTCTGGAACCCCACCCGGGCCCGCACGTCAAAAAGTTAGAGAAAGTACAAAAAGGTTTTAACAAAGGGTTCCCCAAGTCAGGGAATGTCGTCGAGGAAAGGTTGAGAGAAAACGGGGCTGGGCAATGGAGGAAGAAGGTTCAGGGGGGAAAATGATAACGACATATAATTTTCGCGGGGGAAAAGACAAAGGGGGACAGGATAGGTGTTTCCGAGAGGGGGCACAAAAAAAACAAAGGGGCCAACTGGAAGTGAAAACTCAGAGAGTCACAGGGACGTTTGGAGTATTTTTTCATTCATAACGTCAGGAAAGGGGGTACCAGCAAGGAAAAAGTGGAGGGAGGAACCATACAGCTTTTAAAAAAGGTATGACAAAGCTCAGGAAGCAATGAGGGAGAGAACCTAGTAGCGATCATGAAGAGGCGGGGCAAGGAGCTGGTCTCGACCCCCGCAACCACAAATTTTGTGAGTACACACACACACACACACACACACACCACACACACCACACACACACACACAAGTTCATCAGGCCCGTACCGGGTATGCAGTACCCGTTGGGACCCAACCTGTAAAACACGTCAAGAAATTAGAGAAAAGGGAAAGGTTTGGACAAGATAGTTCCAGAGCTAAGGGAAATTCCCCTGAGAAAGGTTAAAAAGGGAAACAGCGTGACGACACCAAGAGGAAAAAGGAGGGTTAGGAGTGCATATTAATGACATACATAATATGCGAGGAATTGTCAAAGGTGGACAGAGACAGATGTTCGAGAGGTGGGACACAGAAGCAAGGGGTCACAATTGGAAGTTGAAGACTCAGATGGGTTTGAGATGTTAGGAAATATTTCTGTAGTCTTAAATTGTCAGGAATGGAAAATCTGGCAAAAGGGTTAGTGGAGGCAGGAACCAACATAGTTTTAAGACAGGTATGATAAAGTTCATGGAGCAGGGAGAAAGAGGCTCTAGTAGAGATCAGTGAAGAGGTGGAGCCAGGAGCTGTGAATCGACCCCTGCAACCACAAATAGGTGAGTATACACACACACACACACATGGTACGCGACGAGGTGTTGGATTGGGGGCGGGGTTCCACAGGGGTCAGTTCTAGGACCTGTTTTATTTCTGGTATATGTGATTGACATGACGGAAGGAATAGACTCAGAAGTGTCGCTAATTGTAAACGATGTCTAGTTAATGAGCAGAATTCAATCGGAGGAGGACCAGCTGGACAGGCTACAGGTCATTTGATGGACAGGCTTCAGGCCTGGTCCAGCAAATGGCTCCTGGAGTTCTACAGCGGGGAATAGCAAAGAAGACCGCAGATAGAATACAGTCTAGGGAGGCCAAAGACTACAAACCTCACTCAAGGTAAAGGATATTGGGGTGAGTATAACACCGAACACCTCTCCTGAGACGCACATCAACAAAGTAACAGCTGCGGCGTACGGGCGACTAGCAAACCTAAGAATAACATTCCGACATCTCAGTAAGAAGTCTTTCAGGACTCTGTACACCGTGTACATCATGCCCATATTGGAGTTTGGAACCCACACCTGGCCAAACACGTCAGGAAATTAGAGAAAGTGCTAAGGTTCGCAACAAGACAAGTCCCGGAATTAAGGGGAATGTCCTACGAGGAAAGGTTATGGTAAATCCACTTGACGACACTGGAGGACAGGAGGGACATGATGACAACATATAAAATACTGAGAGGAATCGACAAGGTGGACAGGGAAAGGATGTTTCAGAGACGGGACACACCAACAAGGGGTTACAATTGGAAGTAGGAGACTCAAATGAGTCATAGGGATGTCAGGAAGTATTTCTTCAGTCACAGAGTTGTCAGGAAGTGGAGTAGTCTGCAAAGGGAGGTGGTGGAGGGAGGATCCATACATAGCTTAGGAAGACATATGATACAGTTCACGGAGCAGGGAGTGAGTGACCTAGTAGCGACCTGTGAAGAGGCGCCCTCCCCCTCCCCCCCACACATGCCCACGTTCAGGCCTGGAAGCCGCTCGCTTGATTGAACTACTGCAGGCAACGTGAGATAAGATAACACCTCGTTGATAACAAATTGAGCGTGGGGAAGACGAGGATGGCGCGGGGTTGGGGGGGGGGAATTGGGGGGGGGTGAATGTGAG
>NC_069430.1:35639267-35680342 GCF_026875155.1 Cherax quadricarinatus | reverse complement strand
ATAAAAAATAGGGGGTCTGGTGTTGGTGACATGTGTTGTTGAAATCTTTACCCGTTGCTGATGATGGGGGGGGGTCGCAGGTGTTGGTTACGACCCACTGGCTAGTTCTTCACAGTAGATAGGGCCTTGAGTATAATATCCCGATGACAGGAAAGCAGGTTCTTTACCGCTGCAATGCTGTGGGGTTACGTCCTGCAATTTCATACAGGTGCACAGGTACTTAAATCCAAAATGGGACGTCTCTAGGACGTTAGTCCGTCTCCTGTTCTTCTTATTGATTGACAGGTGACCCTCACTGTCATCCAAGCTGAAAAGATAGACAGGTTACCCACTGCTTAAATAATCACTCTCCATGGCAAGTACAATACTCAAAAGACGTGGTGATTATTACAACAGTCAACCTAGAGCAAGACTGAAAGGACTAAGTTTATTATTGGTCAAAAGTGAAGCTTTTAACCAATAAATCCACTAGAATACAAGGCAGGCATGTACTTACAGTAGTGTTGGGAGCTGTGAGTTGAGTGATTTACTGTTTGACCAGAGCCCCACACGTCTCCTTTCGGGGGGGAAGAGGGAGGGGAAGGGATAGCGGGAGCTAGACTGACCTTACCTTAACAAGCAGCCGGCAGTCAAACTATCACTTTCAGGGAGGGGAAAAAAGGCGGGAAAAACGGGAGCTTGACTTACCCTACCTTAACTAGCAGCCGGCAATGAAACTATTGTTACTATATCGCTACTCCTATCTATTGAACTTTTCCCTCACAGAGAGAGAGAGAGAGAGAGAGAGAGAGGAGAGAGAGAGAGAGAGTGAGTGAGCTGTGCAATGTTGCAAAGGCAGTAACAGGAGATGTAGGGTAAGTTTTCAGAGTATGGTAGTAAGGGTAGGGTAAGGAAGTAGGGTAGGTTTTCAGAGTATGGATGCGCCAGCCAGTCTCTGGCTGGTGCCTCCATACTCTGAAAACTTACCCTTCTTCTCCTGTTGCTGCCTTTACAACATTGCACAGTTCCTGATGACGCACTGAAAGTGTGAAAGTAATTGAGCTAAAGATTCCACCCCCTTGGGCTTGTCTTACATTGTTAAGATCGCCTGTCTGCGATTGTTTTTGCACACACACACACACACACACACACACACACACACACACACACACACACACACACCACACACACACACACACATATATATATAGTAGGTTGGTAGGCAGCAAGCATCTTGGGAAGTACTACCGTCCTGCCAGGTGACTGTGAAACAGAAACCTGTAACTGTTTTACATGATGGTAAGATTGCTGGTGTCTTTTTTCTGTCTCATAAACATGCTGGAAACAGGTATATCTTGCTACTTCTATTTACAATTTCGTCACACTACACAAGCATGCACGTAATATATATACATACACACATCTAGGTTTTTTTTTTCTTTTTCTTAATAGTTCTTGTTCTTGTTTTTTCTCCCCTCTATTGTCCATGGGAAAGTGGAAAAGAATCTTTGCTTCGTAAACCATGCATGTCGTAGGAGGTGACTGAAATGCCAGGAGCAATGGGCTAGTAATCCCTTCTCCTGTACACACTAATAATGAGAAGAAAAACTTTGTAAAACTGGGATGCTTGAATGTGCGTGGATGTAGTGCTGATGATAAGAAACAGATGATTGCTGATGTTATGAATAAAAAGATGTTGGATGTCCTGGCCCTAAGCGCAACGAAGCTGAATGGGGTAGGTGAGTTTCAGTGGAGAGAAATTAATGGGATTAAGTCAGGAGTATCTGAGAGAGTTAGAGCTAAGGAAGGGGTAGCAATAATGTTGAAAGATCAGTTATGGAAGGAGAAGAGGGAATATAAATGTGTAAATTCAAGGATTATGTGGATTAAAATAAGGGTTGGATGTGAAAAGTGGGTCATAATAAGTGTGTATGCACCTGGAGAAGAGAGGAGTGTAGAGGAGTGAGAGAGATTTTGGGAGATGTTAAGCGAATGCATAGGAACCTTCGAATTTGGTAGGGTATGTAAAAGAAGAAAATTAAAAGTGAATATAGGAAAGAGTAAGGTGGTGAGGATAAAAAGATTAGGTGATGAAAGATTGGATACCAGATTGGAGGGAGAGAGTATGGAGGAGGTGAATGTATTCAGATATTTAGGAGTGGACTTGTCAGCAGATGGGTCTATGAAGGATGAGGTGAATCATAGAATTGATTAGGGAAAAGGGTGAGTGGTGCACTTAGGAGTCTGTGGAGACAAAGAACTTTGTCCATGGAAGCAAAGAGGGGAAGTATGAGAGTATAGTTATACCAACACTCCTATATGAGTGTGAAGCAAGGGTGATGAATGTTGCAGCGAGGAGAAGACTGGAGGCATTGGAGATGTCGTGTCTGAGGGAAATGTGTGGTATGAATATAATGTGGAGAATTCGTAGTTTGGAAATTAGGAGAAGGTGCGGGATTACCAAAACTATTATCCAGAGGGCTGAGGAGGGGTTGTTGAAGTGGTTTGGACATGTAGAGAGAATGGAACAAAACAGAATGAATTTGAGAGCGTATAAATCTGTAATGGAGGGAAGGCGGGGTAGGGGTCGGCCTAAGAAAGGTTGGAGGGAGGGGGTAAAGGAGGTTTTGTGTGTGAGGGGCTTTGACTTCCAGCAAGCATGCGTGAGTGTATTTGATAGGAGTGAATGGAGGCAAATGGTTTTTAATACTTGACGTGCTGTTGGAGTGTAAACACGGTAATATTTATGAAAGGATTCAGGGAAACCGGCAGACTGGACTTGAGTCCTGGAGATGGGAAGTACAGTGTCTGCACTCTGAACGAGGGGTGTTAATGTTGCAGTTTTATAACTGTAGTGTAAAGCACCACTCTGGCAAGACAATGATGGAGTGAATGATGAAAGTTTTCCTTTTTCGGGCCACCCTGCCTTGGTGGGAATCGACCGATGTGTTAATAATAAAAAAAATAATATATATTATATAATATATATATATATATATATATTATATATATAAATAACAGCCTGGTTGATCAGATCCTGATCCACCACGAGGCCTGTTCTCAGGCCGGGCCCAGGGGCCTTGACCCCCGAAACCCTCTCCAGGTATTCCCCAGGTGTATATATATATATATATATATATATATAATATATATATATATATATATATATATATATGCAAAAGTCGCGAACAAGCAATATGGACGAATGGAAAGGTGGAAACGATGAAGAAGAAAGAAACCGCTGTGGAAACTGTTGTGGAAACATCTAATGCATTCTCTGTTCTACCCGACGAATGTGAGTGGACTACTGGAAACGTCACGACGAACGACAACAAGGAAGGTAAGAATATTGTTGTTGTTGGGGATAGCCAGGTTAGGAACATGGATAGGGCGTTATGCTTGAAGGACAGGAGTAGGAGACAGAGAGTTTGTTTTCCTGGGGCTGGGATGGGGGATGTTGTTAGCCGGCTTGACAACATCATGAACGGTAATAGGATCAATCCTATTATCTGCCTCAGTGCTGGAGGCAATGATGTAGGCAAGTGTAGAAGTGAGGATTTTGTTAGAAGGTTCAGGACAGCAATAGACATAATTAGGAAGAAGGGGGGGCGCCCTGTTATATATGGCATTTTGCCAAGAAGAGGTGTTGGAAATGAATGGTTGTCCAGAGCAATTGGTATTAATTGTTGGCTGGATAAACACTGTAAGGATAATGCAGTACCATTCATTGACAACTGGGACAACTTCTATGGCCAAAATGACATGTATGCCAGGGATGGGGTTCACTTATCCAGGCAGGTGTGGGTTTTCTTGCTAGCTCAGTTGAGTGGGTTGTTAGGGCTTTAAACTAGGATTAGTTAGAGGTATGGGTTTAGAAATGATAAATAAGGAGTATGGATATATTGACTTATGCTCTGATATTAAGAATCTTAATAGTAACTGTCATGGAGTAACTCTGGGTAATGATAATTTCAGAAATTGTGTAAAAACAAAGATGAATAGGAAAAATGTGCAGAAGAAAAAACATATGATGGTATTTTATGCTAACAGTCGAAGTGCAAGAAATAAGATTAATGAACTGCGTTTGGTAGCATGTGCTGGGAACTTTGATGTCATTGCATTAACTGAAACCTGGTATGATTTAAAGAGTCGGGATATGATTGCTGAGTGTAATATTCAAGGGTTTAAGCTCTTCCATGTGGATAGATGTAATGGGAAATGGGGAGGAGTTGCATTATATGTTCGAGAAAATATTAACTGTTGCATAAAAAGAGGTATAAAAATAGATGGAACAGTAACAGAATCTGTTTGGGTAGAGTTTGTAGAAGGTCAAGAAAAGCTAATTCTAGGTGTAATATACCGACCTCCAGGCTTGGATCACGATAGAGGGAGACTTCTTTGGGACGAAATTGTTAGGGCTTCTAGACACAATAACATAGTAGGGGATTTTAACTTTAGTCAAATTGACTGGAATTCTTTGACCGGTAATCTAGAGTCCAGTGGCTTTATGGAAACAGTTCAGGACTGTTTTCTGAAGCAGTGTGTAACAGAGCCTACCAGGGGTAATAATTTGCTAGAATTAGTCTTGTAAAGTAAAAGGACACAAGTGCAACTAATGTGACATTTATTGTGGCAACGTTTCGCTCTCCAGGAGCTTTATCAAGCCATTACAAACAATACATGGACACAGAGGGTATATAAAGGCTCAGAGTGAGGTGAATACTAGTGAGGTACCATTTCGATGTTCACTAGTGGTAGTAGTAGTAGTAGTAGTGGTAGGGACAAAAGCAATTAATTCGTACATGAGTAAAAGGATATAAAAGCTATTACTTGGGTAACATAAAAATAGGTTGGACAAATATAAACTGGAATGAGGCAGGTTGTTTCAGTGTTCACTCTCTGTGCTTTGTGTGTATAACAGGAGAGACTATGTGATGGCAGGGTTTACTGTTTTCAGGAGGATTCTTGCTAAGATTCGGAGGATGGTGAAGCTGCCGTTGGTTGTTTAATTGTATTCGGAAACAGCGATCAGCTCTGCTGAGTTCAAGGCTACTTTGACAGGTTGTGCGGTAATTAGTTCTTTTATCACTAATTGGGCGTCTCTGATTTCATAAGATGATTGGTGAATTTCGGTGTTGTATAACTCTGGCGTTGTTTATGTTGTCGTTCCTACCTTGCGTATATGTGTTCTTTAGGTGGCGGGTGTCGAGGTTTGTGCTGTTTCACCTACGTAGATCTGTCACAGCCTCCACAGGGTATAGTGTAAACTCCTGCGTTGACTGGTTCGTGGATGCCTTGGTTTTGTCCTGGTTAGATACTTTATTGAAGTGGTAGAAGCGATGGCGACTCTGGTGTTAGCTTGTGAAAGTACTTTTGAGACTTAGGTGCAAAACCTGGCTGTGGGAAAGAATTTATAACTTTGTGGCGAGCGGGGTTGATGCGTGGGGAGAATTGATGATCTGAAGAGCTCTTTTCTTGCTGTCTTTGATGAAAAAAGAAGGAAATTGTAAATTCAGTGAATGTTTGGTGATTGTAAGTACATTCCTCGGCACGAAACTCAGGTACTAAAAATTTCGGTATGCTCTTAGGAATAACCCGATGATGAATGCCTCTTTTGGTCTTGGTATCTTGACTGAATAGAGAAGTGTGTGAGATCATTTTTATTGGTGGGTTTTTCGTAAACTTGTATATCTTAGGTTGTGTTGTCTCCTTTGTAATGAGGAGTCGAGGAAAGGTAGCTTGTATTGGACTATTATTTAGTGTAAACTGAATCGCTTGGTTCACTGCGTTGAGCCTTGCCTGATGATCCCGTACATCAATAACGTTTTGGAGTTATACGTGGACATCGTATCCACGAAAACGTAAACAAGGTGTGACGCTTGAAGGGGATTGATGTTGGGCGAAGTGTTCGGACTCTAGGTGTTTCCATGTATAAGGTTGGCTAGGGACGGCATGATGGGGGACCCCATTCCCATGCCGTAGGTTTGTTTGTAGAGCTTGTTATTGAAGGAAAAAACAGTTGAAGTTAACACAGAGTTCAATCATAGTCTACCAAAATCTCCGGGAGTAAAGGGAAGATTAAGGTCTGGTTGACTTTACGTCGTAGAACCTCGATGGCTTTTTTGGTAGTACTTTTGTGAGAGGGAAGTCACATTCCAAACTGCCTTAGTTTCTTGTTACGGATGGAGAGGTTTAGTATGCGGTTGAGAAGGTCGCCTGAGTGTTTAAGATGAGCGGGGTGATGGTCCCCAGAAGGCAGGAAGATGTTGACTTGATTGAAATCTCTGTGTTAACTTTCAACTGTTTTTCCTTCAATAAACAAGCTCTACAAACATACCTACGGATGGGAAGTGGGGGTCCCCCAAATAAGGGCCGTCCTTAGCCCTACTTATACATGGAAACACCTAAGAGTCCGTAACATCTTCGCCTACTTCATCCCTTCAAGGTCACTTGGTTACGTTACGGTGGACGATGTCTCGTAATAACTCCCAAAAAGTTTGATGTTACGGGATCTTCAAGGCAAGGCTCCAACGCAGTTGAACAGCGATTCAGGTTTACACTAGAAGAAGAGTCAATGACAAGCGTACCTTCCTCGACGCCTCATCCACCAATGATAGACAACATCTAAGATTTCAAGTTTATCGGAAAACCCACCAATAATAAGATCTCACACACTTCTGTTCCAGGTCAAGATACCAAGACCTAAAGAGGGGGAGGTGTGTGGGGGGTCACCATCTTCATCGGGTTTTTCTAAAGCATTACCGATTTTGTAGTCCTGGGGGGGGGGGGGGGGGGGGGGGAGTTTCTTGACGAGGAATGTACTTACATTCACCCAAACATGCACTGAGGTACAATTTCCTTCTTTTTTTCATCAAAGATGCAAGAAATGAGCTCCTTCAGATCATCAATTCTCCACGCATCACACCGCTCCAACAAAGAAGTTTTATTTCTTCCCAACAGGCCAGGTTGCACTAAACGTCTCAAAAGTACTTTCACAAGCTAACACCAGAGGTCGCCATCGCTTCTACTCTTCAATAAAGGTTTAACCAGGACAAAACCCAAGCACCACGAACCCGTCAAACGCAGGGTTTACACTATACCTGTGGAGGCTTGTGTCAAGAGTCGTAGGTGAAACAGCAAGAAACCTCGACACCGCCTCAATGAACACATATTTCGCATGTAGGAACGAACACTTAACAAGCCTGTGTACAACACCGAAATTCACAATCATCTTACGAAATTCAGAGACGCCCATTTAGTGATAAAAGAAACTAATTTCCGCACACGCAAGTGCCTTGAATCAGCACTGATCGCTGTTTCGAACATAATTAACAAACAACGGCAGCTTCGCCCTCTCCGGAAGTCTTAGCAAGAATCCTCTGGGAAAATCAGTAAACCTGCCAAATCACATAGTCTTCCTGTTATATACACAAAGCTCAGAGCGTGAACACTGAAAACTGCTAATTCCTGTTTATATTTGTCAACCTATTTTTTGTTCACCCAAGTAATAGCTTTTATATTCCTTTTCTCATGCACGAGTAATTGAACATTAATTGAGTATAAAATAACGAAGGTTGTAGGTAAGACAATTATGCAAACAGTTATGTATCTTTATTATGAAACGTTTCGCTACACCCCCCAGTAGGGCTTCTTTCTGTCCAAGTACAGAAAAAGTGATTGAAGCAGCAGATACTTGAGGACGATGTAATCAGTCCATCTCCCTTAAGTTTTGAGGTTGCGGGCCCTCTGGTCTGGTGAAGAGCATTGTCCATAGTATGCAACAATATGGAGAGAGTGACAGGTGGTGCTTTTATAGCGCAAGAGTGAGACGGTAGGCCACTAGGAAGGTAGAATCAGATGTTGAAAGGTTCAGGTCCTTCTCTAATCCAGCCGCTCTCACTGGTGGAAGTTGTCGAAGTTGATTGCAGGTCTGTACCAAGATACCCTTGTGTTGCAGTGGTCTGGACAGATAGAACATAAAATGGTTATAAAATAACCGACAGGTTGTTAGAGTAAGACAACTTATGCAAACTGTTAGTATCTTTATATGAAACGTTTCCCTTTCACAGTCGGCTTCTTCAGTCGAGTATCAGAAATGTTGATTGAAGCAGAAGATACTTGAAGACGATGTATTCAGTCCATCACCTTAAAGTTTTGAGTGGACAGTCCCTCAGTCTGGAGGAAGAGCATTGTTCCATTGTATGATAACAATATGGAGATGAAGTGGACAGGAGGAGCTTTTATAGCGCAAGAGGTGAGTCGTAGGGCCAACTAGGAGAGTAAGATCTAGATGTTGAAAGGTCAGGTCCTTCTCAAATCCAGCCGCTCTCACTGGTGGAAGTTGTCGAAGTTGATTGCAGGTCTGTTACCAAGATACCCTTGTGTTGCAGTGTCTGACCGTTTGAACATTTAATTGGTATAAAATACCGACAGGTTGTTAGGAAGGACACATATGCAACAGTTAGGTATCTTTATTATGAACGTTTCGCCTACACAGTAGGGCTTCTTCAGTCAAGTTCAGAAAAGTTGATTTGAAGCAGAGATACTCTGAAGACGATGTAATCAGGTCCTCACACCTTAAGTTTTGAGAGTGGTCAGTCCCTCAGTCTGGAGAAGAGCATTGTTCCTTAGTATGAAACAATATGGTGATGAAGTGAACCAGGATGGAGCTTTTATTGCGCCAAGAGGTGAGGGACGTAGGCCGAGGAGGGAGAGGAAGAAACTCTGATGTGAAAGGTCAGGTCCTTCTCAAATCCAGCCCTCTCATACTGGTGGAAGTTGTCGAAGTTGATTGCAGGTCTGTACCATGATTACCCTTGTGTTGCAGTGTCTGTCAGATTGAACATTAAAATGGTATAAAATACCGACAGGTTGTTAGGTAAGACACATATGCACAGTTAGGTATCTTTATTATGGAAACGTTTCGCTACACAGTAGGCTTTTCAGTCAAGTTACAGAAAAAACATTTAAATTGGTTATAAATGCCGAAGGTTGTTGTAAGACACATATGCAAACGTTAGGTATCTTTATTTTGAAACGTTTCGCCTACCACAGTAGGCTTCTTAGTCGAGTACAGAAAAGTTGATAGAAGCAGAAGATACTTGAAGCGATTGTAATCAGTCCATCAACCTTAAAGTTTTTGAGGTGGTCAGTCCCTCAGTCTGGAGAAGAGCATGTTCCATCAGAATGAAAACAAAGGAAAGTTGATTGAAGCAGAAGATACTTGAAGACGATGTAATCAGGTCCATCACCCTTAAAGTTTTGAGGTGGTCAGTCCCTCAGTCTGGGAGAAGTAAGCATTGTTCCATAGTATGAAACAATATGGAGGATGAAGTGGACAGGATGGAGCTTTTATTGCGCCAAAGAGGTGAGACGTAGGCCACTAGGAGAGGTAAGAACTCAGATGTTGAAAGGTCAGGTCCCCTCTCAAATCCAGACGCTCTCACTGGGTACAGACCTGCATTCAACTTCGGACAATTCTCGTGTCCACCGGTGAGAGCGGCTGGATTTGAGAAGGACTGGACCTTTCAACATTTGAGTTCTTATCCTCTCTGTGGCCTACGCTCACCTCTTGGCGCTATAAAAGCTCCATCCTTGTCACTTCCCTTTCCATATTGTTTCATTTACTATGGAAACAATGCTCATGCTCCAGATGAGGGACTGACCACCTCAAAACTTTAAGGGTTGTGATGGGACTGATTACATCGTCTCAAGTATCTTCTGCTTCAATCTATCTTTTCTGTACTTGACTGAAGAAAGCCTACTGTTGTAGGCGTAAAACGTTTCATATAAAGATACCTAACTGTTGCATATGTGTCTTACCTAACATCCTGTCGGTTATTTTATACCATTTTAATGTTCAATCTGTCAGGACCACTGCAACACCAAGGGATCTTGGTACGGACCTGCAATCAACTTCGACAACTTCCCCAGTGAGAGCGCTGGATTTGGAGAAGGACCTGACCCTTTCAACATCTGAGTTCTTACCCTCTCCTAGTGGCCTACGTCTCACCTCTTGGCGCGATTAAGAAACATCTGTCACTTCATCTCTATTGTTTCATACTATGGAACAATGCTCTTATCCAGATGAGGGGACTGACCACCTCAAATCTTTAAGGGTGATGGACTGATTAACTTCGATCTTCAAGTATCTTCGCTTCAATCAACTTTTCTGTACTTGACTGAAGAAGCCTACTGAGTAGGGCGAAAAACGGTTTCATAATAAGATACCTAACTGTTATTGCATATGTGTATTACCTAACAAACCTGTCGTATTTTATACCATTTTAATGTTCTTCTGTCTGACACTGCCAACACAAGGGTATCTTGGTACAGACCTGCAATCAACTTTCGACAACTTCCACCAGTGAGAGCGGCTGGATGTGAGTAGGACCTGACCTTTCAACATCTGTGTTCATTACCTTCTCCTAGTGGCTACGTCTCACCTCTTGGCGCTATAAAAGCTCATCCTGTCACTTTCATCTCCATATTGTTTCATACTATGGAAACAATTGCTCTCTCCAGACTGAGGGATGACCACCTCTAAATTTAAGGGTGTTGGATGATTACTCGTCTTCAGTATCTTCTGCTTCAATCAACTTTTCTGTACTTGACTGAAGAAGCTACTGTGTGAGGCGGGAACGTTTCATGAATAAAGATACCTAACTGTTGCATATGTGTTTCTTACCTAAACTACCTGTCGGTATTTTATACCATTTTTAAGGTTCAATCTGTCTGACACTGCATAACAAGGGTATCTTGGTACAGACCTGCATCAACTTCGACACTTCCACCAGTGGAGAGCGGCTGGATTTGAGACGGACCTGACCTTTCAACATCTGAGTTCCTTTACCTCTCCTAGTGGCCTACGTTCACCTCTTGGCGCATAAAAGCTCCATCCTGTCACTTCATCTCCATATTGTTTAATACTATGGAACATTGCTCTTCTCCAGACTGAGGGACTGACCACCTCAAACTTTAAGGTGGTGATGGACTGAATACATCGTCCTTCTAGTATCTTCTGTTCAATAAACTTTTCTGTACTTGGGACTGTGAAGAAGCCTTCTGTGTATGGCGAAACGTTTCAATTAATTATGATACCTAACTTGTTGCATTGGTGTCTACCTAACAATCTTCGGTCTTTTATACCATTTTAATGTCTCATCTGTTCAGACATGCAACACAAGGGTATTTGGTACAGACCTGCAATCAACTTCGACAACTGCACCATTGAGAAGCGGCTGGATTTGAGAGAAGGACCTGACCTTTCAAACATCTGAGTTCTTACCTTCTCCTGTGGCCACGTTACCTCTTGGCGCTATAAAAGCTCCATCCTGTACTTCATTCCATATTGTTTCATACTATGGAACAATGCCTCTTCTACAGAATGAGGACTGAACCACCTCAAAACTTTAAGGGTGATGGACTGATTACATCGTCTTCAATGTTATCTTCTGCTTCAACAACTTTTCTGGACCTTGACTGAAGAAGCTACTGTGTAGGCGAAAACGTTTCATAATTAAGATACCGAACTGTTGCATATGTGTCTTATCTATCAACCTGTCGGTATTTATATCCATTTTAATGTTCAATCTGTCAGATCACGGCAACACCAAGGGTATCTTGGTACAGACCCGGCAATCAACTTCGACCAACTTCCACCAGTGAGAGCGGCTGGATTGAGAAGGATCCTGACCTTTCAACATCTGAGTTCTTACCTCTCTAGTGGCCTTCGGCTCACCTCTTGGCGCTATATAAAGCCTCCATCCTGTCACTTCATCTCCATATTGTTTCATTACTATGGAACAATGCTCTTCTCCAGACTGAGGGACTGACCACCACAAAACTTTAAGGGTGATGGACTGATTACATCGTCTTCAAGTATCTTCTGCTTCTATCAACTTTTCTGTACTTGACTGAAGAAGCCTACTGTGTAGGCGAAACGTTTCATAATAAAGATACCTAACTGTTGCATATGTGTCTTACCTAACAACCTGTCGGTATTTTTATGCCTTTTTAATGTTCAATCTGTCAGGACCACTGCATACAAGGGTTGTATCTTGGTACTGGACCTGCAGATCAACTTCGACAACTTCCACTAGTGAGAGGGGCTGGATTTGAGAGGGACCTGACCTCTCAACATCTGAGTTCTTACCTCTCCTTGTGGCCTACGTCTCACCTCTTGGCGCTTTAAAAGCTCCATCCTGTCACTTCATCTCCATATTGTTTCATACTATGGAACAATGCTCTTCTCCAGACTGAGGGACTGACACCACCTCAAAACTTTAAGGGTGATGGACTGATTACATCGTCTTCAAGTATCTTCTGCTTCAATCAACTTTTCTGTACTTGACTGAAGAAGCCTACTGTGTAGGCGAAACGTTTCATAATAAAGATACCTAACTGTTGCATATGTGTCTCACGAATTAATTGTTTTTGTCCCTACCACTACTACTACTACTACTACTACCACTAGTGAACATCGAAATGGTACCTCACTAGTATTCACCTCACTCTGAGCCTTTATATACCCTCTGTGTCCATGTATTGTTTGTAATGGCTTGATAAAGCTCCTGGAGAGCGAAACGTTGCCACAATAAATGTCACATTAGTTGCACTTGTGTCCTTTTACTTTACATATTGTCGGTAATTCTACCAACTTTATTACAGAATTAGTCTTGTTAAATAAGGAAACACTCGTAAATAATCTGGAGATCACTGAAGAGCTTGGCACAAGTGATCACAAATCCATCACTTTTAGCATTAATTGGGAATATAAGAATAATGATAATACAGTAAAAATCCCTGATTTTCGTTCTGCCTATTATAATGGACTTAGGGAACACCTGTCAAATCTCGATTGGGGTTATCTAGCTAATGATTTTATTGACGATGATCATATTTATGATTATGAAGGGATTTGCATTTATGATTTTTTTCTTAATAATGTACACCTTGCTCAGATTATATACATTCCCCAGAGAGAAATTAGGTCTAATAATAACGATCCCAAATGGATTAACAGGAGGCTAAAGCATCTATTAGGTTAACCTTACTGACCAATATGTCCAGCTTAAAAGAGAAGTAAAAAAGGGATTAGAAAGGCTAAACGTGACTATGAAATTAGAGTTGCTAATGAATCAAAGACTAATCCAAAGGGGTTCTTTCAAGTGTATAGGACGAAGGTGAAGGAAAAAGTAGGACCTCTGAAAATTGGGAATGGACAGCTGGCGGATAACGAACTGGAAATGTGTTCCTTATTTAATGACTATTTTTTGTCAGTTTTTACACAGGAAGATGTAAAAGAAATTCCAGTAATTAGCAATTATTTAGTTTTCCTGGTGAATTTAAATTAACCAATATTACTGTCACGACGGACATAGTTATTAAACAGATAGACAAACTGAAGCAAAATAAGTCCCCGGGACCCGATGAGTTGTTTTCCAGGGTACTTAAGGAATGCAAGATGGAGCTTAGTCAGCCATTAACGAGTGTGTTTAATGCGTCCATCCTTACCGGTGTTTTGTCGAAGTTGTTGTTGATGGCTAATGTGGTTCTTATTTTCAAATCAAGGGATAAGTCCACTCCTTCAAATTACCGTCCAATAAGCCTGACATCTATAGTAGGCAAGTTATTAGAATCAATTATAGCTGACATAAGAACATAAGAAAGGAGGAACACTGCAGCAGGCCTGTTGGCCCATACAAGGCAGGTCCTTTACAATTCATCCCACTAACAAACATTTGACCTACCCAATTTTCAATGCTACCCAAGAAATAAGCTCTGATGTGCAAGTCCCACTCAAATCCAACCCATCCCACTCATGTATTTATCCAACCTAAATTTGAAACTACCCAAAGTCCTAGCCTCAATAACCCAACTAGGTAGACTGTTCCACTCATCTACTACCCTATTTCCAAACCAATACTTTCCTATGTCCTTTCTAAATCTAAACTTAATCTAATTTAAATCCATTACTGCGGGTTCTCTCTTGGAGAGATATTCTCAAGACCTTGTTAATATCCCCTTTATTAATACCTATCTTCCACTTATACACTTCGATCAGGTCTCCCCTCATTCTTCGTCTAACAAGTGAATGTAACTTAAGAGTCTTCAATCTTTCTTCATAAGGAAGATTTCTAATGCTATGTATTAATTTAGTCATCCTACGCTGAATGTTTTCTAACGAATTTATGTCCATTCTGTAATATGGAGACCAGAATTGAACTGCATAATCTAGGTGAGGCCTTACTAATGATTGTTAGGTAAGACACATATGCAACAGTTAGGTATCTTTATTTCGTAACGTTTCGCCTACACAGTAGGCTTCTTCAGTCGAGTACAGAAAGGTTGATAGAAGCAGAAGATACTTGAAGACGATGTAATCAGTCCATCACCCTTAAAGTTTTGAGGTGGTCAGTCCCTCAGTCTGGAGAAGAGCATTGTTCCGTTGTCTGAAACAATATGAAGCTGCAGTATGACCTCTGGACTTCTGTTGCTTACACTTCTTGATATAAATCCCAGTAATCTATTTGCCTTATTACGTACGCTTAGGCATTGCTGTCTTGGTTTAAGGTTGCTGCTTACCACAACCCCCAAGTCCTTTTCGCAATCTGTATGGTTAAGTTCTACATTATTTAACTTATAAGTGCTAGGGTTATGGACACTCCCGAGCTTCAGAACCTTGCATTTATCTACATTGAACTGCATCTGCCACTTTTCTGACATTATTAGAAGTCACCTTGAAGAGCATAACTTGATAAATGAATCTCAGCATGGATTCACGAGAGGTCGTTCCTGCCTGACAAATTTACTGACGTTCTTCAATAGAACATTTGAGGCAGTTGACAGTGATAAAGAATATGATATTGTTTATTTGGATTTTAGTAAAGCCTTCGATAGAGTACCTCACAAGAGACTCTTAAGAAAAGTGGCAGCTCATGGTATAGGAGGTAAAGTTCTAGCATGGATAGAGGCATGGCTTACAAATGGGGTAAAATCTGAATGGGGATGAGTCACTAGTGGCGTTCCACAAGGATCAGTTTTAGGCCCTCTCTTGTTCATAATTTACATTAATGACCTTGATGAAGGGATTTCGAGTGACATGAATAAATTTGCTGATGATACAAAGATAGGCCGTATAATTCATTCTGAGGAGGATAGCAATGAACTCCAGGAGGATTTGGACAAATTAATGTCTTGGTCTGAAAAATGGCAGATGAAGTTCAATGTGGATAAGTGTAAGGTACTTGCCCTTGGTAATGAAAATAACCCTCGAAGCTATAATCTAGGTGAAGTAGAGCTTGATCATACAGAATGTTAAAAAGACTTGGGAGTCATGGTAAGCAGAAATCTAAAGCCAAGACAGCAGTGCCTTAGTGTGCGCAACAAGGCCAACAGATTACTTGGATTTATCTCAAGAAGTATAAGTAACACAAGTCCAAAAGTTATTTTACAGCTCTATACATCACTAGTGAGGCCTCATTTAGATTATGCTGCTCAGTTTTGGTCCCCTTACTACAGGATGGATATAGACTCATTAGAGAACATACAGAGAAGAATGACTAAAATGATTTACTGTGTAAGGAATCTCCCGTATGAAGATAGACTTAAAGCCTTAAATCTCCACTCTCTGGAGAGACTTAAAATGCGGGGATATATCATTGAAGTGTATAAGTGGATGACGGGCATAAACAAGAGAGATATTAATAAAGTACTGAGGGTGTCGAACCAGGTAAGAACCAGAAATAATGGATTTAAGTTGGATAAATTTAGATTTAGAAAGGACATAGGTAAGTACTGGTTTTCTAACAGAGTTGTAGATGCGTGGAACAATCTTTCCAGTTGGGTGATAGAGGTTAGGACCTTGGGTAGCTTTAAAAAGAGATTGGACAAATATATGAGAGGGAGGGGCTGGGTTTGATTGGTGTCATTGGGTGCGGGAGTTATTTCTTGGGTAGCTTTAGGTAGAGGTTGTTTTGATAAGGACCTGCCTTGCATGGGCCAGTAGGCCTTCCGCAGTGTTCCTCCATTCTTATGTTCTTATGATGCAAAACAACCACAGGAGATTGTTAGGTGAGACACATATGCAACAGTTAGGTATCTTTATTATGAAACGTTTCGCCTACACAGTAGGCTTCTTCAGTCAAGTACAGAAAAGTTGATAGAAGCAGAAGATACTTGAAGACGATGTAATCAGTCCATCACCCTTAAAGTTTTGAGGTGGTCAGTCCCTCAGTCTGGAGGAGAGCATTGTTCCATAGTATGAAACAATATGGAGATGAAGTAACAGAATGGAGCTTTTTATAGCGCCAAGAGGTGAGACGTAGGCCACTAGGAGAGAGGTAAGAACTCAGATGTTGAAAGGTCAGGTCCCTCTCAAATCCAGCCGCTCTCACTAGTGGAAGTTGTCGAAGTTGATTGTAGGTCTGTACCAAGATACCCTTGTGTTGCAGTGTCTGACAGATTGAACATTAAAATGGTATAAAATACCGACAGGTTGTTAGGTGAGACACATATGCAACAGTTAGGTATCTTTATTATGAAACGTTTCGCCTACACAGTAGGCTTCTTCAGTCAAGTACAGAAAAGTTGATAGAAGCAGAAGATACTTGAAGACGATGTAATCAGTCCATCACCCTTAAAGTTTTGAGGTGGTCAGTCCCTCAGTCTGGAGGAGAGCATTGTTCCATAGTATGAAACAATATGGAGATGAAGTGACAGAATGGAGCTTTTTATAGCGCCAAGAGGTGAGACGTAGGCCACTAGGAGAGAGGTAAGAACTCAGATGTTGAAAGGTCAGGTCCCTCTCAAATCCAGCCGCTCTCACTAGTGGAAGTTGTCGAAGTTGATTGTAGGTCTGTACCAAGATACCCTTGTGTTGCAGTGTCTGACAGTTTGAACATTAAAATGGTATAAAATACCGACAGGTTGTTAGGTGAGACACATATGCAACAGTTAGGTATCTTTATTATGAAACGTTTCGCCTACACAGTAGGCTTCTTCAGTCAAGTACAGAAAAGTGAGAGCGGCTGGATTTGAGAGGGACCTGACCTTTCAACATCTGAGTTCTTACCTCTCTCCTAGTGGCCTACGTCTCACCTCTTGGCGCTATAAAAAGCTCCATTCTGTCACTTCATCTCCATATTGTTTCATACTATGGAACAATGCTCTCCTCCAGACTGAGGGACTGACCACCTCAAAACTTTAAGGGTGATGGACTGATTACATCGTCTTCAAGTATCTTCTGCTTCTATCAACTTTTCTGTACTTGACTGAAGAAGCCTACTGTGTAGGCGAAACGTTTCATAATAAAGATACCTAACTGTTGCATATGTGTCTCACCTAACAACCTGTCGGTATTTTATACCATTTTAATGTTCAATCTGTCAGACACTGCAACACAAGGGTATCTTGGTACAGACCTACAATCAACTTCGACAACTTCCACTAGTGAGAGCGGCTGGATTTGAGAGGGACCTGACCTTTCAACATCTGAGTTCTTACCTCTCTCCTAGTGGCCTACGTCTCACCTCTTGGCGCTATAAAAAGCTCCATTCTGTCACTTCATCTCCATATTGTTTCATACTATGGAACAATGCTCTCCTCCAGACTGAGGGACTGACCACCTCAAAACTTTAAGGGTGATGGACTGATTACATCGTCTTCAAGTATCTTCTGCTTCTATCAACTTTTCTGTACTTGACTGAAGAAGCCTACTGTGTAGGCGAAACGTTTCATAATAAAGATACCTAACTGTTGCATATGTGTCTCACCTAACAACCTGTCGGTATTTTATACCATTTTAATGTTCAACCACAGGAGAGTTGAATGATAACTCTAGGCATTTCGTGTTGTAATGAACACTTTAGGAGTTTGCAGAAATGAGTAGGAGGTCCCAGCAGATTCGTTCGGTGGAATGTTCTTGCCAAGAACGTTCCACCCAACGAATCTTCTGATATGTTCTACTGCAACATTGCAAGCTCCTATCGTGATTGCAACACGAGAGACCTAGAGCTATCACTCAACTCCCTCTGTGGCTGTTTTGCATATAATATTGTGCGTATGTATGTACATACACCAAAAAAAATATAAACTAGACCAAGTGTCTGTTGAAAAGTGCCTTTAACAACCAACCGGTAGCTAACATACATGCATACATAAACATACATGTATATACAGAAAGAGAGTGAGAGAGAGCGAAATGGGAGACGGGAATAGCCAAGAAAAAATAAAGTAAAATATTGATGTTTCCCAGATGACAAGTTTTTAAAATTCGGCCCCTAAAATGTATTTGGGTAAGGGGTCGTTCGTGACAAAAATTTGTTTTCTTATTTTGGGATATCAAAATAAACTTTTTTGCCCGCCCCAAACCAAAACACAGCCCGATGGTCTCAACTTTAAAGGTAATTAAAAAAGAGAAATTGATTTGGGAAAAAAAAATGGAAAATAAACTGTAAAATAGAAACGTTATTTAAAAAATAAAAAAAAAAAGTGGGAGAAAAAAAAGAAAAGGACAGAGCAGAAAACGAGAGAACAAGAAAAAGGGAACGGGCGCGGGGGAAAGAAACGCCGAGAAAGAAAAATACCAACAGCAAGTGAGAATAATTAAAGATCCTTTGATAAAAAGTTACACCAAAAATTTGGGAAAAAAGGGACCGGGTCCCGAACATCAAACCTCAAACCCCTGGGAAATTTTCAGAACCTTGGTACTAAAACTGCGTCTTTCTGTGACTGTATTAAAACATTGAGAGTAAAGACTGTGGTTTTTTTAGCGTCAAAAAAAAATGCGTGTATGTCACTATTGGGGGGACTTTTGAAAGTCTGTGTTATCAAGACTTTGATTAAAACACCGGGCTGGGTTATCCCATTATTTCTACCTCTTAGTCTTCAGTTTTGTCCCGTATTAAAAAAAAACCCTGGTGGGCAAAAACGTTTATAAAAAAAAATACCCAGCGTTACCAGTACAATATATGGCGAAACATGAGGGGGAATAAGGAAAGTCACGCTCAACACACTGGAGGAAACATGAGGCGGATTAAGAAGTCACGCTCAACACACTGGGGGGAAACCAGGGGGATGAAAGGGAAAAGAAACGCTCAACACCTGGGGGGAAACCTGAGGGGGATGTAAGGAACCCACGCTAAACATACTGGAGGAAACCTCAGGTGGATTAAGGAAGCCACGCTAAACCCCTACTGGGGAAAAGTGCGGATGAAGGAACCCAAACGTTTCAACACTACGGGAGAAACGTCGGGTGTGAAATGGTATAAAAAACCGACGGGTTTGGTTAGGTAAGACACATATGCAACATGGGTATTTTTATTATGAAAACGTTTCGCCTACACAGTAGGCTTTTTTCATCAAGTACAAAAAAGTTGATAAAGCAGAAGATACTTGAAGCGATGTAATCATTCCTTTTAAATGTTCAATCTGTCAGACCTGCAACAAAAGGGGTTATTTTGGGGTACGGGCCTCAATAAATTTCGACAATTTTCCAAGTGAGAGGGGTGGATTTGAGAGGGACCGATTCTAAACACTGATTTTTTACCTCTCCTATGGCCTATCTCACCTCTTGGCGCTATAAAAAGCCCACCCTGTCACTTTTCTCCATATTTTTCAACTATGGAACAATGCTCTTCTCCAGACTGGGGGGACGCCCACCCAAAATTTTAAGGGGTGAGGGACTGATTCATGTCTTTCAAGATCTTCTGCTTCTATCAACTTTTTCGTACTTGATGAAGAAGCCTACTTGTAGCAAACGTTTCAAAAAAAAAGAACCTAACGTTGCATATGTGTCTTACCTAAAACATTCTGGATGTAAGGAACCACCCAACACTACTGGGGGAAACCTAGGCGGGGTAAGGAATCACGCTCAACACACGGAGGAAACCCGAGGTGGGTGTAAAAGTCACGCTCAACACTACTGGAGGGAAATCTGAGGGGTGTAAGGAAGCCCCTCAAAAACACTGGGAGGAAACATGAGGGGGAAAATTTGGAAGCCACGCCAAAAAACACTGGAGGAAAAATGAGGTGATGTAAAAGCCCGTCAACACTACTGGAGGAAACATGTGCTGGATGTAAGGAAACCAGTCAACCAAAATGGGGGGAAAAAGGGGGGATGTAGGAAAACCACGCCAACACTACTGGGGAAACAGTGTGGGGGTTAAAAGGAAACCACCTCAAAACAAGGGGGAAACAGTGCTGGAGTAAGGAAATCACGCCAAAACCCATAGAAAACTGTGCTGGATGTAAGGAATCAGCTCAACACTCTGGAGGGAAAAAGAGGTGGGGTGTAAGGAAGCCACCTCAAAAACTACTGGAGGAAACTGGCGGGTGTAAGGAAACCCCCGCTCAAAACTACTGGAGGAAAAAATGTGCTGGATTTAAGGAAAACCACCTCACACTACGGGGGAAACATGCTGGGGTGAAGGAAGCCCCGCTAACACTACTGGGGGAAACAGTGCTGGAGTAAGGAAACCACGCTCAACCTAGGAGGAAACATGTGGGATTAAGGAAGCCCGTCAAACCCACTCGAGGGGAAACCCTGATTTTTGGGTTTAAGGGGAAACCACCTCAACACTACTGGAGGGAAAAAAGTGCGGATGTAGGAACCACGCCAACATAGGGGGAACCATGATTTGGATTTAAGGAGCCACCTCAAACTAGGAGGGAAAAATTGGGATGAAGGAGCCACGCTCAAACATACTGGAGAAACATGTGTGGGTGAAGGAAGCCCCGCCAAAACCTTACTGGAGGGAAAACCCTGATTTGGATTTTAAGGGGCCACGCTCAACCACTGGGGGGGAAACTTGCTGGATGAAGGGAAACCCCGCTCAAAAACTATGAGGAACCAGATTTGGATTTAAGGAAGCCACCTCACACTATGGAGGAACATGGCTGGATGTAAGGAAGCCCGCTCAAAAACTACGGGGGAACCCTGAGGTGGGATTTAAGGAAGCCACGCTCAAAAACCTACGGGGGAAACATGTGCTGGATGTAAGGAAAACCCGCTCCCCTATGGGGGAAACCATGAGGTGGGTTAAGGGGAAACCACGCTCAAAAATACTGGGGAAACCCTGAGGGGGGATTTAAAGAAGCCACGCTGAAAAAACTGGAGGAAAAAAATGTCTGGGGTAAGGAAGCCCGCTCAACACTATGGAGGGAAAATTGCTGGGGTGTAAGGAAGCCACACTCAACATACTGGAAAACATGTGCGGAGTAAGGGGAACCACGCTCAAAAAACACTGGGGGAACCCCTGAGGGGGATTTAAAGAACCACGCCAAACTATGGGGAAACAGAGGTGGATGTAAGGAAGCCCCGCTCAACACTACTGGAGGAACATGGCGGATGTAAAAGGGAAACCACCTCAACACTACTGGAGGAAACTGTGCGGGGAAGGAAGCCACGCTAACACTATGGGGAACCAAGAGGGGGATTTAAAGGGAAACCCCGCTGAACATACTGGAGGAAACCCGAGGGGGATGTAAGGGGAAACCACGTCAACACTCTGGGGGAAACCTGAGGTGGGTTAAGGAAACCAAAACCCCAACATCTGGAGAAAAAGGGTGGGGTGAAGGAAGCCACGCTCAACAAATACTGGAGGAAAAAATGTGCTGGAGTAAGGAAGCCACGCTCAACACTCTGAGGAAAAAAATGTGCGGATGTAAGGAAGCCCCCGCTCAACACAGGGGGAACCCTGAGGTGGATGTAAGGAAGCACGTCAACACTACTGGAGGAACCATGAGGTGGATGAAGGAAGCCACGCTCAACAATACTGAGGGAAAAATTGCTGGATGTAAGGAACCAGCTCAACACTACTGAGGAAAAAAAGTTGGATTAAGAAACCCATAAATACTGGGGAAACAAAAATTTCTGGGGGTGTAGGGAAACCCGCTCAAACACTACTGAGGAACCATGAGGTGGATTTAAGGAACCACGCTGAAAAAACTACTGGGGGGAAAACTGAGGTGGGGTGTAAGGAAGCCCCGCTCAACACTACTGGAGGAACAGAGGGGATGTAAGGGAACCACCTCAACACTACGGGGGAAATTGGTATAAAAACCGCCAACAATATAAACCAAAAGAGGGTTTTTTTTTAAAGACACGTTTTCCCCCACGGGGCTTTTCAAGTAAAAACAGAACTAAAGGGCTGGTTTTTATTGAAAAAGCCCACGGGGGAAAATCATAAACGTCACATTTTACATTTGGTTTATATTTGCCCAACTGGGAAACATGGTGAGAAGGAACCACGCTCAAAACTACTGGAAAAAAGGTGGGTTAGGGGCCACGCTCAACCTACGGAGGAAATAAACTCCCGGACGACACTACTGACACTTAAAAACTTCAAAGTACAGTGACTGAAAAGAATTAAAGTCAGGGAGGAAAAACAAAAAAAAAAATGAAGTTTGGAAAATGTTTTGGGAAGAAGTTGAGAAAATCCATCCGCTTCACTTCAAAACACGTGTGCTGAAAGTTTTTCAGCTTTAGGGCGCTGCTTGATCCCCCCTTGATGAGACTCCTCACTGCCTTTGAGAAGACACCTCATATGGGAGAAATACACAAAGGTGGTAGACTACACTCAGTGGTAACTACCTCATGTTTGGGAGACTCACCATGGGGGAGACTACACTCATGTTGGGGAGACACACCATGTGGGGACTACACTCATGGTAGGGGCACACCATGGGGGAGACTACACTCTGGGGGAGCACACTCATGGTGGGAACTAATTCATGGGGTAGACTACACTCAGGATGGTCGACTATACACATGGTGGTAGACTAATTCTTGGTGGAAATACACTCAGGATGAAAGACACACCGTCGTGGTAGACTGCTTCATGTTGGGGAACTACACTCATCGGTAACTACACTCAGGATGATCGACTATAAATTTAGAAAACATTCTTGTGGGAAAACACTCAGGATGGTACACTACACTCGTCGGGTAGACTGCATTCAGGGGGGAGACTACATCGGGGGGAACACCTCAGGATTTCGACTATAACATGTGGTGACTACATTCTTGGTGGGAGAAAACACTCAGATGGGGGATACCTCAGGGAGGTAAGCCCGTACCAGGTGGTGGGCTGCACTCATTGGGAGACTACACTCAGGGGGTAGACTACACTCAGGTGGTAACTACACCAGGGTGGTAGACTACACTCAGTTGGGGAGACACACTCATGTGGGGTTTAATACACCAGGTGGTAGACTACACCAGGGGGGAGACTACACTCTGGGGTGACTACAGCAGGTGGTAGACACACCATGTTTGGGGGAAAAATATGGGGGTAGCTACACTTATGTGGGGGCCTACACTCAGGGGGTAACTACACCGGGGGGTAGACAACACTCAGGGGTAGACTACACTCGGGTTGGGGACTACATCATGGTGGGAGACACCTTAGGGGGGGCCTACATCAGGTGTAGACACACTCAGGGGGGTAACAAGGTGGGGAACTACACTCATGTTGGGGGACTACACTCAGGGGAGACTACACTTATGGTGGGAGCCTCCTCGGTGGGAACGCACTCATAAAGGAGACTACACTCATGGTGGTAGACTATACTCATGGTAGTAGACTACACTCATGGTAGGAGACTACACTCATGGTGGGAGACTACACTCATGGTGGTAGACTACTCATGGTGGTAGACTACACTCATGGTGGGAGACTACACTCATGGTGGTAGAATACACTCATGGTGGTAGACTACGCTCATGGTTGTTGACTGCGCTCATGGTGGTAGACTACTCATGGTGGTAGACTACACTCATGGTGGGAGACTACACTCATGGTGGGAGACTACACTCATGGTGGAAGACTACTCATGGTGGTAGACTACACTCATGGTGGTAGACTACACTCATGGTGGTAGACTACACTCATGGTGGTAGACTACACTCATGGTGGTAGACTACGCTCATGGTGGGAGACTATACTCATTGTGGGAGACTTCACTCATGGTGGGAGACTACACTCGTGGTGGTAGACTACACTCATGGTGGTAGACTACGCTCATGGTGGGAGACTATACTCATGGTGGGAGACTACACTCATGGTGGGAGACTACACTCATGGTGGTAGACTACACTCATGGTGGGAGACTACACTCATGGTGGGAGACTACACTCATGGTGGGAGACTACACTCATGGTGGTAGACTACTCATGGTGGTAGACTACACTCATGGTGGGAGACTACACTCATGGTGGTAGACTACACTCATGGTGGTAGACTACGCTCATGGTTGTTGACTGCGCTCATGGTGGTAGACTACTCATGGTGGTAGACTACACTCATGGTGGGAGACTACACTCATGGTGGTAGACTACACTCATGGTGGGAGACTACACACATGGTGGTAGACTACACTCATGGTGGGAGACTACACTCATGGTGGGAGACTACACTCATGGTGGGAGACTACACTCATGGTGGTAGACTACTCATGGTGGTAGACTACACTTATGGTGGGAGACTACACTCATGGTGGTAGACTACACTCATGGTTAGTAGACTACACTCATGGTGGTAGACTACACTCATGGTGGTAGACTATGCTCATGGTGGGAGACTATACACATGGTGGGAGACTGCACTCATGGTGGTAGACTACACTCATGGTGGTAGACTACGCTCATGGTGGGAGACTATACTCATGGTGGGAGACTTCACTCATGGTGGGAGACTACACTCATGGTGGTAGACTACACTCATGGTGGTAGACTACGCTCATGGTGGGAGACTATACACATGGTGGAGACTACACTCAGGTGGAGACTATACTCATGGTGGTAGACTACATTCATGGTGGTAGACTACACTCATTGTGGTAGACTACATTCATGGTGGTAGACTACATTCATGGTGGTAGACTACGCTCATGGTTGTTGACTGCACTCATGGTTGTTGACTGCACTCATGGTGGTAGACTTCACTCATGGTGGGAGACTACACTCATGGTGGTAGACTACACTCATGGTGGGAGACTACACACATGGTGTTAGACTACACTCATGGTGGGAGACTACACTCATGGTGGGAAACTACACTCATGGTGGGAGACTACACTCATGGTGGTAGACTACTCATGGTGGTAGACTACACTCATGGTGGGAGACTACACTCATGGTGGTAGAATACACTCATGGTGGTAGACTACGCTCATGGTTGTTGACTGCGCTCATGGTGGTAGACTACTCATGGTGGTAAGACTACACTCATGGTGGGAGACTAACAAATCATGGTGGGAGACTACACTCATGGTGGTAGACTACTCATGGTGGTAGACTACACTCATGGTGGTAGACTACACTCATGGTGGTAGACTACACTCATGGTGGTAGACTACACTCATGGTGGTAGACTACACTCATGGTGGTAGACTACACTCATGGTGGTAGACTACACTCATGGTGGGAGAACTATACTCATGTGGGAGACTTCACTCATGGTGGGAGACTACACTCGTGGTGGTAGACTACACTCATGTGGTAAAACTACGCTCATGGTGGGAGACTATACTCATGGTGGGAGACTACACTCATGGTGGGAGACTACACTCATGGTGGTAGACTACACTCATGGTGGGAGACTACACTCATGGTGGGAGACTACACTCATGGTGGGAGACTACACTCATGGTGGTAGACATACTCATGGTGGTAGACTACACTCATGGTGGGAGACTACACTCATGGTGGTAGACTACACTCATGGTGGTAGACTACGCTCATGGTTGTTGACTGCGCTCATGGTGGTAGACTAACTCATGGTGGTAGACTACACTCATGGTGGGAGACTACACTCATGGTGGTAGACTACACTCATGGTGGGAGACTACACACATGGTGGTAGACTACACTCATGGTGGGAGACTACCCCCAGTGGGAGACTACACTCATGTGGAGACTACACTCATGGTGGTAGACTACTCATGGTGGTAGCCTACACTTATGGTGGGAGACTACACTCATGGTGGTAGACTACACTCATGGTTAGTAGACTACACTCATGGTGGTAGACTACACTCATGGTGGTAGACTATGCTCATGGTGGGAGACTATACTCATGGTGGGAGACTGCACTCATGGTGGTAGACTACACTCATGGTGGTAGACTACGCTCATGGTGGGAGACTATACTCATGGTGGGAGACTTCACTCATGGTGGGAGACTACACTCATGGTGGTAGACTACACTCATGGTGGTAGACTATGCTCATGGTGGGAGACTATACTCATGGTGGGAGACTACACTCATGGTGGGAGACTATACTCATGGTGGGAGACTACACTCATGGTGGTAGACTACACTCGTGGTGGGAGACTATACTCATGGTGGTAGACTACACTCATGGTGGGAGACTATACTCATGGTGGGAGACTACACTCATGGTGGGGAGACTATACTCATGGTGGAGACTTCACTCATGGTGGAGACTACACTCATGGTGGTAGACTACACTCATGGTGGGAGACTATACTCATGGTGGGAGACTACACTCATGGTGGTAGACTACACTCGTGGTGGTAGACTACACTCATGGTGGGAGACTATACTCATGGTGGTAGACTACGCTCATGGTGGGAGACTATACTCATGGTGGGAGACTTCACTCATGGTGGGAGACTACACTCATGGTGGTAGACTACACTCATGGTGGGAGACTATACTCATGGTGGGAGACTTCACTCATGGTGGGAGACTACACTCATGGTGGTAGACTACAACTCATGTGGGAGACTAAACTCATGGTGGGAGACATACTCATGGTGGGAGAACTTCACTCATGGTGGTAGACTACACTCATGGTGGAGACTATACTCATGTGGAGACTACACTCATGGTGGGAGACTATACTCATGGTGGGAGACTACGCTCATGGTGGAGACTATACTCATGGTGGGAGACTACACTCATGGTGGGAGACTACACTCATGGTGGGAGACTATACTCATGGTGGGAGACTACGCTCATGGTGGGAGACTATACTCATGGTGGGAGACTACACTCATGGTGGGAGACTACACTCGTGGTGGGAGACTTCACTCATCGTAGAAGTATTACTATCTTGCTTTCGTACCTCTCCTTAACCACTCACCAACTCTCCTTCACCACACACTACCTCTCCTTCACCACTCACCACCTCTCCTTCACCACTCACCACCTCTCCTTCACCACTCACCACCTCTCCTTCACCACTCACCAACTCTCCTTCACCACTCACCACCTCTCCTTCACCAACCCCCTCTCACCACCTCTCCCTTCACCACTCACCAACTCTCCTTCACCACTCACCACCTCTCCTTCACCACTCACCACCTCTCCTTCACCACTCACCACCTCTCCTTCACCACTCACCAACTCTCCTTCACCACTCACCAATCTCTCCCTCCCACCACCCCACTACCTCTCCCCTTTACCACTCACCACCTCTCCTTCACCACTCACCACCTCTCCTTCACCACTCACCAACTCTCCTTCACCACTCACCAACTCTCCTTCACCACACACTACCTCTCCTTCACCACTCACCACCTCTCCTTCACCACTCACCACCTCTCCTTCACCACTCACCAACTCTCCTTACACCACTCACCAACTCTCCTTCACACCACAACACTACCATCTCCTTCACCACTCACCACCTCTCCTTCACCACTCACCACCTCTCCTTCAAACCCTCACCCACCTCTCCTTCACACACTCACCAACTCTCCTTCACCACAACCACCTCTCCTTCACCACTCACCCACCTCTCCTTCACCACACACCACCTCTCCTTCACCACTCACCACCTCTCCTTCACCACTCACCACCTCTCCTTCACCACTCACAACCCTCACCTTCACCACTACAACCACCTCTCCTTCACCACTCACACACCTCTCCTTCACACACACACCACCTCTCCTTCACCACTCACCACCTCTCCTTCACCACTCACACCTCTACTTCACCACTACCAACTCTCCTTCACCACTCACCACCTCTCCTTCAAACACTCACCACCTCTCTCCTTCACACACACCACCTCTCCTTCCACCACTCACCACCTCTCCTTCACCACTCACCATCTCTTCTTCACCACTCTCACTCACCTCTTTCACCACTCACCACCTCTCCTTAACCACTCACCAACTCTCCTTCACCACTCACACAACTCCCACAACCACTCACCACCTCTCCTCACAACTCACCACCTCTCCTTCACCACTCACCACCTCTCCTTCACCACTCACCAACTCTCCTTCACCACTCACCACCTCTCCTTCACCACTCACCACCTCTCCTTCACCATCAACTCACCTCTCCTTCACCACACACACCTCTCCTTCATCACACACTACCACTCCTTCACACAAATCACCACCTCCTTCCATCAACATCACCACCTCTCCTTCACCACTACACCAACACTTCCTTCACCACACACCACCTCTCCTTCACCACCACACCTCTCCTTCATGAATCACACCTCTCCTTCACCACCACCCCCTCTCCTTCAGAATCACTACTCTCCCTTCACCACTCACCACCTCTCCTTCATGAATCACCACCTCTCCTTCACCACTCACCACCTCTCCTTCACCACACACAACCTCTCCTTCACCACACACCAGTCTCATTTACCACACACCACCTCTCCTTCACACACCACCTCTCCTTCACCACACACCAACCTCTCCTTCACCACATCACACTACTATCCTTCACCACTCACCACCTCTCCTTCACCACTCATCCACCTCTCCTTCACCACACACACCTCTCCTTCTCCACTCACTCACCTCTCCTTCACCACACACTACCTCTCCTTCACCACTCAACCACCTCTGCTTCACCACTCGCCACCTCTCCTTCACCACTCTCCATCTCTCCTTCACCACTCACCGCCTCTCCTTCTCCACTCACCACCTCTCCACCACACACCACCTTTCCTTCACCACATACTTCCTGTCCTTCACCACACACCTCTCCCTCACCACACACCACCTCTCCTTCACCACACACTACCTCTCCTTCACCACACACCTCTCCTTCACCACACACTACCTCTCCTTCACCACATACTACCTCTCCTTCACCACACACCATCTCTCCTTCACCACACACTACCTCTCCTTCACCACACACCACCTCACAACTACTGGATCTCTATGACATGGCCTTGGATGCACTGGAAGAAAATCAGAATGCAGATGTAATATACACAGACTTTGGAAAAGCATTTGACAAATGCGATCATGGCGTAATAGCCCATAAAATACGTGCTAAAGGAATAACTGGGAAAGTGGGGAGATGGATCTTCAACTTCCTAACAAATCGAACACAGAGAGTAGTGGTCAACAGAGTTAAATCGGAGGCTGCCATAGTGAAGAGCTCTGTTCCACAAGGCACAGTACTCGCCCCCATCTTATTCCTTATCCTCATATCAGACATAAACAGAGATATACACCACAAGCACCGTATCATCCTTTGCGGATGATACTAGGATCTGCATGAGGCTGCATCTGCTTGAGGACGCGGTTAACCTCCAGAAGATATAAACAAAGTTTTTCCAGTGGGGCAACGGTAAACATATGATGTTCAAGAGGACAAATTCCAACTACTCCGTTATGGAAAACTGGAGGAGATGAATAACTAGAACAGAGTATACTACTGACTTTCCGGCCATACAATAGAGCGGAAAAATAATGTAAGGGGCCTGGGAGTAGTAATGTCTGAGGATCTCACTTTCAAGGATCACAACAGTGCCACGGTCGCACGTGCAAAGAAAATGATAGGAAGGATAATGAAACTTTCAAAACGAGAGATGCCAAGCCCATGATATCCTTTTCAAATCACTTGTTCTCTCTAGGCTAGAATACTGCTGTACATTAACATCTCCATTCAAAGCAGGTGAAATCGCAGATCTAGAGAGTGTACAGAGATCCTTAACTGCACGTATAAGTTCTGTCAAGCACCTTAACTACTGGGAACGCTTGGAAGCACTTGACTTGTACTCGTTGGAACGCAGGAGGGAGAGATATATCATAATCTACACTTGGAAAATCTTGGAAGGAATGGTCCTAAATCTGCACACAGAAATCACTCCCTACGAAAGTAAAAGACTGGGCAGGCGATGCAAAATGCCCCCAATAAAAAGTAGGGGCGCCATTGGTACTCTAAGGGAAAACACCATAAGTGTCCGGGGCCCAAAACTGTTTAACAGCCTCCCATCAAGCATTAGGGGAATTGCCAATAAACCCCTGGCTGCCTTCAAGAGAGAGCTGGACAGATACTTAAAGTCAGTGCTGGATCAGCCGGGCTGTGGCTCGTACGTTGGACTGCGTGCGGCCAGCAGTAACAGCCTAGTTGATCAGGCCCTGATCCATCGGGAGGTCTGGTCATGGACCGGGCCGCGGGGGCGTTGATCCCCGGAATAACCTCCAGGTAACCTGTCCTTCACCACACACTACCTCTCCTTCACCACTCACCACCTCTCCTTCACCACTCGCCAGCTCTCCTTCACCACTCACCACGTCTCCTTCACCACTCACCACCTCTCCTTCACCACTCACCACCTCTCCTTCACCACTCGTCACCTCTCCTTCACCACACACCACCTCTCCTTCACCACACACTACCTCTCCTTCACCACACACCACCTCTCCTTCACCACACACCACCTCTCCTTCACCACACACTACCTCTCCTTCACCACACACCACCTCTCCTTCACCACATACTTCCTCTCCTTCACCACACACCACCTCTCCTTCACCACACACTACCTCTCCTTCACCACACACCAGGTCTCCTTCACCACACACTACCTCTCCTTCACCACACACCACCTCTCCTTCACCACATACTACCTCTCCTTCACCACACACCACCTCTCCTTCACCACACACTACCTCTCCTTCACCACACACCAGGTCTCCTTCACCACACACTACCTCTCCTTCACCACACACTACCTCTCCTTCACCACACACTACCTCTCCTTCACCACACACCACCTCTCCTTCACCACACACTACCTCTCCTTCACCACACACCACCTCTCCTTCACCACACACTACCTCTCCTTCACCACACACTACCTCTCCTTCACCACACACCAGGTCTCCTTCACCACACACTACCTCTCCTTCACCACACACCACCTCTCCTTCACGACACACTACCTCTCCTTCACCACACACCAGGTCTCCTTCACCACACACTACCTCTCCTTCACCACACACTACCTCTCCTTCACCACACACCAGGTCTCCTTCACCACACACTACCTCTCCTTCACCACACACCACCTCTCCTTCACCACACACTACCTCTCCTTCACCACACACCACCTCTCCTTCACCACATACTACCTCTCCTTCACCACAAAACCACCTCTCCTTCACCACATACTACCTCTCCTTCACCACACACCACCTCTCCTTCACCACACACTACCTCTCCTTCACCACACACCAGGTCTCCTTCACCACACACTACCTCTCCTTCACCACACACTACCTCTCCTTCACCACACACTACCTCTCCTTCACCACACACCACCTCTCCTTCACCACACACTACCTCTCCTTCACCACACACCACCTCTCCTTCACCACACACTACCTCTCCTTCACCACACACTACCTCTCCTTCACCACACACCAGGTCTCCTTCACCACACACTACCTCTCCTTCACCACACACCACCTCTCCTTCACGACACACTACCTCTCCTTCACCACACACCAGGTCTCCTTCACCACACACTACCTCTCCTTCACCACACACTACCTCTCCTTCACCACACACCAGGTCTCCTTCACCACACACTACCTCTCCTTCACCACACACCACCTCTCCTTCACCACACACTACCTCTCCTTCACCACACACCACCTCTCCTTCACCACATACTACCTCTCCTTCACCACACACCACCTCTCCTTCACCACACACTACCTCTCCTTCACCACACACCACCTCTCCTTCACCACATACTACCTCTCCTTCACCACTCACCACCTCTCCTTCACCACTCGTCACCTCTCCTTCACCACACACCACCTCTCCTTCACCACACACCACCTCTCCTTCACCACACACCACCTCTCCTTCACCACACACCACCTCTCCTTCACCACACACTACCTCTCCTTCACCACACACTACCTCTCCTTCACCACACACACCTCTCCTTCACCACACACCACCTCTCCTTCACCACACACTACCTCTCCTTCTCCACACACACACCTCTCCTTCACCACACACTACCTCTCCTTCACCACACACCACCTCTCCTTCACCACACATTACCTCTCCTTCACCACACACCACCTCTCTTTCACCACACACCACCTCTCCTTCACCACACACACACCTCTCTTTCACCACACACCACCTCTCCTTCACCACACACTACCTCTCCTTCACCACACACCACCTCTCCTTCACACACCACCTCTCCTTTCCCACACTGGTTGCGGGAACCAAAGTGGTTTCAGAGCCCACAGTGGTTTCAGGAGCCACAGTGATTGCAGTAATCACAGTGGTTGTTGGAACCACAGTGGTTGCAGGGGCCACAGTGGTTGCAAAAGGTCAGGCCTACGAGAGTAATTGTAATATCTGGTCTTGGTGAGTGCCTGATCTCCCCCCCCCCACCTCCTCCACCTTCCTTACCAAATATATGAGGTGCCACCCAACCAGCCTCCAGCCGCCCTTTCCCATCCCCTTCTATCCCTTCCCACTGGGCGCCTAGCGAGTCACCTTCCCCATCAACCAGTCTCCTCTCTCTTTTCTTCTCTTTACTACTTCATCTCTACCTCTCCTCCCTTCATATTAATTCCGCTCTCTTATCTAACTCATCCCTTCCTTCAGCTTCCAATCGCTTCACTCCTCTTCCTTTCCTCCCTTCCTCCTCTCCCCTCCCTGAGCTCACCTCACCTTCAGCAGCAGTTTAGGAGCCCCGTCACCCACGCAACTCAAATATCACACTGACAGTCGTTTAGCTTGTGCATCACCTGAGCCCATTGCATGGTGACGAGGAGAGGGGAAAGAAAGGGGAAGGGGAGACAAGGTCACCTGAGCAAGTGTATGGCAGGAATAGGGAGGGACTAGAGGGAAGGGGGACGGAGGGGTGGCAAGGTCACATGAGCCCATGCATAATGGGGAGGGGGTGAGGGAGGAGGGGTTTCGGGATGGGTTACCTGTTCATGACGGGAGGGGAGAGGAAGGGCACAGAGGAGACCCTCCACTACTCCTTTCTCTGAGTGGCCTCCCGCAGGTTGAGCGCTTTACTCTGTACAATAAGTGTAGTTTTTGAAGCCATACACATATGTATATACACGAATTTTTAACAGAAGAATTCCAGTCTTACATGCGATTTCCTCGCGTTGATTTACAGGCTCCAAACCTAGATACGAAAATGTGCTAATGGGAGATTTCAACTTAAATTGACTGGAGTAATTTGTCAGGAAATCTCGAGTCTGGCGACTTTCTTGATACGATTCATGATTGTTTTTTTAAACAGTTTGTGAGAGAACCAGCCAGAGGAAATAACCTACTCGACTTGGTTCTTGACAACAAGGAATCACTAATTAATAATCTTGAGGTTAATGATGAGCTTGTGAAAGTGATCACAAATCACTTGGTTTCAGTATATCATGGAATTACCCTAATAACTGCAATCAGGTCTCTGTCCCTGATTTCTGCTTGGCCGATTTCATAGGACTGAGAAATTACCTGGGTGGGCTGAAATGGAATGATCTGACTATTGGTCAGGTAGGTGGAGATGGTTGCCGATATAACGATTTTCAGAGCATAGTTCTAACTGCACAGACAACTTATTTTCCGAATAGGGAAATAATATCAAATAAAAATGATCCTAAATGGACATACAATACATTAAAACATCTCATTGGTCAAAAGAGAGACATATACAGTCGAATGAAAAGAAGGAAGGGGCAGTTAAGAAATCAGTATATTTAATTAAAGAGAAAAGTGAAAAAGGGAATAAGAAAAGCACAAAGAGATATGTTAAAACTGCAAGGGATTCGACGGCTAACCCAAAAGGTTTCTTTCAGGTATGTAGAAGTAAGATTAGGGACAAGATAGGCCCACTCAAAAATTACTCAGCTCACCTACAGTGATAAAGAAATGTGTAGAATTTTTTACACTTATTTCCTCTCAGTTTTTATGCAGGAGATACTAGCTAAATTCCAGAAATAATGAATTATGAAGATTAAGACGAAAATAAACTATGAACGATTAAGGTCACTAGTGACATGGTCCTCAAACAAATAGATAAATTAAAACCTAACAGATCCCCAGGTCCTGATGAATTGTTCGCAAAGGTTTTAAAGGAATGTAAAGAGGAACTTAGTAAACCTTTGGCTAATCTTTTCAACATATCACTACAGACTGGCATAGTGCCAGATAAGTGGAAAATGGCATATGTGATACCTACCTGTAGAGAGGTTTACCTGTAGAGAGTTCCGGGGGTCAACGCCCCCGCGGCCCGGTCTGTGACCAGGCCTCCTTAGGTCAGTGTCCCAGGATGCGACCCACACCAGTCGACTAACACCCAGGTACCCATTTTACTGATGGGGAACATAGACAACAGGTGGAAAGAAACACGTCCAATGTTTCTACTCTGGCTGGGAATCGAACCCAGGCCCTCACCGTGTGAAGCGAGAGCGTTAACCACCAGGCCACCAGAGCCCTTAATATCTGGTCTACAAAGCAGGAGACAGATCCTTATGTTCGAACTATAGACCAATAAGCCTAACCTCCATAGTGGGAAATTTATGGAATCAGTATTTGCCGAGGCAATTCGTAGCCATTTTGAAAGGTATAAATTGATTAATGAATCTCAACACGGTTTTACAAAAGGGCGTTCGTGCTTTACGAATTTACTAAAAATTTTCGCTAAGGTATTTGAGGAGGTAGATCATGGAAATGAATATGATATTGTGTATATGGACTTCAGTAAGGTTTTTGATAGTTCCACTTCAGAGGCTATTGAGGAAAATTAAGGGACACAGAATAGATTTTTTTTCCTGGATAGAGGCATGGTTGACAGACAACACGGAGTTTGCAAGGTGTGGAAGTGTCACAAGCGGTATTGGGCCCTTTGTTGTTCATAACTTACATAAACGACATAGATGACGGAATAGCGATATAAGCAAGTTTGCTGATGACACCAAAATAGGCCTTCGAATTCATTCTAACGAAGACATTAGAGCACTCCAGGAAGAGTTGAATAGACTGATGCCGTGGTCAGAGAAGTGGCAGATGCAGTTTAATATAGATAAATGCAAAGTTCTAAGCATTGCAAAGGAAAATAACTATTCCATATATAACTAAATAATATAGATCTTAATATTTCTGATTGCAAAAAATATTTAGGGGTTCTTGTTAGCAGTTAATCTAAAACCAAGACAACAGTGCATAAATGTTCGCAATAAAGCGAATAGAATTCTTGTCTTCATATTAGGAAGTATAGATAACAGGAGTCCTCAGGTTATTCTTCAACTCTGTATATCTTTGGTTAGGTCTCATTTGATTATGATGCGCAGTTCTAGTCACCATGTTTCAGAATGGATATAAATTCACTGGAAAACGTACGAAGGAGGATGACAAAGTTGTTCCCATGAGGACGCCTTAATCTGCACTCTCTAGAAAGGCGTAGAATTAGGGCGGGAATATGATTGAGGTGTATAAATGGAAAACAGGAACAAATATAGGGAATGTAAATTATGTGCTAAAAGACTCGCAGCAATGGTTTCAAGCTGGAAAAATTTAGGTTCAGAAAGGATATAGGAGAGCACTGATTTGGTATTAAAGTTGTGGATGAATGGAACAAACTCCCGAGTAACGTCATTTAAGCTAAAACCTTGTGTAGTTTTAAAAATAAGTTAGACAGATACATGAGTGGGTGTGGGTGGGTGTGAGTTGAATCTGACTGGTTTGCGCTAGTGGGTTTGATGTGAGTATAATGTTCGCCAAGACCGTAGTCCTGGCACGGGTCTCAATCTTGCGATGTGGGTTTGATGTGTGGCTCCAACCTTCTTAAGTGGATGTAACTTGACCTGACTGGCTTCAGCCAGTAGGTGTCTTGGACCTGCCTAACATCGGCCAGTAGGACTTCTGCAGTGCTCCTTCTTTATGTTAATATTGTTTGCCTGGGCTCACGCACGCCCTCCTCTACCCTTCGGATACCCCGAGGCTGCCTGCTAGTTAATGCCCAGCTGGTCATCCCACTCAGACTATGGCAATGCCAGCAAGTAACTGACTCCAACTCTGCTGGAGCTCCCGTAGCTAACGAACATTTAATAAAATGTAGATAAATGATTCAGAGAACTGACAAGTTGGTTTATTAAAATGTTTGACGACATCCTCATTACTTATCGAAGTCTCCTAACCCAGGCCGAAAGATTTCTGTGACCCATCCTGCGTTATGGAATGTGACAAAAATATAGCTAGCTTTTGTTCCCAGTGCGTATCTTCTATATAAAATAGTGTAGCAGCATGCTGCTTATGTATCAAGTTTTGCTAGAAAAATTATTGTGGATTTTTATTTCTCCATCGCATCTGTGAGGTGATAGAATGACGGTCCCACGACAGTAACTTTGGCCTCCTGCATCGTATGAACTTGATTCCTGGTATAAATTAATATTTAAGAAAATGGTAAATATAACCATTCTTTGTCAAAGGCAAGCTTAAAAAAAATCTCTCTGAGAATATTATAACAAATTAATTTGAAGAAATGAGCCATGCGAAATATGTGTATGGAGAAAGTAATAAGATGAGTAGATTACAAGATGTCACGGCTAGTGTAAGATAAGACAGTTCCCTGGGCGCTACAGTTTGTATGTAGATCTGCTCATATGGAATGTAAAGTGTGTGTGTGGAGAGGACAGCATCACACACTACAACATTGTCTGCTTTGATGGTTGTAACACCGACGGGTATGTAGACAAGACACAAGGAACTATGCAGAATAATGCTTTATATGGAGATTGTTTTGCTCTGAAACTTTTAAGTTGTACAGTCCCTTAGTGTCCAGAAATCCTACCGTTGAGAAAGACGTTCAGTACCCCAGATTTTCATTAAATAACGAATCTTTTTTTATAGTGTTAAGATAACTGGAAATCCAAATGTATCCACACTGCGTCAACACTCCTCCTGCCGATGGCTAATCTTTTCAACATATCACTACAAACTAGCATAGTGCCAGATAAGTGGAAAATGGCATATGTGATACCTATCTACAAAGCAGGAGACAGATCCTTATGTTCGAACTATAGACCAATAAGCCTAACCTCCATAGTGGGAAATTTATGGAATCAGTACTTGCCGAGGCAATTCGTAGCCATTTTGAAAGGTATAAATTGATTAATGAATCTCAACACGGTTTTACAAAAGGGCGTTCGTGCTTTACGAATTTACTAAAAATTTTCGCTAAGGTATTTGAGGAGGTAGATCATGGAAATGAATATGATATTGTGTATATGGACTTCAGTAAGACTTTTGATAGTTCCACTTCAGAGGCTATTGAGGAAAATTAAGGGACACAGAATAGATTTTTTTCCTGGATAGAGGCATGGTTGACAGACAACACGGAGTTTGCAAGGTGTGGAAGTGTCACAAGCGGTATTGGGCCCTTTGTTGTTCATAACTTACATAAACGACATAGATGACGGAATAGCGATATAAGCAAGTTTGCTGATGACACCAAAATAGGCCTTCGAATTCATTCTAACGAAGACATTAGAGCACTCCAGGAAGAGTTGAATAGACTGATGCCGTGGTCAGAGAAGTGGCAGATGCAGTTTAATATAGATAAATGCAAAGTTCTAAGCATTGCAAAGGAAAATAACTATTCCATATATAACTAAATAATATAGATCTTAATATTTCTGATTGCAAAAAAATATTTAGGGGTTCTTGTTAGCAGTTAATCTAAAACCAAGACAACAGTGCATAAATGTTCGCAATAAAGCGAATAGAATTCTTGTCTTCATATTAGGAAGTATAGATAACAGGAGTCCTCAGGTTATTCTTCAACTCTGTATATCTTTGGTTAGGTCTCATTTGATTATGATGCGCAGTTCTGGTCACCATGTTACAGAATGGATATAAATTCACTGGAAAACGTACGAAGGAGGATGACAAAGTTGTTCCCATGAGGACGCCTTAATCTGCACTCTCTAGAAAGGCGTAGAATTAGGGCGGGAATATGATTGAGGTGTATAAATGGAAAACAGGAACAAATATAGGGAATGTAAATTATGTGCTAAAAGACTCGCAGCAATGGTTTCAAGCTGGAAAAATTTAGGTTCAGAAAGGATATAGGAGAGCACTGATTTGGTATTAAAGTTGTGGATGAATGGAACAAACTCCCGAGTAACGTCATTTAAGCTAAAACCTTGTGTAGTTTTAAAAATAAGTTAGACAGATACATGAGTGGGTGTGGGTGGGTGTGAGTTGAATCTGACTGGTTTGCGCTAGTGGGTTTGATGTGAGTATAATGTTCGCCAAGACCGTAGTCCTGGCACGGGTCTCAATCTTGCGATGTGGGTTTGATGTGTGGCTCCAACCTTCTTAAGTGGATGTAACTTGGACCTGACTGGCTTCAGCCAGTAGGTGTCTTGGACCTGCCTAACATCGGCCAGTAGGACTTCTGCAGTGCTCCTTCTTTATGTTAATATTGTTTGCCTGGGCTCACGCACGCCCTCCTCTACCCTTCGGATACCCCGAGGCTGCCTGCTAGTTAATGCCCAGCTGGTCATCCCACTCAGACTATGGCAATGCCAGCAAGTAACTGACTCCAACTCTGCTGGAGCTCCCGTAGCTAACGAACATTTAATAAAATGTAGATAAATGATTCAGAGAACTGACAAGTTGGTTTATTAAAATGTTTGACGACATCCTCATTACTTATCGAAGTCTCCTAACCCAGGCCGAAAGATTTCTGTGACCCATCCTGCGTTATGGAATGTGACAAAAATATAGCTAGCTTTTGTTCCCAGTGCGTATCTTCTGTATAAAATAGTGTAGCAGCACGCTGCTTATGTATCAAGTTTTGCTAGAAAAATTATTGTGGATTTTTATTTCTCCATCGCATCTGTGAGGTGATAGAATGACGGTCCCACGACAGTAACTTTGGCCTCCTGCATCGTATGAACTTGATTCCTGGTATAAATTAATATTTAAGAAAATGGTAAATATAACCATTCTTTGTCAAAGGCAAGCTTAAAAAAAATCTCTCTGAGAATATTATAACAAATTAATTTGAAGAAATGAGCCATGCGAAATATGTGTATGGAGAAAGTAATAAGATGAGTAGATTACAAGATGTCACGGCTAGTGTAAGATAAGACAGTTCCCTGGGCGCTACAGTTTGTATGTAGATCTGCTCATATGGAATGTAAAGTGTGTGTGTGGAGAGGACAGCATCACACACTACAACATTGTCTGCTTTGATGCTTGTAACACCGACGGGTATGTAGACTAGACACAAGGAACTATCCAGAATAATGCTTTATATGGAGATTGTTTTGCTCTGAAACTTTTAAGTTGTACAGTCCCTTAGTGTCCAGAAATCCTACCGTTGAGAAAGACGTTCAGTACCCCAGATTTTCATTAAATAACGAATCTTTTTTTTATAGTGTTAAGATAACTGGAAATCCAAATGTATCCACACTGCGTCAACACTCCTCCTGCCGATGATAACAAAATATACATGCAGGTCGCCTCGCTAACACACACTCGTTTGCTTAATTAAGTAAAACATCACGAAATTTTCTGCCGAACTCTTGAAAATAATGTGGAATAAAAAGGCACAATAACGTGACTCAAACAATACACAAATAACCCACACATGCGAGAATGAAACGTGTGACGACGTTTCGGTTCGACTAGTCACAGTTAATGGTCTAAGTCGGACCGAAATGTCGCCATAAGTGTCATTCTCTTATGTGCGGGTTATTTGTGTATTGAAAATCGTATGTTTGATGATTACCAGCTACGAGGTAGTGAAACATTCCAGCGACTTTGATATCCAATCCTTTCAAGGATGTTACCTTCGTGTTGAAGAGCTGTTGATCCTTGGAATTTGAGGTAATCTCCCCTTTCTCGAATTTAACCCGATTGCCTCCCATTCCCCAGGCGCTGTATGACCCCTATGGGTTTTAGCGCTTTCCCATGATTATAATAATTTGAAACGTGATAGACATTGTGTGCATGAATGGCGGGGTGGTGCGTCGTATGCCTGAAAATTCGCATTGATTGCATGAGAGACATTTTTTTTATGTTTTACCTTTTGTGATATAAAACATTTAGGTGTTACCCTGGTCACCGGTTGGGCAGCAACAACTCGGTTGATCATGCAGACACCAAGGAAGTCTAGCCGGGCTGCGAGGGTAAACCCAAGCTAATTAAACAAAGGCTCCATGCTGCTGCATCATATTCTAGCATAGGCCAGACATAGGGTGTGTATAAGAGTTATAAAATATTTTTGTATTGAAGTTCCTAAAAAAAATTTTAAGACTCACTCTTCTAGCATAAGTTATACGACTGATATGGTCAAGTATTGCTCGCTCCCAGATCATTCTTTCCTTCATGTATTGTACTGTTTCTCATTCAAGTCTCCGGCTCTTTCTATCCAGAATTGAATAACCTTTCAGTTATTCGGATTGAACTCCAAGAGTCACTTTTTTTTTTACCAATTCTGCAGATTACGAGAATGTGAAGTCTTCAGTGAGTCCTTCGCTATTCTCTCCCGATTGATTTTTTTCAGTAGTTTCAAATCGTTTGCAAACAGATGCACTTAGTTCTCTATCCCATCTATTAACTAAGTTATATGTATCAGGAATAGTAGTGGTCCTAATTACTGAGCCTTGGGAGACCCCAGTTGTTATTCTAGCCCATTCTGATACTTCCTTTCACTCGTTATCTTTTACCTTTCATATACTTCTTGATCCTCTGGAACATTTTCCTTCACCACAACTTGCTTTAAAAGCTGACTGAAAGTTGTATCAGATGCAATAATACACTTAAAAAATAGATGCTATCCACCTGTCCCTCCCT
>NC_069430.1:35596767-35636767 GCF_026875155.1 Cherax quadricarinatus | reverse complement strand
ACAGTTGGTGTGGGTGGGAGAGTTAATGAGTATGTGTGGGCAGCGTCACAGTTGGTGTGGGTGGGAGTTAATGAGTAGTGTGGGCGGCGTCACAGTTGGTGTGGGTGGAAGTTAATGAGTAGTGTGGGCGGCGTCACAGTTGGTGTGGGTGGGAGAGTTAATGAGTAGTGTGGGCGGCGTCACAGTTGGTGTGGGTGGGAGAGTTAATGAGTAGTGTGGGCAGCGTCACAGTTGGTGTGGGTGGGAGAGTTAATGAGTAGTGTGGGCAGCGTCACAGTTGGTGTGGGTGGGAGAGTTAATGAGTAGTGTGGGCAGCGTCACAGTTGGTGTGGGTGGGAGAGTTAATGAGTTAGTGTGGGCAGCGTCACAGTTGGTGTGGGTGGGAGAGTTAATGAGTAGTGTGGGCAGCGTCACAGTTGGTGTGGGTGGGAGTTAATGAGTAGTGTGGGCGGCGTCACAGTTGGTGTGGGTGGGAGAGTTAATGAGTAGTGTGGGCGCGTCACAGTTGGTGTGGTGGGAGTAGTTAATGAGTAGTGTGGGCAGCGTCACAGTTGGTGTGGGTGGGAGTTAATGAGTAGTGTGGGCGGCGTCACAGTTGGTGTGGGTGGAAGTTAATGAGTAGTGTGGGCGGCGTCACAGTTGGTGTGGGTGGGAGAGTTAATGAGTAGTGTGGGCGGCGTCACAGTTGGTGTGGGTGGGAGAGTTAATGAGTAGTGTGGGCAGCGTCACAGTTGGTGTGGGTGGGAGTTAATGAGTAGTGTGGGCGGCGTCACAGTTGGTGTGGGTGGAAGTTAATGAGTAGTGTGGGCGGCGTCACAGTTGGTGTGGGTGGGAGAGTTAATGAGTAGTGTGGGCGGCGTCACAGTTGGTGTGGGTGGGAGAGTTAATGAGTAGTGTGGGCAGCGTCACAGTTGGTGTGGGTGGGAGAGTTAATGAGTAGTGTGGGCGGCGTCACAGTTGGTGTGGGTGGGAGTTAATGAGTAGTGTGGGCAGCGTCACAGTTGGTGTGGGTGGGAGAGTTAATGAGTAGTGTGGGCAGCGTCACAGTTGGTGTGGGTGGGAGAGTTAATGAGTAGTGTGGGCGGCGTCACAGTTGGTGTGGGTGGGAGAGTTAATGAGTAGTGTGGGCGGCGTCACAGTTGGTGTGGGTGGGAGAGTTAATGAGTAGTGTGGGCAGCGTCACAGTTGGTGTGGGTGGGAGAGTTAATGAGTAGTGTGGGCGGCGTCACAGTTGGTGTGGGTGGAGTTAATGAGTAGTGTGGGCGGCGTCACAGTTGGTGTGGGTGGGAGAGATTAATGAGTAGTGTGGGCAGCGTCACAGTTGGTGTGGGTGGGAGTTAATGAGTAGTGTGGGCAGCGTCACAGTTGGTGTGGGTGGGAGAGTTAATGAGTAGTGTGGGCAGCGTCACAGTTGGTGTGGGTGGGAGTTAATGAGTAGTGTGGGCGGCGTCACAGTTGGTGTGGGTGGAAGTTAATGAGTAGTGTGGGCGGCGTCACAGTTGGTGTGGGTGGGAGAGTTAATGAGTAGTGTGGGCAGCGTCACAGTTGGTGTGGGTGGGAGAGTTAATGAGTAGTGTGGGCAGCGTCACAGTTGGTGTGGGTGGGAGAGTTAATGAGTAGTGTGGGCAGCGTCACAGTTGGTGTGGGTGGGAGTTAATGAGTGTTGCAGTGTCTGACAGAATGAACACTAAAATGGTATATAAGGCCCCATTCTGTCACTTCAACTTCATATTGTTTCAGACAATGGAACAATGCTCTTCTCCAGACTGAGGGACTGACCACCTCAAAACTTTAAGGGTGATGGACTGATTACATCGTCTTCAAGTATCTTCTGCTTCTATCAACTTTTCTGTACTCGACTGAAGAAGCCTACTGTGTAGGCGAAACGTTTCGAAATAAAGATACCTAACTGTTGCATATGTGTCTTACCTAACAGTCTATGATGGTACTTGGGAGTTTGTTCCACTCATCCACAACTCAACTACCAAACCAGTGCTTTCCTATATCCTTCCTGAATCTGAATTTTTCCAGTTTAAAACCATTGCTGCGAGTTCTTTCTGTTAGATATTTATAGCATGCTATTTACATCCCCTTTATTAATTCCCGTTTTCCATTTATAAAGCTCAATCATATCCCCCCTAATTCTACGCCTTTCTAGAGAGTGCAGGTTCAGGGCCTCAGTCTAGCTTCAGAGGGAAGATTTCTGATACATGGGATCAACTTTGTCATCCTTTGTACGTTTTCCAGAGCATTTATATTCATTCTGTAATACGGTGACCAAAACTGCGCAGCGTAATCTAAATGAGGCCTAACCAAGGATATATAGAATTGAAGAACAACCTGAGGACTCTTATTATTTATATTTCTTGCTATGAAGCCAAGAATTCTGTTAGCTTTATTGCGAACACTAATGCACTGTTGTCTTGGTTTTAGATTACTACTAACCAGAACTCCTAAATCCTTTTCGCAATCCGTAATATTAAGATCTACACTATTTAGTTTATATGTGGCATGGTTATTTTCCTGTCCAACATTGAGAACTTTGCATTTGTTTATATTAAACTGCATCTGCCACTTCTCCGACCACTGCATCAGTCTATTCAAATCATCCTGGAGTGCTCTAATGTCCCCATTAGAATGAATTGGACGGCATATTTTGGTGTCATCAGCAAATTTGCTTGTTACTATTTATTCTCTCATCTATGTCGTATATGTAGATGGTGAACAACAAGGGGCCCAACACTGACCCCTGTGGAACACCACTTGTGACGTGCCCCCATTCCGATTTCTCCCATAAGGAGGGACACTGCAGGAGGCCTGTTGGCCCATACTAGGCAGGTCCTTTACAATTCATCCCACTAACAAAACATTTGCCCAACCCAATTTTCAATGCTACCCAAGAAATAAGCTCTGATGTGAAAGTCCCACTCAAATCCAACCCCTCCCACTCATGTACTTATCCAACCTAAATTTGAAACTACCCAAAGTCCTAGCCTCAATAACCCAACTAGGTAGACTGTTCCACTCATCAACTACCCTATTTCCAAACCAATACTTTCCTATGTCCTTTCTAAATCTAAACTTATCTAATTTAAATCCATTACTGCGGGTTCTCTCTTGGAGAGAGATCCTCAAGACCTTTATTAATACCTATCTTCCACTTATACACTTCGATCAGGTCTCCCCTCATTCTTCGTCTAACAAGTGAATGTAACTTAAGAGTCTTCAATCTTTCTTCATGAATGAACATTAAAATGGTATAAAATACCGACAGGTTGTTAGGTAAGACACATATGCAACAGTTAGGTATCTTTATTTCGAAACGTTTCGCCTACACAGTAGGCTTCTTCAGTCGAGTACAGAAAAGTTGATAGAAGCAGAAGAGACTTGAAGACGATGTAATCAGTCCATCACCCTTAAAGTTTTGAGGTGGTCAGTCCCTCAGTCTGGAGAAGAGCATTGTCCCATAGTATGAAACAATATGGAGATGAAGTGACAGGATGGAGCCTTATATAGCGCCAGGAGGTGAGACGTAGGTCACTAGAAGAGGTAGGAACGCAGATGTTGGGAGGTCAGGTCCCTCTCAAATCCAGCCGTTTTCACTAGTAGAGGTTGTCGAAGTTGATTGCAGGTCTGTACCAAGATACCCTTGTGTTGCAGTGTCTGACAGATTGAACATTAAAATGGTATAAAATACCGACAGGTTGTTAGGTAAGACACATATACCTAACTGTTGCATATGTGTCTTACCTAACAACAATCTTTCTTCATAAGGAAGATTTCTAAAGCTATGTATTAATTTAGTCATCCTACGATGAATGTTTTCTAACGAATTTATGTCCATTCTGTAATATGGAGACCAGAATTGAGCTGCATAATCTAGGTGAGGCCTTACTAGTGATGTATAAAGCTGCAGTATGACCTCTGGACTTCTGTTGCTTACACTTCTTGATATAAATCCCAGTAATCTATTTGCCTTATTACGCACGCATAGGCATTGCTGTCTTGGTTTAAGGTTGCTGCTTACCATAACCCCCAAGTCCTTTTAGCAATCTGTATGGCTAAGTTCTACATTATTTAACTTACAAGTGCTAGGGTTATGGACACTCCCAAGCTTCAGAACCTTGCATTTATCTACATTGAACTGCATCTGCCACTTTTCTGACCAAGCGTAGAGTTTGTCTAAATCCTCCTGAAGTTCCCTAACATCTACGTTTGAATCAATTATCCTACCTATCTTCGTGTCATCGGCGAATTTGCTCATATCACTAGTAATTCCTTCATCAAGATCATTGATATATATTATAAACAACAACGGGCCCAAGACTGATCCCTGTGGAACGCCACTTGTTACTGAACCCCACTCGGATTTAACCCCATTTATGGACACTCTCTGCTTCCTGTCTGTGAGCCATGATTCGATCCACGAAAGCACCCTTCCCCCAATGCCATGAGCTGCTACTTTCTTCAACAATCTTTGGTGCAGAACTCTATCAAATGCCTTACTAAAATCTAAGTAAATAATATCAAATTCTTTATCGTGGTCAACAGCCTCAAAAGCTTTACTGAAGAAAGTTAATAAATTAGTTAGACAAGACCGGCCTCTTGTGAATCCATGCTGAGTATCATTAATCAAGATATGCTTATCGAGATGGCTTCTTATAATCTCAGCTATAATTGACTCTAGTAATTTGCCTACAATTGAAGTCAGGCTTATTGGGCGGTAATTTGACGGTAACGACTTGTCCCCTGTTTTAAAAATAGGAATTACATTAGCCATCTTCCACATATCAGACACTACACCTGTTTGAAGAGATAAATTAAAAATATTAGTTAATGGTTCACAGACTTCCATTTTGCATTCCTTAAGAACCCTTGAAAAAACCTCATCAGGTCCCGGTGACTTATTTTGCTTCAGTCGGTCTATCTGCTTCACAACCATTTCACTAGTGACTGTGATGTTACATAATTTATCTTCTTCTTGCCCACTATAAAAATTAATTACTGGAATATTATTAGTGTCTTCCTGTGTAAAAACCGAGAGAAAATAATTATTTAAAATCGAGCACATTTCATTCTCTTTGTCAGTAAGGTGCCCATAGTTATTTTTAAGGGGACCTATCTTATCTCTAACTTTTGTTGTATATACCTGGAAAAAACTTTTTGGGTTAGTTTTAGAATCCCTAGCAACTTTAATTTCATAGTCCCTTTTAGCTTTTCTTATCCCCTTTTTAATGTCCCTCTTAATGTCATATATGAATTCATAAGATGACCCTCGCCTCTTCTGATACGCCTATAAATTCCTTTCTTATGCCCTAGTAGATATTTGAGCCTATTATTCATCCATTTTGGGTCATTTCTATTTGATCTAATTTCTTTATAAGGGATAAACGTTCTTTGAGCAGCATGTATTGTGTTCAGAAAGCTGTCATATTGATAGCTCTCTTCGTTACCCCAGTCAACAGATGATAAGTGTTCTCTAAGCCCATCGTAATCTGCTAAGCGAAAATCTGGGACTGTTACTGAGTTATCCCTACTATCATACTTCCACTCAATGCTAAATGTAATTGATTTGTGGTCACTAGTACCCAGTTCTTCTGAAACTTCTAAATTATTAACAAGGGATTCATTGTTTGCCTATTCGTCAGCCATGCCTCTACCCAGGAAAAAATTTCTCCTCCTATTCCGTGTGCCTTAAGTTTTCTCAATAGCCTCTGATGTGGAACTCTATCGAAAGCCTTACTGAAGTTCATATACACAATATCATATTCATTACCATGATCTACCTCCTAAAACACCTTAGTGAAAAAAGTTAGTAAATTCGTAAGACAGGAACGCCCCTTCGTAAAACCGTGTTGAGATTCATTAATCAATCTGTGCCTATCAAGATGGCTACAAATTGCTTAGGCAATTATTGATTCCATAAATTTTCCCACTATGGAGGTAAGGCTTATTAGTCTATAGTTTGAAGCTAAGGACCTGTCACCTGCCTTGTAAATAGGTATTACATTTGCCATTTTCCACTTATCAGGCACTATGCCAGTTTGTAGTGATATGTTGAAAAGATTAGTCAAAGGTATGCTAAGTTCCTCTTTTCATTCCTTTAACACCCTTGCAAACAGTTCATCAGGACCTGGGGATTTGTTAGGTTTTAATTTCCCTATTTGTCTGAGGACCATGTCACTAGTTACCGCAATCGTGCATAGTTTATTATCGTCCTGTTCTACATAATCTATTGTTTCTGGAATTTCGCTAGTATCTTCCTGAGTAAAAACTGAGAGGAAGTAAGAATTGAAAATTTTACACATATCCTTATCACTGTCAGTGATCTGAACTGAGTTACTCTTAAGTGAGCCTATCTTGTCCCTAATCTTACTTCTGTATACCTGAAAGAACCCTTTTGGGTTAGTCTTCGAATCCCTTGCGACCTTAGCCTCATAATCCCTTTTTGCTTTTCTTATTCTTTTTTTCTCTCTCTCTTTAATTGAATATATTGATTTCTCAACTGCCCATCCCCTCTTTTGATACGCCTATATATGCCTCTCTTTTGACCAATGAGATGTTTTAATCTATTGTTCATGCATTTAGCATCATTTTTGTTAGATCTTGATGTTATGGACCGTGTGTGGGTGGGGAAGGGATCATGATGGACCGTGTGTGGGCGGGGAAGGGGTCATGATGGACCGTGTGTGGGCGGGGAAGGGATCATGATGGACCGTGTGTGGGCGGGGAAGGGATCATGATGGACCGTGTGTGGGCGGGGAAGGGATCATGATGGACCGTGTATGGGCGGGGAAGGGATCATGATGGACCGTGTGTGGGCGGGGAAGGGATCGTGATGGACCGTGTGTGGGGCGGGGAAGGTATCATGATGGACCGTTGTGTGGGCGGGGAAGGGATCGTGATGGACCGTGTGTGGGCGGGGAAGGGATCATGATGGACCGTGTGTGGGCGGGGAAGGGATCGTGATGGACCGTGTATGGGCGGGGAAGGGATCATGATGGACCGTGTGTGGGCGGGGAAGGGATCGTGATGGACCGTGTGTGGGCGGGGAAGGTATCATGATGGACCGTGTGTGGGCGGGGAAGGGATCGTGATGGACCGTGTGTGGGCGGGGAAGGGATCATGATGGACCGTGTGTGGGCGGGGAAGGGGTCATGATGGACCGTGTGTGGGCGGGGAAGGGGTCATGATGGACCGTGTGTGGGCGAGGAAGGGGTCATGATGGACCGTGTGTGGGCGGGGAAGGGATCATGATGGACTGTGTGTGGGCGGGGAAGGGATCATGATGGACCGTGTGTGGGCGGGGAAGGGATCATGATGGGCCGTGTGTGGGCGGGGAAGGGATCATGATGGACCGTGTGTGGGCGGGGAAGGGATCATGATGGACCGTGTGTGGGCGGGGAAGGGATCATGATAGACCGTGTGTGGGCGATGAAGGGATCTTGATGGACCGTGTGTGGGCGGGGAAGGGGTCATGATGGACCGTGTGTGGGCGGGGAAGGGGTCATGATGGACCATGTGTGGGCGGGGAAGGGGTCATGATGGACCGTGTGTGGGCGGGGAAGGGGTCATGATGGACCGTGTGTGGGCGGGGAAGGGGTCATGATGGATCGTGTGTGGGCGGGGAAGGGGTCATGATGGACCGTGTGTGGGCGGGGAAGGGGTCATGATGGACCATGTGTGGGCGGGGAAGGGGTCATGATGGACCGTGTGTGGGCGGGGAAGGGGTCATGATGGACCGTGTGTGGGCGGGGAAGGGGTCATGATGGATCGTGTGTGGGCGGGGAAGGGGTCATGATGGACCGTGTGTGGGCGGGGAAGGGGTCATGATGGACCGTGTGTGGGCGGGGAAGGGGTCATGATGGACCGTGTGTGGGCGGGGAAGGGGTCATGATGGACCGTGTGTGGGCGGGGAAGGGGTCATGATGGACCGTGTGTGGGCGGGGAAGGGGTCATGATGGACCGTGTGTGGGCGGGAAGGGGTCATGATGGACCGTGTGTGGGCGGGGAAGGGGTCATGATGGACCGTGTGTGGGCGGGGACAGGGGTCATGATGGACCATGTGTGGGCGGGGAAGGGGTCATGATGGACCATGTGTGGGCGGGGAAGGGGTCATGATGGACCGTGTGTGGGGGGAAGGGGTCATGATGGAACGTGTGTGGGCGGGGACAGGGGTCATGATGGACCATGTGTGGGCGGGGAAGGGGTCATGATGGACCATGTGTGGGCGGGGAAGGGGTCATGATGGACCGTGTGTGGGCGGGGGAAGGGGTCATGATGGAACGTGTGTGGGCGGGGACTGGGGTCATGATGGACCGTGTGTGGGCGGGGAAGGGGTCATGATGGACCGTGTGTGGGCGGGGAAGGGGTCATGATGGACCGTGTGTGGGCGGGGACTGGGGTCATGATGGACCGTGTGTGGGCGGGGACTGGGGTCATGATGGACCGTGTGTGGGCGGGGACTGGGGTCATGATGGACCGTGTGTGGGCGGGGACTGGGGTCATGATGGACCGTGTGTGGGCGGGGACTGGGGTCATGATGGACCGTGTGTGGGCGGGGACAGGGTAAAAGTTTTATTCTTAGGTAGACAAAGATCATGTATGTGATACTGGAATATTTCCAGCTGGCACTGGAGTTACTTACACACAGCACCTCAGTGTTGTCACCTCAGTGTTGTCTTACACGAGATGTAACATTCCAGCACGACTGAAGATAAAAGGACACATGTGCAACTAATGCAACATTTTATTGTGGCAACGTTTCACTCTCCAGTTGCAACAGTAAAACGTCACGAAAGCTGTGACGTTTTATTGTGAGTATTCTACCAACATTATTCCAGCACTATTGAAGTTTTCCACCACATTTTTCCCTGGATGCGGCCCCACAACTGTCATCCAACACAGGCACCCATTTTTACTGCTACTAGGTAGGTAGGGACGGCAAGAGGTAGGAGAAGACTGCCCAAATGTTTCTCCGTGCCAGGGAATCGAACCCGGGACTTTGCGATTGTGAATCGAATGTTCTCGCTAGTTAGCTGCACTGCAACCCTAGGGAAGGGGTGACAGGGTAGTGGGGAGGAGGGGTAGGTGTGATATGGGGTATGTTGTGCAGGATACTGCTGGTGTAAAATATAGGTCAAGAGCCTGTGGCAGCTAGGTAGTGCCAGCCCCGTGTGATCCCTAGCTAGGGTGCCAGCCCCGTGTGATCCCTAGCTGGGGTGCCAGCCCCGTGTGATCCCTAGCTGGGGTGCCAGCCCCGTGTGATCCCTAGCTGGGGTGCCAGCCCCGTGTGATCCCTAGCTGGGGTGCCAGCCTCGTGTGATCCCTAGCTGGGGTGCCAGCCCCGTGTGATCCGTAGTTGGGGTGCCAGCCCCGTGTGACCCCTAGCTGAGGTGCCAGCCCCGTGTGACACCCAGCGTGGGTGTCAAGTGTTGTGCTGTGAGTGTGTGAGGGAAGAAGGGAGGCAAGGTGCGTACGGGGCGAGGGTACACGTAATACTAAGCTGGAGGCGCTGCTGGTGGTGGTGGTAGTGGTGGTGGTAGTCGTGGTGGTGGTGTAGTAGTAGTAGTAGTGGTAGTGGTGGTGGTGGTGGTGGTGGGTATTGATCCGGGCAGCATCAGCATCAGCAGCAGCAGCGCTCCGACTCCGGCGCAAGCCTTGGCGCTACCACTGCTGCACCACCAACACAACCCCCCCTACCCCTTCAACCCATCCCCTCTTTGCCGCACTCACCCCTAGCCCCGCCCCTTTATGTCACTGCCCCTCCCCCTCCCCCTCCCCTCCCCCTCCCCCACACTAGCTGTCGTCACTTCCTTAACAATTTTGTTGAATAAAAAAAATCACTTCCTTTCAAGGGTTAGTATCCCCACACTGCCCCTCGTGCCCCCACACTGCCCCTCGTGCCCCCACACTGCCCTCGTGCCCCCACACTGCCCCTCGTGCCCCCACACTGCCCCTCGTGCCCCCACACTGCCCCTCGTGCCCCCACACTGCCCCTCGTGCCCCCCACACTGCCCCTCGTGCCCCCCACACTGCCCCTCGTGCCCCACACTGCCCCTCGTGCCCCCACACTGCCCCTCGTGCCCACACACTGCCCCTCGTGGCCCCCCACACTGCCCCTCGTGCCCCCACACTGCCCCTCGTGCCCCCACACTATCCCCCGTGCCCCCACACTGCCCCTCGTGCCCCCCACGCTGCCCCTCGTGCCCCACACTGCCCCTCGTGCCCCCACACTGCCCCTCGTGCCCACACACTGCCCTTCGTGCCCCCACACTGCCCCTCGTGCCCCCACACTGCACTGGCCCCTCGTGCCCCACACTGCCCCTCGTACCCCCACACTGCCCCTCGTGCCCCCACACTGCCCCTCGTGCCTCCACATTGCCCCTGGTGCCCCCCACACTGCCTCTCGTGCCCTCACACTGCCCCTCGTGACCGCACACTGCCTCTCTTGCCCCCACACTGCCCCTCGTGCCCCCACACTGCCCCTCGTGCCCCCACACTGCCCCTCGTGCCCACACACTGCCCCTCGTGCCCCCCACACTGCCCTTGTGCCCCCACACTGCCCCTCGTGCCCCCACACTGCCCCCCGTGCCCCCACACTGCCCCTCGTGCCCCCACACTGCCCCTCGTGCCCCACACTGCCCCTCGTGCCCTCACACTGCCCCTCGTGCCCACATACTGCCCTCGTGCCCCTACACTGCCTCTTGTGCCCTCACACTGCCCCTCATGACCCCACACTGCCTCTCTTGTCCCCACACTGCCCCTCGTGACCCCACACTGCCTCTCGTGCCCACACTGCCCGTGGTGCCCTTACACTGCCCCTGGTGCCCCCACACTGCCCCTCGTGCCACACATACTGCCCTTCGTGCCCCACACTGCCCTTCGTGCCCCCACACTGCCCCTCTTGCTCCCACACTGTCCTTCGTGCCCCCACACTGCCCCTCGTGCCCCAACACTGCCAGTGGTGCCCACACACTGCCCTTCGAGCCCCCACACTGCCTTTCGTGCCCCCTACATTGCCCCTCATGCCCCCACACTGCCCCTGTTGCCCCACATTGCCCCTCGTGCCCTCACACTGCCCCTAGTGTCTCACACTGCCCCTAGTGTCTCACACTGCCCCTCGTGCTCCACACTGCCACTCACTGCTCCTTGTGCCCCACACTCTACTACTGCCCCCACGTTTCCTACCCCATCTTTTAAACTCCTCCTCCCCCCATGTTGGGTCACCTGGAGGCGGTAGTGAGGTTTGGTCTGAGTTAAGTGGTAGGGAACCACTTTTCTTGGAGGGTTGACACACTGTCCAGGTGGTGGGTACCAAAGAACCCAAGACCTTTCCCCATAATTGTTGGGGATATTGCTCCTTTCGTTGAAATTTACTAATAGGGTCGATAACATGAAATATATTAAAGATATGGATTGCACATATTAAAGATAGCATGCCACTTGCTTTGGGTTACTTTATTTTGCGAGTGAAGTAATGGTGTGAGTAGTAAATTGATAGTGATAGTCCAGGTTGATAGTGAACATGTCAAGTATGTAGTGACTGTGTTAAGCAAATACTGATGGTGATAGTGTAAAATTGATGACTTTAGAAGAGGAATGTTTAAACCTCAGAATACTAAAGCTGTTGTTAGTGCTTTGTAAGGGAAGCAATATAATACCCTCGTGTACCACTGTACCCTCCTGTACCACTGTACCCTCCTGTACCACTGTACCCTCCTGTACCACTGTACCCTCCTGTACCACTGTACCCTCCTGTACCCTGTACCCTCCTGTACCACTGTACCCTCCTGTACCCTGTACCCTCCTGTACCACTGTACCCTCCTGTACCACTGTACCCTCCTGTACCACTGTACCCTCCTGTACCACTGTACCCTCCTGTACCACTGTACCCTCCTGTACCACTGTACCCTCCTGTACCACTGTACCCTCCTGTACCACTGTACCCTCCTGTACCACTGTACCCTCCTGTACCACACCCTCTGTACCAAACCCTCCTGTACCACTGTACCCTCCTGTACCACTGTACCCTCTGTACCACTGTACCCTCCTGTACCGCTGTACCCTCCTGTACCACTGTACCCTCCTGTACCACTGTACCCTCCTGTACCACTGTACCCTCCTGTACCACACGACCCTCCTGTACTCACTGTAACCCTCCTGTACCACACCTCCTGTACCTTACCCTCCTGTACCACAACACCCTCCTGTACACTGTACCCTCCTGTACCACTGTACCCTCCTGTACCACTGTACCCTCCTGTACCACTGTACCCTCCTGTACCACAACACCCTCCTGTACCACTGTACCCTCCTGTACCACTGTACCCTCCTGTACCACTGTACCCTCCTGTACCACTGTACCCTCCTGTACCACAACACCCTCCTGTACCACTGTACCCTCCTGTACCACTGTACCCTCCTGTACCACTGTACCCTCCTGTTACCACTGTAACACCTCCTGTACCACAGTACCCTCCTGTACCACTGTACCCTCCTGTACCACTGTACCCTCCTGTACCCTGTACCCTCCTGTACCACTGTACCCTCCTGTACCACTGACCCTCCTGTACCACTGTACCCTCCTGTACCACTAACCCCTGTACCCTGTACCCTCCTGTACCACAACACCCTCCTCTATCACTGTACCCTCCTGTACCACTGTACCACTGTACCCTCCTGTACCGCTGTACCCTCCTGTACCACAACACCCTCCTCTATCACTGTACCCTCCTGTACCACTGTACCCTCCTGTACCACTGTACCCTCCTGTACCACTGTACCCTCCTGTACCACTGTACCCTCCTGTACCACTGTACCCTCCTGTACCACAACCCTCCTGTACCACTGTACCCTCCTGTACCACAACACCTCCTGTACCACTGTACCCTCCTGTACCACAACCCTCCTGTACCACTACACCCTCTCTATCACTGTACCCTCCTGTACCACTGTACCCTCCTGTACCACTGTACCCTCCTGTACCACAACACCCTCCTCTATCATTGTACCCTCCTGTACCACTGTACCCTCCTGTACCACTGTACCCTCCTGTACCACAACACCCTCCTCTATCACTGTACCCTCCTGTACCACTGTACCCTCCTGTACCACTGTACCCTCCTGTACCACTGTACCCTCCTGTACCGCTGTACCCTCCTGTACCACAACACCCTCCTCTATCACTGTACCCTCCTGTACCACTGTACCCTCCTGTACCACTGTACCCTCCTGTACCGCTGTACCCTCCTGTACCACAACACCTCCTCTATCACTGTACCCTCCTGTACCACTGTACCCTCCTGTACCGCTGTACCCTCCTGTACCACTGTACCCTCCTGTACCACTGTATCCTCCTGTACCACTGTACCCGCCTGTACCACAACACCCTCCTGTACCACTGTATCACTGTACCCTGTACCACAATACCATCCTGTACCACTGTATCACTGTACCCTGTACCACAACACCCTCCTGTACCACTGTATCACTGTACCCTGTACCACAACACCCTCCTGTACCACTGTACCCTCCTGTACCACTGTACCCTCGTGTGCCACTGTATCCTCCTGTACCACTGTACCCTCCTGTACCACTGTACCCTCCTATACCACTGTACCCTCCTGCACAACAACACCCTCCTGTACCACAACACCCTCCTGTACCACAACACCTTCCTGTACTACAACTCCCTCCTGTACCACAACACCCTCCTGTACCACAACACCCTCCTGTACCACAACACCCTCCTGTACCACAACACCCTCCTGTACCACAACACCCTCCTGTACCACAACACCCTCCTGTACCACAACACCACTCCTTGTACCACAACACCCTCCTGTACCACAACACCTCCTGTACCACAACACCCTCCTGTACCACAACACCCTCCTGTACACAACACCCTCCTGTACCACAACACCCTCCTGTACCACAACACCCTCCTGTACCACAACACCCTCCTGTACCACAACACCCTCCTGTACCACAACACCCTCCTGTACCACAACACCCTCCTGTACCACAACACCCTCCTGTACCACAACACCCTCCTGTACCACAACACCCTCCTGTACCACAACACCCTCCTGTACCACAACACCCTCCTGTACCACAACACCCTCCTGACCACAACACCCTCCTGTACCACAACACCCTCCTGCACCACAACACCCTCTGTACCACAACACCCTCCTGTACCACAACACCCTCCTGTACCACAACACCCTCCTGTACCACAACACCCTCCTGTACCACAACACCCTCCTGACCACAACACCCTCCTGTACCACAACACCCTCCTGTACCACAACACCTCCTGTACCACAACACCCTCCTTTACCACAACACCCTCCTGTACCACTGCACCCTCTGTACCACTACACCTCCTGTACCACAACACCCTCCTGCACCACCACCCTCCTTCACACACCTCTGTACCACACTCCCTCCCTGTCCACATCACCCTCCTGCACCACCTGCACCCTGTACCACACACCCTCCTGACCACACACCCTCCTGTACCACAACTCCCGCTCTGTACCATGCACCCCCTGTACTACTGCACCTCCCTGTACCACACACCCGTCCTGCACCACTACACCTCCTGTCCACAACACCTCCTGCACACTGCACCCTCTCTGTACCACTGTACCCTCCTGCTACTCACTGCACCTCTGTACCACACACCCTCTGCACCACTGCACCTCATGTACCACTTACACCCTCCTTCACCACTGCACCCTCCTTCACCACTGCACCCTTGCCTGCACCATGTCCACCCTTACATCACTCCACAACACCCTCCTGCACCACTACACCGTCCTGCACCACTGCACCGTCCTGCACCACTACACCGTCCTGCTCCACTACACCGTCCTGCACCGCTACACCGTCCTGCACCACTGCACTGTCCTGCACCTCTGCACCGTCCCGCACCACTACACTGTCCTGCACCACTACACCGTCCTGCATCATTGCACCAGCCCAAGTAGACTAGTTGTTTTTAGGTTGTGTTAGGTAGTGAAGCCAGGTGCAATACTAGACGATGTGCTCATCGCTAAGAGAGATTTTATTACATCAAGTATTAGATTCATCCTGTGTGATGTAATGTGACAGGGAAACACGCTAGCTTTTGTTCCCACTTTGTAATACTCGAATAGTGTAACCTTACATTGTGGGTGTTTCCACCATGTAACTGGTACAGTGTAGCCATGTTTCGAGGATATTTTCCTCACACATTCGCACACACTTATAGGACAGGTGGCCAAAGACTGCAAACCTCACTCAAGGAGAATGATCTTGGGGTGAGTATAATACAGAGCGCATCTCCTGAAGCTCACATCAACCAGATAACTGCTGCAGCATATGGGCGCCTGGCAAACCTGAGAACAGCGTTCCGATACCTCAGGAACGAATCGTTCAAGACTCTATACACCGTGTACGTCAGGTCCATACTGGAGTATTCAGCACCGGTTTGGGACCCACACCTGGTCAGACACGTCAGGAAATTAGAGAAAGTGCAAAGGTTTGCAGCAAGGCTAATTCCAGAGATCAGGGAATGTCCTACGAAGAAAGGTTAAGGGAAATTGATCTGACGACACTGGAGGACAGGAGGGTTGGGGGAGACATGATAACGATATACAAAATACTGCGAGGAATTGACAAAGTGGACAGAGACAGGTTGTTCCAGAGATGGCACCCAGAAACAAAGGCTCACAATTTGAAGTTGAAGACTCAGATGAGACACAGTGATGTTTGGAAGTATTTGTTTAGTCATAGAGTTGTCAGGAAGTAAAATAATCTGGCAAGTGATGTAGTGGAGGCAGGAACCATACATAGTTTTAAGATGAGGTATGATAAAGCTCCTGGAGGAGGGAGAAAGACGACCTAGTAGCGACCAGTGATGATGCGGGGCCAGGAGCTGTGTTTCGACCCCTGCAGCCACAAATAAGTGAGTACACAGGATGTTCCAGAGATGGGACACACCAACACGGGGTCACAATTGGAAGTTGAAGACTCGTATGAGTCACAGAGATGTTAGGAAGTATTTCTTCAGTCACAGAGTTGTCAGGAAGTGGAATAGTCTGAAAAAGGTGATGGAGGGAGGATCCATACATAGCTTTAAGAAGAGGTATGATAAAGCTCACAGAGCAGGGGGTGAGTGACCCAGTAGCGACCAGTGAAGAGGCCTTACAAGGAAGATGTAAACTAGCACTGATACTTGAATCATTATTTATTCATGGTAAGTTTCGTTGTTAACTTTAGTCCAACGTCAGCCACTGTAGAAAATCAGAGAAAAATCAGTTATAAGAATTAGGTCTAAGAAGACTCTGCTTCCCACGTATTTTTTCTGTGGCTGCTTGTTTAACACAACGACACGGACCTCCAGTACTTCATCTTTACAGATAAATACAACATCTAGACTAAAAAGTGAAGAAAATCAAGTGTGGCATCAATTTTCTAATATGCCAGCGACATGATCTCATTCCTAACTTTCAGCTCTTCAGACTCTACCAGAAATTGTCAACGTCAATTTCTGGGGAAGGAATTGGCTTCAAAACAACATGTATTGAAAACACTGGTTTCAAAAGTTTAGTTACCTAAATTCTCAGCTTGAACAAGTAGTGTCGTGGAGAGACTTACCATCTTTCTAACCTTACCGACAGAACAGTCTTTCTGTGTCACGTATAAACAACAACAAATTCAAGAATTTAGGTTTTATTGACAATGGTATTTCATATGATAGTTATATTTAACTACTGGAGGAAAATGCTGCCAGAGGTTGATAACAGAGTTTTATCAGTGGGATTAAAATATGTTTTGTCTAATTTTAAACCTGATTTAATTGATCATTTTCGTACAAAGACTTACTCATGGGCTCTGTGATTTGAAGGACAAGGGTTTAGAATATTTTAAGAGTTTATTAAGACATGGTATTTTCCCCCTATCGAAATAATAACATACTTGTGTATGCAGAATGTGTCTCATTGTGATGGAAATCTTGAGACACATGGCCATCGATGGAGATATTTAGCTCAAGAACTAAACATTCCCATCCGTGTGTGGCTTGTTCTGCGTTATTAACATTACATGTCTGCCACTGTATTGTATCCCTGTGTCTATAACAAAACACAGTAATGTTTTAAAAAATTTTCGAAAGATCAGAGTATAGTAATTATTAAACCAGATAAGGGGAATACCTGGGCTATACCTGGAGACGGTTTCGGGGGTTAGTGCCCCCGCGGCCCGGTCTGTAACCAGGCCTCGTGGTGGACCAGAGCCTGATCAACAAGACTGTTAATGTTTACCGCACGTAAACCGACGTATAAACCACAACCCGGCTGGTAAGGTGCTAACTTTCGGTGCCTGTCCAACGCCTTCTTGGAGACAGCCAGGGGTCTATTGGAAATCCCCTTTATGTATGCTGGGAAGCAGTTAAACAGTCTTGGGCTCCTGACACTTACTGTGTTGTCTCTTAGCGTACTCATGGCGCCCCTGCTTTTCATTGGGGGGAGGAGGATGCTGCACCGCCTGCCAAGCCTTTTGCTTTCGTAGGGAGTGATTTTCGTGTGCGAATTTGGTATTAATTCTTCTAGAATTTTCAAAGTGTATATTATCATGTATCTCACCAGCGTTCCAGGGAATACAAGTCAAGGAACTTCAATCATTTCCAGTGTGTGCTGTGAAGGTTCTCTCTACATTCTCTAGGTCAGCAATTTCATCTGCCTTGAAAAGCGCTGTTAGTGTACAGGAATATTTCAACCTTAAGAGAGAAGCAATTTGAAGAGAATCATGGGCTTGGCATCCCTAATTTTCAAGGTTCTCATTATCCGTTCTATAATTTTTCTAGTAGATGTAATACATACATTGTTGTAATCTTCGAAAGTGAGATCCTCTGACATTATCATTCCTAGGTTCTTCACATTAGTTTTCCGCTCTATTGTGTGGTTGGAATTTGTTTTATACTCCGATATAGTTTTAATTTCCTCAAGTTTTCCATATCGGAGTAATTGAAATTTCTCTTCATATTGTTTTCTGCTGCCCATTTAAAGATTTAATTGATGTCCGCTTGGAGTCTTGCCATGTCTTCGATGGAGGACACTGTCATGCAAATTTGGGTGTCATCCGCAAAAGAAGACACGGTACTCTGGCTTACTTCTCTATTTCAGATATGAGGATGAGGAACAGGATGGGGGTGAGTACTGTGCCTTGTGGAACAAAGCTTTTCACTGTAGCCACCTCAGATTTTACTGTTTACTATTACTCTTTGTTTTCTATTTGTTAGGAAGTTATGGATCCATCTTGCAACTTTTCCTGTTATTCCTTTATCACGGATTTTGTGCGCTATTACACCATGGTCGCAATGGTCGAAGGCTTTCGCAAAGTTTGTATACACTACATTTGCATTTTGTTTGTCCTCTAGAGCATCCAGGACCTTGTCATTGTGGTCCAGTAGTTGGGACAAGAAGGAGCGACCTGCTCTAAACCCATGTTGCCCTGGGTTGTGTAACTGATGGGTATCTAGATGGGTGGTGATCTTGCTTCTTAGAACCCTTTCAAAGATTTTTATGATATGGGACGTTAGCGCTATCAGTCTGTAATTCTTCGCTATTGCTTTATTGCCCCCTATGTGGAGTGGGGCTATAGCAGTTGTTTTTAGTGACTGTGGGATGACCCCTGTGTCCATGCTCCCTCTCCATGGAATGATAAAGGCATGTAATAAGGGCTTCTTGCAGTTCTTGATGAACACGGAGGTCCACGAGTCTGGGCCTGGGGCAGAGTGCATGGGCATGTCATTTATTGCCTTTTCGAAGTCATGTGGTGTCATGATAATACCAGAGATGTTTGAGTCGACAAAACTCTATGTCTCGGTGATAAATTCATTTATGTCGTCGACTCTTAATCTGGTTAGCATCTCACTAAACACAGAGTCATGTGGGGACTTTAGTAACTCAGTCATTTCCCTGCTGTTATCTGCAAGTCCCGTCTCGTCTAAGCAGGGGTCTAATAGTGGATGTTGTTTTCGCCTTAGATTTGGCATGAGAAGAATATTTTGGGTTTCTTTCAATTTCATTTATGGCTTTTAATTCTTCCTAATTTTCTTGTCTCCTTTAAGATTCCTTAAGCTTAAGTTCGGTATTTGCTATTTCTTTGGCCATCATATATAATATATATATATATATTATATATATATATATATATATATATAATATATATATATATATATATATATATATATATTATATATATGTCGTGCCGAATATGTAAAACTGGTCAATTAGCAAGAACTCATTTAAAATTAAGTCCTTTCTGAAATTTTCTCTTATACGATTAAAGATCTATTTTTTCATTAATATTAATGTAAAAAAATTTAATTTTGCACCAAAAGAATCTTAGAAAACTTTCCCAACCTTATTATAACAAGAACAATTTATTTTAGCCTAACCCAACTAAATATATTTTAAATATCTTTACAATAATTTAATACTAAACAAACACAGTGAAATATATTTTTTTCGTTAGGTTCAGAATGATTTTTGTGAAATTATTGCATACACAAATTTTCACTTGTCCTATATGGCAAGATGAGCGCTGCTATTTAAGCCAAGATCGAAGTTCTGCCTATTCGGCACGAACACACACACACACACACACACACACACACACACACACACACACACAACACACACACACACACACACACACACACACACATATATATATATATATATATATTATATATATATATATATATATATATATATATAATATATATATATATAATATATATATCGGCCATCTCCCACCAAGGTCGGGTGTCCCAAAAAGAAAAACTTTCATCATTCACTACATCACTGTCTTGCCATAAGTACGCTTACACTGCAGTTATAAAACTGTAACATTAACACCCATCCTTCAGAGTGCAGACACACACACACACACACACACACACACACACACACACACACACACACACACACACACACACACACACACACACACACACACACACACGCACAGACACACACACAGTAAGACAGAGTTAGGAAAAAGTTTGTTTTCTGCTCGTCCCATAGAGTTTCCACCATTTGAAACATTACATACTTACATACATGCAGAGAGAGATTGGTACTTATAGTCACTGTGTATAAATCACACAACACACACACACACACACACACACACACACACACACACACACACACACATATGCGAGTGCACGTGTTTACATTTATTCTACACATTCTCTTCTGTCTCTCTCCAATAAGGTGCCTTCAGGTATTTTCCATTATAGAAGGTACATTCAGAGGGCTCCGACCCGTTCCCACTTGTTAGCTTATTGTTATAACTCTGTACAGTCAGTAAATCTCTCTAAGGATTTAGCGTGGAAATATCTCTTGTTATAAAAGGTTCTATGAGCACACCACGATATTCTAGATGAGACAGCACAAGTCTTGTGAATAAAACCATCATTTGTGGTCTCGCATATACTGAAGTTCTCATAATCTACCCTGTCATTTTCTTGACCTTGGCACCATTTGCTTTTATTTGCTTTCTCAGTCAATAGATCGTCTGACATTATTATTCCTAGGTGTCCCGTGGTCTAGTGGCGAAAGCTCTCGCCTCACACGGCGAGGGTCCGGGTTCGATTCCCGGCGAATGGGTGGAAACATGAGACGTGTTTCCTTACACCCGTTGTCTATGTTCCTCCATCAGTAAAATGGGTACCTGGGTGTCAGTCGACTGGTGTGTGTCGCATCCTGGGACAAAACTGACCTAATTTTCCCGAAATGATCAGCATAACAAGCGGCTTTTTATATAGTAGTATGTCATTGATGTCAGCTAGGACTGTATACCTTGAACATGTACTTGTAGTAAATAAAATTATTATTATTATTATTATTATTATTATTATTATTATTATTATTATTATTATTATTATTATAGGTCTCTTACCAGTTCCTGCCGGCCTGCGAGAAAGCCTGATTGTGTTTACCTTGTACTTGTTTTATGTTCTTTCCTTGTCGACGCAGTTGGAATTTGTTACTGTTGAACACTATGTTCTTTTTCCTTGTCCTTATCGATGTGATCGTTGTTGGTGAGCATCTTCTGTTAGGTTACTTAAATGTTTATATTAGTGTCGTCCGCAGCAGATGATATGAAGCTCTGGCTACATTTTTTTACTTCAGTTTTTGTTGTGTAAGCCAGCGGTGAGGATGAGAAACAGTAAAGGTGCCAGGACGGTGCCTTGAAGTATTAAACTTAATCATCTGCTGCTTAGAACTTTGAATATCCAAGTCTGTGCCTTACCTATTACACCTTGTCATCGTATTTTGTATGCTGTGACGCTGTAGTTACATTTGAGAAATGTATGTGTAGCATCCCTTAATACAACCTCTGCAATTCTATTTTTTTTAGTCTCTCTTTGTCTCAATAATTTGATCATGGTGATGTAATTTGGATAGACACGATCTTCCTGCTATAAACCTATGTTGACTTGAATTCTTTACTTAATGAATTTACATAAAAAAATGTAATTTGCTTCTTTAGCACCCTCTTCAGGAGTTTACTGCCTCTGTTGGAAAATGAGACTATGTGCGCAGTTATTCCTAGGATGTTGAGGCTGCTGCTGTACAGGTATATGAGATGTCACTTGAATCTTAACTCTTTCTCCAAACATTTGACGCATGCTAGTTGTTTATGGTTGACTTGTGTTACAGTGCTAGTTGTTTATGGTTGACTTGTGTTACAGTGCTAGTTGTTTATGGTTGACTTGTGTTACAGTGCTAGTTGTTTATGGTTGACTTGTGTTACAGTGCTAGTTGTTTGTGGTTGACTTGTGTTCCAGTGTTAGTTGTTTGTGGTTGACTTGTGTTCCAGTGCTAGTTGTTTGTGGTTGACTTGTGTTCCAGTGTTAGTTGTTTGTGGTTGACTTGTGTTCCAGTGCTAGTTGTTTTTGGTTGACTTGTGTTTTCCCGTGTTAGTTGTTTGTTGGGTTGACTTGTGTTCCAGTGCTAGTTGTTTGTGGTTGACTTTGTGTTCCAGTGTTAGTTGTTTGTGGTTGACTTGTGTTCCAGTGTTAGTTGTTTGTGGTTGACTTGTGTTCCAGTGCTAGTTGTTTGTGGTTGACTTGTGTTCCAGTGTAGTTGTTTGTGGTTGACTTGTGTTCCATGTTAGTTGTTTGTGGTTGACTTGTGTTCCAGTGCTAGTTGTTTGTGGTTGACTTGTGTTCCAGTGCTAGTTGTTTGTGGTTGACTTGTGTTCCAGTGTTAGTTGTTTGTGGTTGACTTGTGTTCCAGTGTTAGTTTTTTGTGGTTGACTTGTGTTCCAGTGCTAGTTGTTTGTGGTTGACTTGTGTTCCAGTGTTAGTTGCTTATGGTTTACATGTGTTTCGGTGATAGTTGTGTATAGGTTACATGTATTCCAGTGCTAGTTGTTTATTGTTTGCTTGTGTTCCAGTGCTAGTTGTTTATTGTTTGCTTGTGTTCCAGTGCTAGTTGTTTATTGTTTGCTTGTGTTCCAGTGCTAGTTGTTTATGGTTTACTTGTGTTCCCGTGGCAGAGTATTTGCTCTGCCACCTTGGACATGTCATGAGTGTGTGACAACTCTCGTTTTCTTCCTGGGTACCAGCACACGCTCTTCCTGCCCTAACCATAGCTCCCTCTCAATGTCTCCCTGCCCTTGTCTCTTTTCCCCACATCTCCCTGCCCATATGTTATTGTTAATACTTCCCTGCTCATACCTCCTAGCAGTCATTCCATGGCTTACATGACTCCTCTACATTGCCATTACATTCCATGACTGGCACGACTCATGCAGTGTCGCTGCATTACCCGCCAGAGCTGTCAGTTCTCAACTACTTTGCGTTATCCCAAATTTTAAGGACCTTCCCAACATTTAAATAAGATTAGTGTTATAACCTTGTTGATGGCAGTTGGCTACCTCCTGGCACCCTTGTCTAGGTAGAGTGACGGGTAGGGACTACTCAGGGAACATCTGGTAACATTTAAAGCCTGCAAGTGGGTCATGAACATCACAATTCACCAGTACGCTTATATGAAGGATACTTTAATCCCTAAAATAAGAAAGTAAATTCTGTAGATATACATTGATAGAGACACTTCTGTCGATTTATATATAATGAGAAACTTGCATCTGTCTGTGTGTATATTGAGTGTATACATCTGTATGTATACATCCTTATATATCAATTGTGAGGTATCAGTTGCAGGTATTCAAGTGTGTCATGATGAATTTTGACGTCTGGTACTAGATGCCTATGAGAAGGTTGGATGGTAAACATGATGCCACGAAGTACGGACCCCTGGTGGCTCTCTGCCAGCCCACCTGGCCAGAACGACCTCCTTTACCGATGTACATGTCATCCGTAATTATTCTTGGTCAGTGTCAGAGCTCTGCTAAAAAAAATCATTTGGAAGTCTCTCCTGTTTTGTTAGGTACCTTCTTGACTCATTTGTTAGAGTGGTGTTAAGTTGAGAAGTTTAAATTACAGCAACGTGTCATCATGATAATATCACTCATTGTGTAATGTACATCACTGTGCTTTTCTAAGCTACCTCTTTAGCACGCTACACCTTTCTGGCCAATCACTCGGCTCCTGCTGTTATTTAGATTAATTTCAGCCTAGCTTATGTAAACACACAGGATACATTGTCATTGTCAGTTACATTTTTATTACAGCCGGTTAACCGTGAGCTTCGTACGGTAACAGTGCTCGTTCGGCGTTGGCACCCATCCATTGCTGTGACTGACCACACCATCAGGCATGAGGCCTGGTCTAAGACCGGGCTGTGGGGACAATGATTTCATGTACCATGTACAAGCAGCGTCAGGGTAAAAGATCATGCGAGTGGTGTGTGAGTCTTGGAGCTGTGAAAACATTGTCTTACATATATGGCATCACACGTGTTACTTTTCCATCCCACACACACTGCAGCTGCCACTGTGACAGGTGCAGTGTGTTGGGGCGGGTCGTTGAGGCAGAAACACCTGCGACACTGTGGACCTGTCTGGCTGCACTACTTCTTTCAATTGACGAAGGTTGAAATATTTCACCAAATGTAAGAAACATTCCCGAGCAATAGTAAACTTTTCAAGAGGATACTGGACCACTATCTAGTGTCTGATCAGTTAGGCTGTGATGGTTATACGGGCCTGCGCGCCCTTAGCAGCAGCAACAACAACATAGTGAACACGGAAGCTGGGCCTCAGGCCCAGGGTGGAAGAGCTTTCGAAACTGGTGATAATGTCGCAGTTCTTGAGCCAGTCTCTTGCCGACGAGTCAAGTGGTATGGTTGTGTTTCATTGACTAGTGAAGCCATGTATGGCGCTAGTAACTACTGTATCATCACCTGACTCCTTCCACATGAGTTTAGCGCCTTCTTTTAATTTAAATATAACATTACGTCCCTTTATTCGCTGAGTCGAACAGCTTCCAGTCATCCTTATTCTGTTTCTTCCAGTGTCACTGCATCATTTGATCTTTTTTTTTTTTTTGATGAGCAGAACAGGAGTTTTAACGTAATATATGAGAGTGACAGGAAAGACTGTGTTCTCGTGAAATATATATATTATTAACTAACGTTTCGGTAAATCAATAACCATTATCAGGGATCTGCAAAAAAAAAAAAATCCCACAGAAATTGTACAAAATATGAGAGAGAGAGAAACTGTGAAGAAATAAATGAAATAAGTTGAAACAGAGAGCAAAACCAAAGAGCTACCAATAAGTATACTGCTCTTGGGAGCATTTGACCGACACTGACCCAGCTACACAGTGGTCAGCCCCACCTCAACACCAGGAGATTCAACCACGTGGAACGTAACAAAGAAACACAACAAAAGAAAGAAAACCTAAGCATTAATACCTGACAGAAGCACGAAACGAACAAAAAACAAGTTAAGACGAAGAACAATTCCAAATAGATTTCACATTCGTAATATCCAAGTCAAAAACCACTTCCAGTATTGGACCTTCACTCATAGAAGATTATACACACGTGACAACAAAGAAATAAACGGAGCACTGAAAACACAACCTCAGTGTTCAGTGATCCTGTCCATGTTATCACAGTTACGATCCTGATTTTTTTTTTTTCCATAAATTCAGCTCTGTAAATTATATGTAAGGTAAAAGTATACAAGTGCAACTAATACATTTTATTGTGGCAACGTTTCGTAATGGCTGTAATGGCTTGACAGAGCTCCTGGAGAGCGAAATGTTGCCACAATAAAATGTTGTACTTGTGTCCTTGTGTCCATAATATTGTCGGTAATTTTATCTATAAATTATATACACCTGATATTAACGCAAAACATTCAGTATTAGCCAGGTAAATAGTGAAGATACTTAGGCAGGCAGTACTTAGGTCTGATTTCCTGGAGTGTCTTATCATTAGCAAGAGCACTCAGTGTACTTTGTGAAGGAGCTTACATTCTGAAGTCCCAGTGGTCTTAAAAATGCAGAGGTAGCACTCTCTTCATAAAGGGAAGGACAAAGGAACAGTGCTAACACTGTTACTACTTATCATCCTCATAGCAGACATAGACTAGGTCACTAACCTCAGCTTCCTATTATTTTCTTTTGCAGATCCCGAAAAAAGTATGAAAGTCACATCGGTAAAAGACTGAAAAATGTTATCCAGCTTCTCTGTCTCAGAAGATAATTGTTGTAGTTGTTTATCTCCCAGGTGATAGTGTCACCATTCTCCTTGGACTGCTGCTGATGTCGGGTTCCCTCTTGAAGATAGCCAGGAGTTTGTTGGTAAGCTCCCCTTGTGCATGAAGGGTGTTGAAGAGTCGTGGTCCCTTTACACTTATTGAATTCTCTGTGTACTCATCGCTTCCCTGCTTTCCTCCGGAGAAATTTTGCATCGCCTCCCAAGCCTCTTGTGTTCATAAGTAGTTATTTCGGTGTGCATATTTTGGGACCTCTCCTTACAGATTCTTCCAGGAGTAGATTATGATGTATCTTTCTCGTTCACGTTTTAAGGAGTACAGTTCTATGAACTTGAAGAGTTCCCAGTAATTTAGGTGCTTGACTGAGTAAATTTATACGAGTCGTGAAGGTTCTCTGTACATTTTCCAGCTGTGTCTGCTTCTCGATTTTATGAGGTCGTCTTCTGTGTGTTCCAATGTCAAGGACCTTTTGGCAGCCTAAGAATACACATTGCACCCACTCTACCCTGCCTTGTCTTGCCTTGCCTAATCTCCGTAAGCATCACATAGTATTTCCTTAGCTTTGAGAAACAGGATATTTTTTTTCTCTAAAGCCTTACTGTTGTTGCGTAGGCGTCACTTTCTCCCAAGTCTTGTATTATACGTCTTAATTTGTTCTCCGTCTCCTTACAAGGTATGCATGCCACAGAGACTACGACTTAGCTCCACTGTATCTTCTTGCTTTGAAATTGGCACAACATTGGCTGTTTTGTAGCTGTGTGAGACGTATACTTTCTCCAGTGTCTCAGTGATATGCTGGCCTTCTATATATGCTGCTAGGGGTGTACATTGGCCACATTATTAGTATTATCTCTCAAAGGGACCCTTTAAGAGGTTACCAGTTTTTTCTTACTCTTTTCGATATTATTTATTTTTAAACTCGAGAACGCCTCATCCAGTTGACATAAAATTTTCGACACGTGTGTGGAACGAGGACCAAATTCTTGGAACAGTTGTCATGTTAACGCGCACTATGATCATAGTTATTAAACCCATTACCATCCTCCTGCAGTGGTTGTGATAACTTCAGAATGCCTCAGTGGCAGAGCTGCCAAAAAATGTGACCACGGCTGCGAATGAAATTCAGAATTGTAGGATCTGATTTGACGAGTTTGTGTAAAATAGTGTGAAATTTTTATTCTCACTAAATCATTTATATAAATTTAAGTTTTCGTCTTGTGTACAGCATCAATATTTAGTGGTTGATGGGTCCTAGAGCCAGGACAGTGCCTGGTTGATGGGTCCTAGAGCCAGGACAGTGCCTGGTTGATGGGTCCTAGAGCCAGGACAGTGCCTGGTTGATGGGTCCTAGAGCCAGGACAGTGCCTGGTTGGTGGGTCCTAGAGCCAGGACAGTGCCTGGTTGATGGGTCCTAGAGCCAGGACAGTGCCTGGTTGATGGGTCCTAGAGCCAGGACAGTGCCTGGTTGATGGGTCCTAGAGCCAGGACAGTGCCTATTAAGTTTCACTTGCGTGCTGGTAAATTTATTGATGTAAAATAATAATAAATTTGGAATCGTTGGACTCTGTGTCGTAACTACATTTTAAATAAATCAAAATCAAATATATTTTCTTACAGGATTGTAGAGAATTTTAAATAGAATGTAAATTTAAAAGTAAACTGGAAAAAAAAATAAAATTCACGTTTTGAAAGTTATTTTTTTTAGTTTAATGTGGGGAGACTTTCCCGTTTTTCGGAAAAAATTCAGCAGCATTTTCATTTGCTTTCTCACTAATTTTCGTTTATTGCTTGAGAACGCCTTATTCGATCGGCTTCAGATTTTCAACGTTTGTGTAATATATCTTGGGCAAGATTCATGAGACTATTTGCATGCGTGGGTGCCCTATGCACAATGCTATATACAGACCATTCCCAAATTTTGTCTACCCTGAAATACCTTTACTGTGGTGTCAGGTATAGGCAGAGTCAGGTGGTGCCAGTGTCTACCTTAGTCATATTCTCACGGTGCCGTGGAGACTGGCACAAGTGAGGGCAAGGTAATGGAGTGAGGGGTGGTGTGGTGGTGGTGAAGAGGGGAGTGTGGGGTGAGTAAGTGGCTGAAATAGGAGTTACTCAGTATAGGTGTAGTGGAGGTGAGCACAGCAGGCCCACTCACCCAACACCACCACCACCTATTTTAGTCCCAGGGATAAGCTAGTCTCTCTCTCTCTCTCTCTCTCTCTCTCTCTCTCTCTCTCTCTCTCTCTCTCTCTCTCTCTCTCTCTCTCTCTCTCTCTCTCTCTCTCTCTCTCTCTCTCTCTCCTCCCTCCCTCTCTCTCCTCTCCTCCCTCCCTCCCTCCCTCCCTCTCCCTCCCTCCCTCCCTCATAATGTTCCAGTTTAAGGTGCAACATATTGTGATTCACTGTGTCGAATGCTTTCTGCAGGTCTGTGAAGAATCCCAGAAGATATTAATTTTTTCAAGCACTGCAGAAAGCCCAAATAACCCGCACATAGAAGAGATGAGCTTACGACGACGTTTTGGTCCGACTTGGACCATTTAAAAAGTCACATAGTGTGACTTTGTAAATGGTCCAAGTCGGACCGAAACGTCGTAGTTAGCTCCTCTCTTCTATGTGCGGGTTATTTGTGTATAGTTCCAGTCACGGTATTGTGCCTTTTTTTGTTATTTACTGCAGAAAGCAATTCGAGAATTTGTATAATAACATCATTCGGCCTAAACCCTAAAGGCTGTTTTTACGACACTTAAGATCCCAACAGAACGAGGTGAGGAGTCCACATGCACAACCTGGCTATGGGAAAGAGGTAATTGGCCAGCCCTTCGCTCTGAGCTCGCCACCACCGATTGGAATGCTCTTCTCCAAGGGGATGTTGACAACCAAGTGAAAGCCTTCACTGGACACATCCTTAATCTACAACAAGAACACATTTCTCACCGGCAATATGTGACGAAGCCTACGGATCAGCCTTGGTTTGGCTTTCGTTGTAGAGAGGCTGCTACTGCTAAGTACAAAGCATGGCGAAGGTATAAGAGACATCCTACCACCTATAATAGGAACTTGCACAGACAAGCCTGTAGACATATGGGTGACGTTCAAAAGTGGGCCAATGCTAAATGGGAGGCGGACACTAAAAGAAAGCTAGCATCAGGTAGGGTAGGCTCCAAAACCTGGTGGTCCCTGGTCAAGGACAGACAAGATTATCTGCCTGATGAACTCATTCCACCTCTAAATCGACAGGATGGGACCACCTCTACTGGTAGTCAAGAGAAGGCGGACCTCTTTGTTGAACACTTTGCTACCAAAATGCAAGTTCCTGATCCAGCAAGGGACCCTCCTTGGCTAGCTGCAAGAACTGTCAAAACTGTCAGTGGTGACAATAATGCAGGAGGAGGTGCATTTCCTTCTTAAATCGCTTTACCAAGAAAAGGCTGTGGGCCCAGACAAGTTGAGCCCAAGATTGCTGAGAAGATGTGCAGACCAGCAAGCAGCACCTCTAACTCGCATCTTTCAGCACTGCCTAGTACAGTGTAAATGGCCCTCTCTATGGAAGGAGGCAAATGTAGTCCCTGTTCACAAAAAGAAGAGCAGAGCAGAAATCAGCAACTACAGACCAGTGTCACTCCTGTCTATCACTGGTAAGATCTTTGAGACAATAATCTCAAGACAAATGACAAAGTTTTTTGACTATCACTCACTACTTTGTGATCGTCAATATAGCTTCAGAAAAGGTTACTCTGCTGCTGATCTGTTGTTAAACTTCTCTACTAAGTGGCATCAGTCACTGGATGAATCCAAAGTCAGCTGTGTGGTAGCACTGGACATTGCTGGCGTTTTCGACCGGGTGTGGCACCAGGGCCTCTTAGCAAAACTTAAGCACTGGGAATTGCAGGCTCTACGCTATGTCTTTTCAGTGATTACCTTCAGGGTAGATCTCTAAGTGTAGTTCTCAATGGAACGGAATCAGCAAGACATCCTATTGGGGCAAGTGTTCCACAAGGAAGCGTGCTGGGACCATTGTTATGGAATGTCTACTTCAACGACCTTCTTCATCTCATCCCAGAATCACATGCATATGCAGACGACTGCACACTGACATTCACTTATCCAAGAGAAGAAATGACAGCTGCTCTAAGCTATATCAATCACCAGCTGAGATCTATATCAGCTTGGGGAAATAGATGGCAAGTAACATTTGCACCTGAGAAAACGCAAATGATGATCGTCTCTAGGCACCATGATGGTAATGCTGGTGCAGTAGTAAGGATGAATGGGAGGGTGTTGGCACCTGGAGAAGAAGTTGATATCCTTGGGGTGAAATTTGACTCCAAACTAACCATGAAGAACCATGTAAATCTTGCAAAAAAAGGCACCAGGAAGCTTACAGCACTTCCCCGTATCTCGATCTATTGACAGTAGGGGTTGCAAGATTTTACGGGGCACAAGTGCTCGCACTTGAGTATGTCCACTTTTTTGGGTTTGCCTCCCCCCCCCTCTCATTGCGATGCTTGAAGAGTAGAGAACAAGCAAGAGTTATTCTCGTGGCCATCCTGGATAGATCTGTCATTTCAGAGACCCTTCAAAATAGGAGGGATGTGGGTGCCTTATGTTAGTAAAAGGCCCAATGTTGAAAAAATCCCACCTTGGATCCACTCGAGGGCAGGTGAAAAAAGTTTTATGCCACAAGAGGGAGAAAGCGAATTCACTTGGCTGTCCCCTTCTCCAGAACTTCACCTTGAGTCTATTACCCGGGTGACTCGAGGGGGAACACATTCGTACGATAATGATTAACGAGTAAAGTAGTTGATCAAATAAAAATGGGCCACGAGGGCTCCAATTCACCCGTTCCCTCTTGTATGTTCTAACAAAAAATATACTTTCAATGAGTGTTAGGTAAGTTTTTAAACTTGCCAAAAAAGTTGGGAACCTTAACCTGTGTACGAAGGTATATAATACCGAAAGATGAGGTAAGCAATGTGAAACTTGGGTTCTTTATTGTGACGTATCGCCACACATGTTGAATGGTTTATCTCAATCCTTAACTGTAATAGTTTTAATAAACTGGGCCCTTAACCTTGTCAAACCCTGAAAAAAAAAAAAATGGCGAGGTTGTGTATATAGTGAGGTTTTAAGTAGGAATAAAACTTGCTTATGTATTTTTTTTTTAGAAGTTTTGTTTGTTAGAGTTGCAGTAGAAAGTGACAGTACAGTGATGTTTTTTGTACTGATGGGGGCAAATTATTTATGTTTCCCCCTTGTTTTCGGTGATTTTATGAGAGTGAGGACTCACTGGATTATTGAAGTTTAAAACTTTTTTTTGGGGATAAATCCCAGAAAGGAAATCATCCGCCTGAATATTTTGCTTGTGGGTTGGACCCCTTTGTAGAAAAGAGAAATTGGGTTTGTTGGCAGGTTGAGGCGGGATTTTGGGCTCATGCTTTTTAAAGTTTTATCTCTGTTTTGGACAGTTTTCGAGATCCCAGGATTTCAGAAGGGTTTCCAGGTCTTTTTCATTTTCCCTTTCTTTAAATCTGTTTCTATAGTTATTTAGACTTCATTATTGTTTAGTAAATATTGACGTATATCGTTTTATCAGTTATTTTTTTTATTAAGAAAATTTAAAATGTTTTTCATTGATCTTTTTTTATCAGTGGATTTTTTTTTTTTTTTTTTTTTTTTTTTTTTTTTTTTTTTTTTTTTTTTTTTTTTTTTTTTTTTTTTTTTTTTTTTGTTTTTCTTTTGAAATTTAGAAATCTGTTTTTCACCATTTTGTCCTGGTGCATGTGTTTTGACTTTCCCAGTTTTTCCCGAGTAGTAGATCGCAGACCCCTCCAAATTTGGTCGGTTACAGTTATTCATATGACTGTTAATCGGAAAGGGAAAAAACACAGTTAAGCATGTTTGGCAGTTTGAGTGATCAGTTTGGTCGGGTTTTCAGAAAGAATAAAAAGACATTTAAAACTTTTAAAAAATTTAATAAGTATAAGAGGTCATCGTGTGTCATTTAGAGTAGTCGGGAAGGGGGGGACCCCCTGGAGAAGGGGCCCCTTAAGAGGCAGGATCCAACATTTTTTGGGAAATAGGACGATAAAACTCTTAAAGTCCGGGAGAGTTAGCCTGTGGCCCAGCAAAGAGGCGGGGCCAGGAGTAAAAATCTATCCCTGCAACCATATATAGACGGTATAACACTTCTTCCCTCACCCCTCTCTCACCCCCCCTTTTCACCCCCAAACCTTTTTCCACCGTGCTCTACCCTTGAGTGGAGGTGACCAGACGGGGGGGTCTTTGGGCTTTCGGGGGGTGGGTTTTGGGTAACCCGGGGGGGACACGGGACCTGCTTCCATGGGTCAGTACCCCTGTTGCAGTTTTCCCTTTCTTTTTATGTTTTAAATAATCCCCCTTCCCCCTACCTTCCTCTTTCCTCCCTTTTCCCTTTTTCCCAAAAACCACCCCTGTTCCCATCCCTCGCACACTTGCCCCTCCTCGACCCTGCCTCATCACCCCCCACAATTGCTTCCATCACCTCCCCCAATCTGCCCCCATCCCCTTGCATACCCCTCCATCACCCCCCTCGCACACTTGCCTCATCACCTCGTTCCTCCCTCCTCCTCCTCGAGCCTCCCCCGTCACCCCCTACACATCTGAACCCTCCCCTTGCACATCTGCCCCATCACCTTGCATATTCCCTCATTTTCCCCTCACACATCTCCCTCTTCACCTGACATCGCCCCCATACCGGCACACCTGCCCCCATCACGTCCTCGAACCCCTGCCCCCTTTTACCTCCCCCTTCCCCCCTCTTCACCTCTCCCCCTTTAAAAAAACAAGGCGCTGAGGTGGGTGGGGGAGTACACTAAATATAGTATTGAGTCAGGTCCCGTGGTTCTGGTGGTTGGTAAAAACGTAATAGGGGGATAGTGTATTGGGGCATTGCAAGTTTCACAGGTCACAGTGCCCAAGGCGCAGCGCACGTGCCCAAAGGTACAACAGTGTCACATTGCAAGGTAAAACAGTGTCACAGTGCCCAAGTACAAAAATTCAGTAGTTTCACAGTGTCAGGAACAAATTTTTGGTACATTACCAAAATTAACAAACCAGTAACATTCCAAAGGGACATTTGTTCAAAGACAACAGTGCTATGACTATTTTCACACTCCCCGGGTGCAATATCCCGGGGGGCAAATCCCGGGTACAACACTCCAATGTAAGACATCGAAAAGGTTTTCAACACTCCAGGGTTTCAAATCCAAGTAAGCACTCGAAAGGTACAACACTCCCCGGGGACAAACTCCAAAGGGACAACATCATAGGGTACAAAAATCCCCAAAGGGAAAACACTCGATAAGGTACAACACTCCCGGGTACAAAAGTCCCAGGGGAAAACACTCCAAGGTAAAAAAAATGAAAAGGTCCAAAATCCCCGGTACAAACTCCTGGGTACAACACTCCAAGGTACAACACTCCAAGGGGCAACATCCCCAAAGGTACAAACTCCAGGGTACAGCACTCCAAGGGTACAAAACTCCCCGGGACAAACTCCAGGAAACATCCGGGGACAGCACTCCCAAAGGTACAAATCCCCAAGGTACAACCTCCAAAAGGGACAACACTCCCCAAAGGGACAAACTCCGGGGGCAACACTCCCAAGGGACAACACTCCAGGGTACAGCACTCCAAGGAACAACACTCCCCAAAGGGACAACACTCCCCAAAGGGACAAAACTCCCCGGGTACACACTCAAGGGGAAAAAAACACTCCCCAAGGGACAACCCCCAAGGGACAACACTCCCAAGGTACAAAACTCCAAGGGACAACACTCCAAGGTACAACCTCCCCAAAGGGACAAACTCCAAGGTAAACATCCCCAAGGTAAACCTCCCGGGTACAGCACTCCCAAGGATACAACCCCAAGTACAAAACCCCCAAGGGAAACACTCCCCGGGTACAGCATCCCCAAAGGGTACAACATCCCGGGACAACACTCCCAGGGTAAACACTCCCAAAGGGTACAACACTCCCAAAGGAAAAAACTCCCGGGTACAACATCCCAGGGCAACACTCCCGGGGTTTCAACACTCCCAAGGGAAACATCCCAGGGGAAACACTCCAAGGGAAACATCCCCAAGGGAAACACCCAGGGTACAACACTCCCCAAAGGGACAACACTCCCAGGGTACAAAAATCCCCGGGTCAACATCCCAAGGTAAAATCCCCAAAGGGCAACACTCCCAAGGTACAACCTCCCCGGGTATAAATCCCCAAAGGGACAAAAATCCCCAAAGGGACAACACTCCCCGAGTACAACAGTGCCAAATGTAAGTGTCAGATTGCAATATTTCCCAAAAAACAACATTTCATGTACAAGTGTCCAAACAGTAGTGCCCCAATAAAAAATTCACAATACAAGTGTCGCAATACAACAGTGCCACAATACAAAATTCCCAAAAAGTGTCACAAAAAACAGTGCCCCAATACAACTTGCCCCGCAAGTGTCGCAACAACAGGCCAAATAAAGTGTCACAAAACAACGTCCCAATAAAAATTGCCCCAATTTCAAATGTCACAATACAGCAGTGCCCCAAGAAGTGTTACATAAACTGTCACAATTTCAACATTGTCAAGTGTCACAAAACAACAGTGCCACAACAAAATTGCCCCAAAACAAGTGCCCCAATAAAAAGTGCCGCAGTACAAATTACCACATAAACAGTGCCCCAAGCCAAAATTACCCCAAAACAAAAGTGCCCAATTTTAAAAATTACGGAAAACAAAAAGTGCCAAAATACATTTCCCCCAAAACAAAAAGTGCCACAAAAACATTACCAATAAAACAGTCCCCAATACTTTACCACAATATAACAGGCCACATAAAATTTCTAGTACAACTTTTCAACAAAACAACAGGCCCCAAAAAAAAAATGCCATAAAACAACATTCCACAATAGAACGTGCCACAAGCAACTTTCCCAATGTTTCAGGCTACAATACAACATTATCACAATAAAACAGTGCCACAATACATTACCCAAAAACAAAAGTGCACAATACAACAGGCTCAGTTCACTGCCTTATACAACGTGCCCCACACACAGTGCCAAATACAAAAATTTCCCCAAATTTAAACAGTGCCGCATTTAAAAAGTGTAACTTAAAACAGTCCCCAGTACAACAGTGCACGAAAATCAGTGCCCAATACAAAGTGCCGCAATACAAAAAGTTTTTAACTTTAAACGTGACAAAACAAAGTGCCCCAATAAAAGGTAATAAACAGTGCCACAATAAAAGTGTCAAAACGTGTACAAAAAAAAACTTTCGAATTACAACAGGCAAATATAGCAGTGCAAATACAAGCGTCAGTATTTACCACAATAAAGTGTCACAATACAAGATTTCGACCCTTGAACGTACCCCAATGCAACAACGCCCAAAACAACGTGTCCCCTACAGCGTGCTGCAATACTGTGCCCCAGTAAAATTTTCCCCAATACAACAGGCACAAAACAAGGTTTACAATACAACAATGCCACAATACAAATTTTTCAATACAAATGTATAATAAAATGTAGGGGGCAATACAACAGTGTACAGTGCCAATTCAACGTGCCGCAAAGAAGTTCACAAAACAATGTACAATACAAGTATCAAATAAACAGTGCTACAATACGTGCACGTACAACAGTGCCAAAGTAAAAAGTGCACAGTACAAATTGCACAAAACAAATGTACAATACAACTGTAAACACAAAAACAACAGTGCTGCAATACAAGTGTCCAATACAAAAAGTGCCCGATGAAGGTCACAAAAACAACAGTGCCACAAACAACAGTGCCCCAATGCAAATGACAAAACAGTGCCCCAATACAAAAATCACCTACAACAGTGACCAAACAACAGTTTCAAAATACAAGTGTCACAGTAAAATGTAACAGTAAACGGTACAATTTCAAGTGTCACAGTAAAACAGTGCCACAGTGCAAGTGTCACAATCAACTGTGCCACAAAAAAAGTGCCAAATGCAAGTGTCACAATACAACATTGCCCCGTACAAGTGTCAAGTTAAGAGTGTCACATAAACTCAAAGTACAAGAGTGCCCAGTACAAGTGTTTTAAATAAAACAGTAAAACAGTACAGTTTACAGTAAACATAACAAAGTACGTGTTACAGTAAACGTAAAAGTAAAGTGTTTCAGTACAACGTAAACGTACAAATGTCTGGGACAACGTGTCACAATACAAGTGCACGTACAACAGTGCCACAATCAAAAGTCCCCAAAAATTTAAAAGACAAAAGTGCCTAGTGCAACCCCGGGCCCAAACTTTTCCCAGTACAACAGTGCCACATTTTCAAAGTGCCAAGCCCCCTTTCCTCAGCTTTTCTCTCCGAAAAACGAGTTTGAGGTTTTCGGAATGTTTGTGCGTAGTTGAAGAAATCGGAAAGTGTTTGTCTGTTTGTGTCTGCAAAAAATGTGAGGAAGGTGGTGGTAGGTGTTGTTTGTTTGATGGGGGTTGTGTTGTGGTGTGACGTAATTGTCTTGCGGTTGTGTTGGGGTTTTGTGTGGTGTGGTTTTGGTTGGGTTTTGTGCGTAGTGTGGTGGTTGTTTTTGTGGCTGTGACGTAATTGTTTGTGGTTTTTTGGTGGTTGGCTGTGGCTGTGGGGTGGTGGTTTTTGTTGTCCTGTAGTGTGGTGGTTGTGAGTGGTGGGTGTGGTGGTTTTGTTTTTGGTATTTTGGTGGTTGTATGTGGCTGTGGTGGGGGTGGTTTTGTTGTGCCCGTAGTGTGGTGGTTGTGATGGGCTTGGTGTGGTGGGTTTTGTTGTGCCTGTAGTGTGGGGTTGTGATGTGGCGTGGGGTGGTGGTTGTTTTGTGGGTGTGGGGTGGTGGTTGTGATGTGATGGTGTGGATTTTGTGATGTGGTGGTTGTGTGTGGCTGTGGCGTGGTGGGTTTTGATGCGGCTGTGGCGTTGTGGTTGTGGGGTGGCTGTGGTTTGGTGGGTTGTGTGTGGCTGTGGCGTGGGAGTTTGTGTGGCTTTGGCGTGGTGGTTGTGATGTGGCTGTGGTTGGTGGTTGTGTTGGCCCGTGTGTGGGGGTTGTGATTGGCTGTGGTGTGGTGGTTTTTGATGTGGGCTGGGGTGGATTTGTGATGTGGCGTAGTGTGGTGGTGTGATGTGGCTGTGGTGTGGTGGTTGGATGTGATGGTGTGGGTTTTGTGATGTGGCGTAGTTGGTGGTTGTGATGTGGCTGTTTGGCGTGGGGTTGTGATGTGGTGTGGGGTTTTGTGTGTGTGGGGTGGGGGTTGTGATGGGATTGGGTGGGGTTGTGATGTGGCTGTTGTGTGATAGTTGTTTTATGGGCTGTGGTGTGTGGTTTTGTGTGGGTGTGCGTGATTGTTGTTGTGGTGGTTGTGATGTTGCTGGGTGTGGGTTTTGATGTGGTTGTGGGTACTGTGGTGTACTGTGATGTGGGGGTTGTGATGTGGCTGGGTGTGGTGGTTGTGTGGGGCTGTGGCTGGTGGTTGCGATGTGGGTGGCGTGGTGGTTGTGATGTGGCTGTGGTTTTGGTGGTTGTGATGTGGCTGTGGGTGGTGATTGTGATGTGGCTGTGGGTGGTGGTTTGGAGCGGCTGTGGCGTTGTGGTTGTGGTTTTCGTGGTGTGGTGTTGTGATGTGGCTTTGGCGTGGTGGTTGTGATGTTCTGTGGGTGGTGGTTGTGATGTGGTGTGGGGGCGTGGTGGTTGTGATGTGGTGTGGTGTGGTGGTTGTGATGTGGTGTGGTTTTTGGGGTTGTGATGTGACTGTGGCTGGGGGGTTGTGTGTGGCTGTGATGTGGTTGTGTTTGGTTGGTGTGGGGGTTGTGATGTGTGGTTGTGTGTGGCTTTGGTGTGGGGGTTGGACTGTGGTTTTGGTTGTTGTTGCTTTAAGTGGTTGTGGGGTTGGGGGATTGTGGTTATGTTGTGGAATGGTGGTTGTTGTGGCGGAGGGGTGGTTGTTGACTAATGGGGAAGGTGTACGCAGCACTAAACACCAAAATTTTTAAACAGTGTTCTGAGAGGTTTGTCAGGGTTTGTGGTGTACCGGGCCCTGGGGGAAGTGGTCGTGGGTACACTTGACCTGGAGACAAGGCTAGTGGTGTGCACCTGACACTGGAGACACTAGGTTAGTGAGTTGCTCTGACACGATACACTGTCTCAGTGGTGTACACCCGGACAGGGTCGAGGTGATAACACTGGGAGCAAAAGAAGGGACCACCCCAAAGGTTGATGGGGGGGAATAAAAACACTTTCAGTATTGAAAAAATCTTGTAAAGCGCTAGACCTGTCACACACTTTAAGTTAGTTCAAATAATTCCCGTCTCCAGAACGGGACAGAATGAGCTCTTGACTTACTTAAAAAAGTTTGTCGTGTCCCCGTAAAATTTCGTAAATCTGTTAGGTAATAGCGAGGGAGAGGAGAGAGAGGGAAAAGAGAGAGGAGAGAGGGAAAGATGAGAGAGAGAGAGGAGAGAAGAGAGGGAGGGGGGGAGAGAGAGAGAGGGGGGGGGGGGAGAGAGAGAGAGAGAGAGGGGAGAGAGAGAGAAAAAGAATGAGTGAGTCAGAGTCGGGCAGCCGAAATTTGAAGATGAAGTTCCCGTGCAATTTTTGTATAGCACTAACCCCCAAAGTTGGGAGGGAGCCTAACCTCTCCCCGTAGGCTGCTCCCCTCTGGCGAACACAGTTACGGTTTGGGTCCTGGTCCCCCACGTTCCATGGATAGTAGGGGTTTTTCACAACACAATCGGGTTTTCGAATACAAAATGAAACCCAGGGGCTGCCAGCAGCAAAAGCATGGCTGAAGGCCCGTAGCCCAACGTGGCCCCGGTTGGGATAAGAGAGTAGGAAAACTCTCGAAAAGCAATTAAAGGCATATCAATGGTATTTTAAAATTTATGTACTTAGGTATAAAAGGTATTTTAACTTAATGTATTTAAAATTTCATTCCATCAATATTTTAAAAAATCCTTATGAAAAATCTTTTAACTTAAAATAAGGAAAAAGTGAATACAATTGGGTATATGCGAGTTTTAGCATCGGAAAAAATATTTAAAAAATAATGAAAATCGTTTTAAGGAATGCAGTCGGAACCCGAGTACATCTGCCCCCTCACTGTATAACTGAACGCAGTTAGAGTTTTTCGGGGACTTGACACCCAACACACACACCACACACACACACACACACACCCCCACACACACACAACACACCACAACCCACTGGTACGTTAGGCCCCTATTGGAGTATGCGGCACCAGTTTGGAACCCACACCTAACCAAGCACGTAAAGAAACTAGAGAAAGTGCAAAGGTTTGCAACAAGACTAGTCCCAGAGCTAAGGGGTATGTCCTACGAGGAGAGGTTAAGGGAAGTCGACCTGACGACACTGGAGGACAGGAGAGATAGGGAGGACATGATAACGACATATAAAATACTGAGAGGAATTGACAAGGTGGACAGAGACAGAATGTTCTAAAGATGGGACACAGCAACAAGGGGACACAGTTGGAAGTTGAAGACTCGGATGAATCACAGGGATGATAGGAAGTATTTCTTCAGTCACAGAGTAGTCAGGAAGTGGAATAGTTTGGGAATCGATGTAGAAGAGACAGGATCCATTCATAGCTTTAAGCACAGGTATGATGAAACTCATGGTGCGGGCAGAGTGACCCAGTAGCGGCGAGTGAAGAGGCGGGGCCAGGAGCTATGACTCGACCCCTGCAGCCACAATTAGGTGAGTACACACACACACACACACACACACACACACACACACACACACACACACACACACACACACACACACACACACACACACACACACACAATTGGCTCCTGGAGTTCAATCCCACCAAGTGCAAAGTCATGAAGATTGGGGAAGGGCAAAGAAGACCGCAGACGGAGTACAGTCTAGGGGGCCAGAGACTACAAACCTCACTCAAGGAAAAAGATCTTGGGGTGAGTATAACACCAGGCACATCTCCTGAAGCGCACATCAACCAAATAACTGCTGCAGCATATGGGCGCCTAGCAAACCTCAGAACAGCATTCCGACATCTTAATAAGGAATCATTCAGGACCCTGTACACCGTGTACGTTAGGCCCATATTGGAGTATGCGGCACCAGTTTGGAACCCACACCTAGCCAAGCACGTGAAGAAACTAGAGAAAGTGCAAAGGTTTGCAACAAGACTAGTCCCAGAGCTAAGAGGTATGTCCTACGAGGAGAGGTTAAGGGAAATCAACCTGACGACACTGGAGGACGGAGAG